>JBAMAW010002172.1:300000-866969 GCA_037043295.1 Amiota minor
AGCTTAGTTGATAGATAAGAGGTTTTCTTTTCAAGTATGGGAACTGTTTCATTGGAATGTTAAATAAGATTCCAACTTAGAATTGGTTGGGGCTTGACCTTCTTTAAACAAATTGACACAAATATAATACTTTAGATACTTGTGAAAATCTTGTGTTTAGTTTTTTATGATTTTGTAGGTGCATTATTTACATTATCTTTGTTTTTATTTTTAATCTGTTATTGTTTCCGGATAAAGTTAAATGTTTTTCTTGATCCTTGATCTGTGCTAAAGCTTTTCGATTGTACTGTTTAAAACGAATGCATGCAGTTTGTAAAGCAAATATCCCCAGTTTGTAATGTTATTGTAAAAAACATGTAAGCAGCCTCTTTACTTAGATTCTTTGGCTTTTTCAAAATTAGTTAACGTCCATAAAACACGTGCCAGAGCAACAGCCTATTAAAAATTCTCGTATGAATATGCAAATAAATCTTTCAATCAACCAATCATTCACCATTCAATTCAATTCGATCAATGGGCAAAACATTATAAAACCTAAGAATACAAAATAAAATTCCATTGACAAAGCAAAAAAAAAAAAAATTTAAATAAACAGAAGATAAAAAGATTCTTTTTTTCCCTTCGGTTGGCGCTTGAAATTTTATACAACATTTTTGCTATTATTTGTTTTTATTCTTTACAAAATTGACAACAGCAACAATATTTAGAAATAAACAAAAAAAAAAAAAAAAAAACAAAAGCTGAAGCGAAAGCAAAACATAATTGAAACTTTGTTTCAAAAGAAAAATATTTTTCTTATTTCTTTTCCATTCTTTTATTTTTTTTGTTTTTTTTTTTTAATGAAATGCATCTGGATTTGGGTTTGTGTTTTCTTATTTTTATTTGTGCTTTTGTGGTTTTAAATTTCGCGCTTGATTTGCTTTTTATTCAAAAGTTACTTAATGTGGAAGGGAAGGGAAAATAGAGAAGGAGTGCCATGTCGACTGGGTACAGTTTAAAAGATACAATACCATAAAAATGGGAACTCTGTTTGTCACAAACAATTATGAAGAAGTGAATAATTTTAAACAGGATTGAAAGATAAGGAAAGCAATCATTGAACTTGTGATTATTATTGAAGTTGTTCGCCAAGACAATGAATGCAATTAACCAAGAATATCCACAACAAAATCAACGACAACAACAGCAATAATAAAAATTATAATAATAATAATGATAATAAAAATGTTGCCAGTGACACGCGTCGCGCATGCGCCTTGCATAAAGTATCGTCAATATTTGCACCATTCCTTCATTTCCTTCCAACATCATTCATTGCCTAATTGCAATTCTACCATAACTTGATACTCGTAACAACATTAAAAACCTACTTCCGCTGTGTGTTGTTATGTTCTCTTATGGTTTCGAAACCCTTGAACTTGGACTTGGCATACTTGTATGGCAGAAGAAGGATCACATCAAAAATCAAATCATGCGCCCACGTAGGGCATTAAAGACATAAGTAGAGAGAGAGAGAGAGAGAGAGAGAGCCAGCCAACATAGAGAAAATGAGTAAGCAAAATCAAGTTAAAAGTCAAGTGAGATTCCATAGGTTTATTTTCATAGCAAAAGAGGGAAGTCGAAAAAACCAGCATCTATAAATTTTTTAAACAAATCTGGGGCCTCAAATGTGAGGATATTTTTTAATATAGTTTAATTTTTACAAAAATAAAACTTTTGTGCTTAGGACTGGGGGCCTTAAAATTCTATTTCACTCATGGTATCCCGGCAAGTCAAATGCGCCACTGAGGGAAAGCATTGAATACTATATTATAAAAGAAAGAAAGAGAGAGAGGGAGAGAAAGAGAGATGCTGATATAATATAAATATAGTGTAATGGACGAAGCTTTTATTTTTTATAAGGTCGGAGGACTTCAATTTTATAATTTGGTGTTGCTTGGCTTGAAGCTTGGACTGTGTTAAATATAAATTGCATTGCATTCTTGTTACTTTATTCCAGTGTTTCTTAAACTGTGCTTCTTGAACATTTCGTGAACCGTATAACAATTTTTGATATGTTAAGAAGTGATACCTTGAGAACTGATAAATAAGAAGACTAAAAATACTTTTACAGATTTATTGTAAAGAAAATAATAAACAAATAGAAAACAAATTTTGTACATATAAATTTGTATGTTCCATAGCCATTTTTATTAAGAAAATGGGCCACAATGAGAAATAAAAACCTATTATTGGACCACATTAAGTTTAAGAAACTCTGTTTTGTATACTAAAGAACAATCAGCAATTGCAATATTATTTTCAGTGCTTCACTGTTGCTGCTGCGGTTACAATTTAGGTTGTTTTTTCTTTTTTTTTTGGTTTTAATAAATCAAAAGAGTGAGAAAAGTGTAGAGAGATCAAGATCGAGAGCAGTCACAATTATTCAGAGGTTCTTAAAGTGGGGTCCGCGAAACTAATTAACATTAAACATGTGTCATTCAATGATTATTTATGGTTCGGTTGGGAAAAATCTTGTTCGTGATCAACAATGAACTACATAAGTTTAAGAACCACTGCTCTAAGTCTCTAAAAGTTGCTGCTTGTTACTAACATAAGTACTAAGTTGTTGTTGTTGTTGTTGTTATTGTTGTTGTTGTTGCTGACGATGGTGATGGTGATGTTGCTGCCACTGATGGTTTCAACTTGTGATTTCCTTTTTACTTTGCTTGTTTGCCTTTTTTGTGTATTCTCATTTTTTGTTTTTTTTTGTTGTTGTTGCATCATTTAAAATTCTTGTTCTTGCTGTTGTTGTTGCTGTCATTGTTATTGTTGTTGTTGTTGTAGATACTCTGGAGTTTTTCCTTTTAGCACGTTTGGAATAATTTGCTAAAACAGACGCGTTAAAAAATCAAGCAAAATATGCGTTTTAATATGACAGAAGAAAAACGAAGACGTAGACGGAAAAGGAGCAACTGCATCCACAACAGCAAAAGATGAAGATCAAGTAAAAACATTGTTTCGTAGATAGATGAACTATCATGATGATCATGATAATAATGATGATGATAATCAAGTAAAATAGCAGCAAATAGTGAAATTCCAATGAATCCAATAAAGAACCAAAATAAAATAAATAAAAAAAAGAAAAAGACAAAGCGATTATGGAACTCAAGAACAAAATATTGTAGAAAGAATGCAAAAAAAATAAAAAATAAAAATAATAATAAAAATAAACAAAACGTACGTATGTAAATGTAATGGAAGAAGAAGAATGAAAGGTAATGATTTTATAAAATGCTATTAAACTAATTAAGCAAACTGCTTAGTATAAGGTTAATCATAATCAATCAGTCATTACATGAATGAATGAATGAATGTCAAATGTTTGCCAGCATTTTATAGATGACACTGAATCTACAAAGGAAAATGGCTAACAACAAGCTAAGATCATGAAGACCAAACAAAAAAACCATTCTACTTAAATCAAATCTATTGTTCGTGCACATCAAATGAATGTCAAATGCTTGCGCTCATTTTATTGATGTCACTTGATGATTGAAAAAGCAAAGTATGTGTCTGTCACTGTCACATGCTGAGAGGAGCGTGAAGACCATCCAAAGAACCATTCTAGTCTAATCAAATCTGCTCAAAAGGTCACTCAATCATTGTTCATCACAAATATGTTGTCGCAAGATTGTATGAATGAGTGAATGTCAAATGTTTGCGAGCGTTTCATTGATGACACGACATTTAAAAGGCAAAAGATTGAAGAAAACATTTTAAGATCATATATATATATAGTTAGGTTATTCCAGAAGACTATTCACTATGTTTGTAAAGTCAAATCGATCTATTTATTTCTCTATATATCGTTGTATGAATGAATGTCAAATGTTTGCGAGCGTTTCATTGATGACACGACATTTAAAAGGCAAATGATTGAAGAAAACATTTTAAGATCATATATATATATAGTTAGGTTATTCCAGAAGACTATTCACTATGTTTGTAAAGTCAAATCGATCTATTTATTTCTCTATATATCGTTGTATGAATGAATGTCAAATGTTTGCGAGCGTTTCATTGATGACACGACATTTAAAAGGCAATAGAATGAAGAAAACATTTTAAGATCATATAGTTAGGTGATTCCAGAAGACTATTCACTGTGTTTGTAAAGTCAAATCGATCTATTTATTTCTCTATATATCGTTGTATGAATGAATGTCAAATGTTTGCGAGCGTTTCATTGATGACACGACATTTAAAAGGCAACAGATTGAAGAAAACATTTTAAGATCATATAGTTAGGTGTTTCCAGAAGACTATTCACTATGTTTGTAAAGTCAAATCGATCTATTCATTTCTCTATATATCGTTGTATGACTGAATGTCAAATGTTTGCGAGCGTTTCATTGATGACACGACAACAGATTGAAGAAAACATTTTAAGATCATATAGTTAGATGATTCCAGAAAAGACTATTCACTATGTTTGTAAAGTCAAATCGATCTATTTATTTCTCTATATATCAATCTATTTATTCTACTAATTGAAAATAAAATGAAAAATTATAATTATTTGTCTTTAGCAATTTCAATTCACAATTCCATTTATATCCCATTATTTTGTTGTTGTTGTTTTCTTGTTTCATTATCTTTTGTTTTTTAAATTTTTTTTTATGAATTTTCTTCTTTGAATTTTCTTTATGCTTTTTATAAATTAATGAAGTGCTAAAATTTAATTGTCTTTTTATACATCGTAATGACGTCGATGGCAACTGCAATTGCACATTTAGCGTACATTTTACAATGGGAGAATGAAGACGACAGACGACGGACGACAGAGCGAAAAGACAGACATGTCGACAAATGATGCCATTTTTAGAACGCATTTGTGCAACTTTATTTTCATGTTTATGTGATTTTTCGTTCTGCACTCAAATAATTTTACTCATAATGACAATGATGACAATAATGATAATGATGATGATGATGATGATGATGGTAATGATGATGTTGTCAACCCACAAGCAACAAATATAGTCCATGAATATTGTATTTTGTTGTTTTGTACCCTACATGTATGTATTATGATATTATGTATTTTAGTTCAAATGATTTTCTTACATTTTTCGAGAATTTGGAAAAAAAATGCAGAATGAATCTTTCCTAATTAAAGTTAATCAGTGAACTCTCTCTGATATCAAATTGAAATTTTAGCATCTTTAAAAAGACTAAGTTATTTAGGGGTGTAGGGTGCCGACAAATCTGTTTGTCAATTTTAAATTTCTAAAGAATTGAATTTTTTATTAAAAATTTAATGAAAGTAGAAGAAAAAAATATTAAAAAATCAATACATGACACTTTTAAAAATAAATAAAAAAAAAAATTGGAGTAATCAGTAGGATGTATGACATAATCTATAAGGATAATAGATTATATATTTTTTTTTATATGAAGCGCATTTGGTTAACAGTGAAAATTTGCTATTTTCCCCATTATTTTCATTTATTTTTGTTTCACTTTTCTCACTTTTAATTTTCTTTCCGATTTTACTTGTTTCTGTTTCTTAAATGAAAAGATTTTATGTCTAGACGCATTTAAATTTATGTATTGTACTTTATTCTCTTTTTTTGTGCTTTTTTTTTTTGTGTACATAAAATAAAAGAATAAAATTATTAATAAAATAAATGAAATTTAAAATTTGTAAAGAAAAACATAAATAAAATGGTAAAAAGATATCAATGCACTGAAGTCAATTTTGTCATTGATAACTGAAAATTGCATGTATGAAATGAATGCTCTAAACAAAGTATGTATGTATGTGTGTGTGTATGTATGTATGTATGTATGTATGTATGTATGTATGTACGAGGTGTGACAATTAAGTAACGGGACTGAGTATACCACAGTCGTCTGTCTTTAGCTTTAAGAGTGGGGATGGATGGTGAGTGACCTTGATTCCTACTGCGCAGAATCCACTAGATCCCGCCTCTCTGTCTAGTCTAGTTTGCTTTTAAACCTAGTTTGAGTAAAGTGTTGTGTAATAGAAGTGGCGGAAAAATGATTAGTTTAAAAATCGAGCAGCGAATGAATTTAAAATTTCTCGTAAAATTAAAAAAACCTCCAAGTGAGTGTTTTCAATTGCTAAAAAATGTGTTTGGTGATGACTGCATGTCACGTACTAGAATTTTCGAATGGCACAAACGATTTTCTGAGGGCCGGGAAGAAGTTGATGATGAGGAACGGACTGGACGCCCTGTGACATCAAGAATTGCAGAAAACGTTCAAAAAATTAATGAAATTGTTCGGAAAGACAGGCGTTTGAGTCTTCGGATGATATCAGACATGTCGAATGTAGACAGAGAGACAGTGAGAAAGAAAAGACCAGACCTGTGGAACAACAAATCCTGGATTCTGCATCAGGACAACGCGCCAGCGCACTATGCACTCTCTGTGAAGCAGTTCTTAGCGAAAAAATCAATTACCGTGCTCGAACACCCACCGTATTCACCAGATCTCGCTTCCTGCGACTTCTACCTGTTCCCCAAAATCAAAAGTTCGTTGAAGGGAACACGTTTTGAGTCGGTTGAAGAGGTAAAAGCAAAAACGGCAGACCTGCTAAGGAGTCTAACACTTAGTGACTTTCAGCACTGCTTTAACCAGTGGAAAACTCGCATGCAGCGGTGTATAGATAGGGAAGGGGAGTATGTTGAAGGAGATTAATTGTTATTTGTAATAAGTTTTCAATAAAGTATGTTTTACAGACCAGTCCCGTTACTTAATTGTCACACCTCGTATGTACATAGTTTCTCTCTCTCGTATGTACGAGTGTATATAAGTAGGTAAAAGCAAAAGTATCTAACAATGATAATGAAATACAAAAACGTGTCGTGTATAAAATTAAAATTAAATTAGACAAAAAAAGCTCAAAAAAAATAAAAAAAAAAAAACGAGAAACATAATAAAATCACAAAACTTTAGGGTTTCATCAAAGCCAATATACACTTTTCTTAAACATGATAGGTTCGAAAAGTGTTCGAATATTTTGAAAATATCATAAAGGAAAAATGTAAGTAAACTAGTCTCTAACATTTATAAAGAATGATCATAAATTCTTGACCTCAAAATTTTGTTAGAATTAGTCTTCATTTATACAAACATTATAGATTTCTTGTGTTTGAGAAAGTTGATCATCATCATTATCAGAGCATCATTAGCAGGGATGTCAAATATAGTTAATCTAGTCTATGGGATGTGGGATTATGTAGAGCAGGACAGGACAGGACAGGCCTGGGCAGGGGATTGCACAATTCTATGTGCATTACAAATATCCGATTAAAATTATAAAAGATGTTCTTCACAAACTTACTATGAATATACTACGAATATGTATAACAAATAAAGTTTTATTTTATTTTTTTTGTTTTTTTGTTAATTTTCGTCAGCATAAATAAGGTTAAACAACAGCAATAACGAGGCAAACAATAAAACAAAAAAAAAAAAAACAAATAAGCAAAAATCAAAAATAAATAAGTCATCAATGTTAAACAAACTCATTTTGTATGCGTTTCATGGACAAAATGCAAAAACATGTTTCATTCTTTCTTATACTTCTGGTTCTGGTTCTGCTTCTGCTTTTTCTACTTCTACTCTTACTTTTTATTGTTAATATTATTGCCATTTTTTGTTTACTACTTTTATTATTGTCTTTTGATTTTGTTAAGTTTTTTTTCCTCATATGAAATTTGTTTTTTTTTTTTGAAAATTTGATTCATTTGTTTTTTGATTTTTAATCAAATTTAATTTGATTGATAGAATTTTTTTAAAACATATTTGTCATGGACAAAATGCAAAAACATGTTTCATTCTTGTTTTTGCTTCTTCTACTCTATCTTTTTATTAGGGTTCCAGACACAAAGGGTACCAAACGGAACACTATTACTAAGACTCATGAATCGTAATAGCAAGAGATTTCATATTTTCACAGAATACGGCCATCCTCTCCAGAAACAGGTGCATATATGAAGCCACGGACAATCTGCAACAATATCTGCACAGTTTTGAAGTCTGGAAAAAAAGATGGAACATTGGCATTGAAAATGAAAAGAAATGTGCTAATGTGACGTACGCCTTACGGTCGGATGTTTGTCCGGGCGTCTTTATTGGCAATCAGTTGCTGGAGCATCACTCGGGATATAAATACCTTGGTGTATATTTGGATAGGCGGCTAACGTATAAAACCCATATCTCAAATATAACGAAGTTGCTCGGGCAGAGAATTAGGAAATTGTATTGGCTCCTAAACAGTCGCAATAAATTGTCACTAAGAAATAAGGTACACATCTACAAAGCAATAATTGCTCCTGCTTGGCGTTATGGCTTACAAGTGTACGGCATAGCAGCAAAAACAAATATTGCTAAGGTTAGAGTTCTGCAGGCCAAGACATTGCGCATGATTTCTGGGGCCCCTTGGTTCATGCGCACAGCAAACCTTGAGCACGACTTGAAAATACCAAAAATTGGCGACGTGATTAATCATCAGGCCAAGGACTACATTAATCGGTTGGCAAATCATCCAAACGATCTAGCCAGGCGGCTTTTAAGGCGACGCAGAAAGGGAGGGGTCAGGGTGTCGAGGAGGCTGAGAAGATCGCATCCTGTCGACCTCCCTACTAGATCATATTAAATGTTTTGTTCCTTCCCACTTGGTAATATAAGTTGTTTTGTTATTGTTTTGTATTTAGTTTAATTTAAGTTGTTTAAGTTTAATAACAGTATAATCAAAGTTTTAACAGAGAAAAAAAAAAAAATATATATTGTAGTTCTATCAGGGCATCAGCAACAAATAGTAAAACTAAAATATTTTTATAAATTTAAAAGAAACATTTTGCTTTGTATAGGAGTTATATGATCCAGTAACCCAACGTTCTTTAAATTTGCTTGGTTGGTGGAAATGGATAAGAACTTATAGTGTCAGTTTGATCGGAACAATAGGGAGGGTACCTCCCATACAAACCATCCATTAAAAGACTTTGTTTTATAATAAATTTCTACACATATGATATTCACAAAGAACTCAATCTATATTTTAGCTAGGAACGAAATAGGCAAAATTACCGCAAAATACATTGATGCGCGGCCTCTGAAAGAAAGTATTCATCGTCCCGCTAGAGCAAACTATACCCGAAATCGCAATGTTATCGCGGTGGGCCAGGTCCCCAAAATTCGTATTTTCTTCACGGTGTTCACTATCTGTATGCGTTTGCATCAATTCCACATTATTCGCATTAACAAAATGTTGTCGTGTGTCGGAGCCGATAGGCTTCAAATTGGAATGCATGGTGCTTTCGGTAAACCACAAGGTACCGTAGCTACTGTTTGTATTTGTCAGCCAATTATATCTGTTCGTTCAAGGCTCAAGTTACTGAAGCTCTCCGGTGAGGCAAGTTTCCAGGAAATAGAGCTTCACCAAGTACGATCTTTAGCGTCATGAAGAATTTCGCGATTATAAACCCCTTCGAACAAGATGGCTGCCATATCAAGTAACGCCCTGAGCATGGACCAACGGGCTATCTATGCTTAATTTCTATTTAACAATTTGAAAATAAATTGTGAAATATTAAATTAATATTAAATTAATTAATTACTTTTAGCTGAAGGCCCTGGCAGCCATGGCTAATTTTCTGTTAACTTCTAGTTTTAACTTTAAGTTAGCATTATATAAATAAATAAATAATTAATTACTTAATGAATTAGTTATTTTAATCAACTTGGATATTGATGATATTGGTCTCATGACCTGGACCTACCTTATACATAAAAGTGTTATGTACATTGATTTGAATTCTGTACCATTTCTAAAAGCATTTTGCAAATTAAATTATTTAACATATTTTGAAGATTTTCTGGATTTTTTTTTTGTTTTTTTTTCACCGCAATTATTTCTAATTTTAATTAAAATGTTATTTCTATAGTGTGTTTCCTTAAATTTCTTTAAAATTTTTCCTTTTAATGTGGCAATAGATTTATTTTTAAATTTCGTTATTAGAAAATATTTATTTTATTATTAGCCAAAGCAAACGTGCCTTTTCGTTTTGTTCTTGCGAGAAATCAGCTTAGTAATATTAGATTGACTAGAAGAGATCTAGGAAGATTTGCAGACTGTGTTTTTGTCTGTATGTGTGTGTGTGTGTATGTGTGTGTGTGCCTCTGTGTAGCTCTGTGCATCTGTGTATGTGAAGAGATGAAGGATTTTAAAAAAGAAATAATTCAAATTTTAATTGAAAATCAAAAAAAAAAAAAAAAAAAAAGAGAATTTTATCTGATTTTTTTGTTTCAATTTTATTTTATTTTTTAATTCGTTCCACTTGCTTATTATGGCAGCGAAATCGTGACGCATAACAACAACAACATTGAGAATTAAATAGAATACAAAAATACATGAAAAAAAAGGCAGACAACGACGCCCAAAAAATAAAAAAATAAAAAAAAAAATAAAGAAACCAAAAACAATAAAAAAAAGAGAAAAAATGAAAATGAAAAAAAATTTCAAAGTTCGGGCGTCTTTTTGGCGCATTTCCATTTTGTTATGTGTTTTCCTTTTTGTTTTTGTTCAATTTGTAAATTTTGCGCATAAATCTTAGCATAAAAATAAAATACAATAAAATAGAATTGGCTAGAATAGAATAGACAAAATCTTAATTAAGAACACAAAATCCAAATAAAAATAATAAAAAAAAAAAACAGAAAAATAAATAAATAAATTTCTAATGTGCAATTAATTGTTGGAAAATAATTAACATTTGTGTTAAAGCTCAAAGTGAAAAATCATAAAATATCAAATCAAATTAACAATAAAAGAAATCTGAAAAGAAAAAAGTGTCGTCGGTGACTTGATTGATTGACTGACTGACCGAGTGAGTGAGTGTATGAATGAGTGTGGTGCGATTGAATGTGTGAGTGAAAATATAAATAAATATTTTTTTGTTTTTTTATTTTTTATTAAATTCAAATTTTTTCCACTGTTTGTTGTTATTGAGGAAGAAAGCAACATGTACTATGAGTTTAACTCAATAGAATTTTATATTTTATGCGTTTTTCTTATCCTTACTATTTACTTCTTTTTTATATGTTTAAAAATATTTTTTTTATGAATCCAAAGTAATGTCAATTTTTAAATAAAAAACAAAAGGAAAAAAAAAAACAAAATGAAAAGAATAAGAAAAGAAAAGAAAAAAAGAAGACAAGAAACACAAAAAAAAAAATAATATATTATATCTTTTCTAAGTTTCAATGATATATTGTCTTCAAACAAAGATTTTTTTTTGAGTAGCAAAAATCGTCCAAGTGCGAGTCAGACTCGTACACGGAGGGTTCCGTACAAGTTTGGGGTTTGTATGGTTGGTAGTCCCCCTAGTGGTCTGATTTGGCTGATTCCAACAAATGTACAGCCCCTATATCAGAATCTTATAGTGTCTGAATTTCAGTTCAATAGTCCAAAAATCAAAAAAGTTTTTCTAATAAGAACCGGAATTTTAATGGTGGGTTTGTATGGGAGGTACCCCTTCTAGGTGGCCGATTTGGCTGATTCCATCAGATGTGCAACGTCTATATCAAAAACTTATAGAGTCTAAATTTCAGTTCGATAAAATAAAACTTAAAAAACTTTTTCTAATAAGAACCTGAATTTTAATGGTGGGTTTGTATGGGAGGTACCCTCTCTAGTTGGCTGATTCCAACAAATTTATCGTGCATATATTAGAAACTTGTAGTGTCTAAATTTCAGTTCAATAGTGCAAAAATCAAAAAAGTTTTTCTAATAAGAACCTGAATTTTAATGGTGGGTTTGTATGGGAGGTACCCCTTCTAGGTGGCCGATTTGGCTGATTCCATCAGATGTGCAACGTCTATATCATAAACTTATAGAGCCTAAATTTCAGTTCGATAAAATAAAACTTAAAAAACTTTTTCTAATAAGAACATGAATTTCAATGGGGGTTTGTATGGGAGGTACCCTCCTTAGTAGTCCGATTAAAATTTCGACACTATAAGTTTCTAATCCAAGTCCACCAACTAAGCAAATTTCTAGATCGTGGAGTTACTGGATCGTATAGCTCCTATATAAAATCTTTCTTCTATGGGGTCCCCCCATTAAATTTTTGAAAATATTTTAGTTTTAGTATTTGTTGCTATTGCCCGGACAGAACTTCACATTCTGTGAAAATATCAACTCTCTAGCTATTACGGTTCATGAGATAAGACCCGAGGAAGAACGGACGGACAACGAAGTCTCAGAAATAGGGTCCGGAACTCTAAAAATTGTTATTCAAATTTAAAAAAATGAAATTACTATATTTAAATTATAAAATACAATATACAGTTCCATTAAAATTCTAAATTAATAATTTATTTGTTTAATTTAATGAATTTATTATTGTCTATTTATTTATTTATAAATTTTCTTTTGAGTTTTATATTCTCATTAAATTCATTTCTTTAGGTTTTTGTTTTATACTTTGGTTTCCTTTTGAGTTTTATAATATCTATAATAAAATTGATATTGATAAATTTGACAGCTTGAAGTGTTGAAGCTATCAGTCAATCAATCAAACAAACAAACAAACAAACAAACAAACAATCAATCAAACAAACAATGCATTAATGAAAAATATATATATATAAAATAATCAATCAATCAACCAATAGCAACAGCAATCGATTGATTGATCGCACGTTGATTTCAAATGAAATAATGAAAACAACAAAAAGTCTTATGAATGAATTATTCTCAATGAATACTATGTATATATACATTTAACTATATATAAAACAAAAATAGGGAGAGGGTCTCGAATCCAAAAGAATCGAAAAGAAAGAAGAAAAAAAAAGAAGAAAAAGAAAACACTTTATTGAAATGAAATGCGGCCAAATCGATTTGATCAGATCAGTTTGTATTGCATTAAATTGGTTTCTATATTGTGTATATAGTACACACAATATTTCTTGTTTAAATGACTACAAATAATGGTTGGGTTGCGGTGAGTGAGAGTAAGAGTAAGAGTAAATATTGTATAGACATTATCAGAAAAATCGATCAAATCGAATCGAATCCAATTGAATTGATTGGAAAGCAAAAGACACAACAAATAAAAACAAGAACAAACCAACAAACCAAACAAAGTAATATAAAATAAAATAAAATAAAATAAAAAAAACAAGAACAAGAAAAAGAAAAAGACAACCAGCCTTGTGAAAATTAACAGACTCTAACAACAAACAAAGGCAACAAAACAAAACAAGACATGGATGAGAAAAACTTCCTCGGTACCTTTGAATATTGAAACTTGGAAAATTGAAACAAATTTTTCATTCAAACAATACAAACATAAATAAATATATAGAAAATTAATCAATGAGAAAATTAGTACAATAAAAAATATTGTATTGGGAGTACAAATTAGTTCGGTACGTTTTCAAAAGATGGCTCCACTTGCAAGTTGTGACCGATTTTGGAAGCGATTACCTATTCCATTGGAAAGGTTTGACATCTGTCAACAATAATTAGTGTGCATCAGCGTCTGTTTCTGGCAACAACACTGTTTTTGGCTCTTTGAAAATGTCCGGATTTGTGTTATATAAACAGCATTTGCGGGTCATGCTCTGCATATGGTCGGACCAGACGGGTGTGGTATATTATGAACTACTAAAACCAAACGAAAACATTAATGTGAAACGTTATCGACTACAACTAATGCGTTTGAGCCGTGCATTTCGTGAAAAACGGACAGAAATGGCCGAAAGGCATGACAAGGTGATTTTGTAACATGACAACGCTCGGCTCTACGTAGCTGTAACGGTCAAAAATTATCTGGAAACGCTGAAATGGAAGGTCTTACTCTACCCGCCGTATTCACCAGACCTTGCTCCTTCCGACTACTGTCTTTTTCGACGGATGCAAAACGATTTTGGGGGTCGCCGGTTCGGATCTTTTGAAGAAATCGAAAAATTGCTCAATGATTGGATCGAGGCCAGAGAGGACTCATTTTTTGAGATGGTATTCGAAAATTACCTGAGAGGTGGGAAAAAGTAGTCGCTTCCGGCGGACAATACTTTGAATGATGTAAACGGACCGAATTAATTTGTACTCCCAATAAATTTAGTTTTCAATTGTTTTACTAGACCGAGAGATAGCCGTACAATTTTAGATTCTCACTACTCGTAACTATGTAACTTATTTATCAATATATTGTTTGTTAGTTCATTCATCATTCTATTATTCATTCATTCTTTTATTCCTTTGGTTGGGTTTGGTTGATTCATTTTTGTTGTTAAAAGTTTTGTGATATTTGTGTTTTTGACATTCATTCTTCAGATCGCTTTGGCTCTCAGTTTGATTCAGTGCGGTTCGGTTCGGTTCATTCGCATTTGCGCTATATTTGTCAAAACTTTGTCAAACCAAACAAACAAACATACAAACAAGAAAACATTCATTTATCATATATGCTTTGTATGTATTGTACTTCATACTACTTACTTACTATACTCAACTCAACTCAACTCAACTCGTATTTGTTGTATCTTGAGATTGTCTGATTTCCTGTGATAATTTATGATATTTTACTTGTATGTCGACACATTCGTCAAAATCAAATACATAATATAAAATAAAAAAAATTAAAAAGAGGTAAACAGAACACACAAAAAAAAAAAAAAATATTGTATCACTTTTTGTTAAGAGTTCGTCGATGTCATCGTCATCGTCATCCACCCATATTTCTTCTCTTCATCATTTTGTTAGTTGTAGCAGTACAAAGTATATTTTTGTATGCATTTTTTATTTGTTTAAAAAGCAATTAAATTACTTAAGTACTTTGTAAATAAAAAACAATTTCTATGCCGAATGCATTTAAAATTTATTTCTGTTTAAATCAATATTGAGTTACAATTTCTATAGGCTATGATGATGTGGGATGATGTTGTTTGTTGTTATTGTACCTTAATATGAGTCTCATACAATATATGCCATATGTAAGTAAGTAAGTATGTAGTAGTAAAGTTATTCTGTTGCTTAAAGATTTCAAATGACTGATTAAAATGAGGTTGAGTATGATTATGATGACGATGATGATGATGATGATGATGAAAATTTTTATAACTAAAAGCGGCATTTCTTTTCTTTATTGTTATTTTTTTCTTTTTGATTTCTTTTTTTTTTTTTTGTTTTCAAAGTTTTCAAGTTTCAATTTGCTTCAATTCAATTCAGTTCAGTTCAATTCAATTTGTTTCGGTTCGGTTGAACTCGTTACGGTCAAGTTGTGTGTGCAAGTTGCTTGCCGCCTTTACTTTGCTTTGCTTTGCTTTACTGTGCTGTGCTGTGCTGTCATCGTTGCACTAAAGAAGAAAGCAAAAAAGCCGCCAACACATGCACTCACACACACACACACACACACACACACACAAATGCATACTCTCACACTCACTAATAAAAATATAGTATGTACTTATGTTACTTACAAATGCACTTATGTAGTTCATAATTTATACACTCGAGTGCATCATCTATGTCTACTTACGAATACTAGAATCAATCATATAGATTCAAATGAAGTGGTGAAGTGGTTGAGGGGGATGGGGTAAGTAATATATATTAATTATAAACATAATTGTTTCATTCATATACAATATTATAATATGTATGAATTTTTTTTTTTTTCCATTATAGAAAATTAATGACGACAATTATTTCGTTTTACACATATTTTATCGCATGCTATAAAAAATGTTCATGTAATGATTTTTCATTCATTTCATTGAAAATTGTTAAAAAGAAAAATAGAGAAATAAAAAGAAAAGATGTGGAATGAGACAAACACAGAGAAAGAGTAAGTTAGAAAGCAAAAGATCTCTTTAAACCAAGAAAGAGAGTAGAGTAGAGATGGAGAAAGAGAGGCAGGAACAATATCAGATTAAATTTTTTTTTGCAAGAGATGACAGAGATAAAGACCATTAGAGAGATATTACAATAAAATAATTAAAAAAAAAAAACGAGAACTTGAGAGAAAGAGTATCTCTTGTCAAAAGAGAGAGAGAGAGAGAGAGAGAGAGAGAGAGAGAGAGAGAAAGACTAAAATAAGAGAAAAAGAGGAAGAGAGAATGGTCAAAATAAAAGAAAAAGGAAACAATGAAATTGTCTAAATTTAAATTAAGTTACTCGTATATATTTAGTAGTATAAAAGAAGGAAAGTGGAGAGAAAGACCCACAGATATGAGTAGCTAATCCTAAGAATTTTTGATTAATTTTTTACTATGATGATATTTGACTATTTAGCGATTTGTTTTTTTGAGTTTTTTATATGAAAAATATTGACAAATTATTTATAGTTTTATTTTATTATATATTAAGTTACAATTAACTGAAGCAATTGTGGATGAGTTGATCACTCATCCGGGATGCAAAATGTGAGGTCTAAGCGCTGTTAACTTTTCAGGTGTTGATTATAAGGTGATTGAGATAGGCATCCAACCTAGTCAAGTATCTGATCCTATGCTTCTCGATTTCTTCAGTTATCGATGGTATTTGTAAATCTCTACTGTGGATAACTGAGTTCTCCGCAGTAGTTTGAACTGAAATCTCTGAAGGATTTCAAAGCCTCAAAGCTGTATACCGTACATCCATACCGGTTTGAGTACCGGCCTTATATAGTAACAGCTTGTTATATTGACAGTAAACTAAAAAATTTATTATTGGGACTATGCATTAATTTTAAAGGTTGCACATAGATGGCGTTATTTACAACAGTATCGCATCTGGCAATACTGTAACTATATTCATGTCAAAGCCTCATCATTAGGCTTTGTTTACCAGTATCTGTCATTTCGCTGAAGTGTACACAACATAGTTTTTTTGTGCTCCGAGTATGTCAACTTTCGTGCCGTCAAAACGCAATTTGCGGGAAGCCTTGCTTTTTTGCTTCAATTTGAAGAAAAATACCACCCAAGCCCGTCAATTGCTGTGGATGCCTACCCGAACCATACTCCATCGATTTCAACCTGTGAGTACTGGTTTCGACGCTTCAAAAGTGGTGTTTTTGATACCGAGGACAAGGAGCGACCTGGCCAGCCCAAAAGGTTCGAAGACGCAGAATTGGAGGCATTGATGGACCAAGACCCGTGCCAAACGCAAGAAGAGCTCGCCGAAACGTTGGACGTTGACCAAGCAACCATTTCCAGACGTCTCAAAGCGATGGGAATGATCCAAAAGCAAGGTAATTGGGTGCCATACGAGTTGAAGCCGAGAGACGTCGAACGCCGATTTTTCACGTGCGAATTGCTGCTTGAACGACTTGGCCGGAAGGGTTTTTTGCATCGTATTGTGACTGGCGGCGAAAAGTGCATCCATTACGATAACCTAAAGCGTAAAAAAACATATGTCAAGCCCGGCCAACCGGCGCCATCGACGTCCAAGCCGAATATTCATGGTTCGAAGCTCATGCTCTGTATTTGGTGGGATCAGAAGGGTGTGGTGTACTATGAGCTGCTCCAACCCAACGAAACCATCTCTGGGGAAGTCTACCGACGTCAATTGATGCGTTTGAGCCGAGCATTGCTTGAAAAACGGCCGGAAACGGTCGAAAGACACGACAAGGTTATTTTGCAGCATGACAACGCTCGGCCGCATGTTGCACAGGTCGTCAAAACATACCTTGGAACGCTCAACTGGGAAGTGCTACCCCACCCGCCGTACAGCCCAGACATTGCTCCTTCGGATTACCACTTGTTCCGGGAGATGCAGCGTAAGCTGGCTGGACACCGCTTCTCTTCATATGAAGAGACCAAAAAATGGATCGATTCATTCATAGCCGCCTAGAAGCCGGAATTTTGGAGAAACGGAATCCGGAAATTGAAAGAAAGATGGGAAAAGGTTGTGGCTAGCGACGGACAGTACTTTGAATGATGTATCAATCCATTTTGAAATCGAAATAAAGCCCCATTTTTGGTGAAAAAACCTTTAAAATTAATGCATAGTCCCAATAGAAAATCAAATTAAAATTCCATATTTGGATTGAAGGATATTTGTGTTTTCTTCAATTCTGGATTCAGTTACGAGTTTGACCTATATAAACTGTCGATTCTATAAATCAAATTGATTGCTTGACCTTAAAATTGTGTTTTAGTTTAAGAGGAAATCGCATGACATAGACAAATTTAGATGATTTTTAAGCAATCATCGTTAGATTAGATGAGGGATGACAATGGTAATTGAGTGCGTCATACGTTATGTTCACCTTTATTTTAATTTTCTTTTAATTGTAATTTTAGTTTGTGGTTTGTTAATGGGTTTGACTGGCGGAGTCTTTGATCTCAAAATTGCTTGGCAGACAAAATTGCTTTTCTTTTATATGGACTTTACTCTCTTCTGTTCTGTCCCTGTTGGTCTAAGTAAATACAATAAATAAAAATTTGTATTGTATTGTATATGTTTTAGGGAGGTGAGTTCCTATGCAAATGAAGGTGTGGACACATCAACATCATCAGTTTACATCACGATTTTTGTTTTTTTTTTTATTTTAATTGCTTTATGGCCAACATACAGAACATACATACGTATGTGTAGGGTATCAAGGTTTTAATGAAAATATGTACGAGTGTTTTCTCTTGAAGTTCAATTATTTTTTTTGTTTTAAGGAAAACGTGACCACAGAAGATTTTCTCTATTTAAATTTCCTTGTCCTTGTTATTTTTATTATTATTATTATTTTTTTTTTTGTTTGTTTAAATTTTTTTATAGAACAAGCGAAATTATTTTATAGGAAAAATAAAATCTCGTGATGCAAAATAAAATAATTAAAATCAAAATCAAAATAAAAAAAACCATAAACACAAATATGTTTTTGTCGTTTAAGTTTTGATATTTTGTTGTTATTTTTTTTGCTTTTTGGCTAATGCAACCGCTGTCATCGCTAACTTGAGCCAATTAAATGTGAAATTATTGTCATTATTGTATATAGATAGATAGATATGTTTGTGTATAATGTATTTGTGTATCTATATATCTATGTTGTTCTTGTTTGACAGTTGACAGAAAATGCGACAGAAAATCAGCACAAAAATAAATAATAAATAAAAATGGAAATGGCAATATTTTCTGCGTCAGCGAATTACATTTTTATTTTTGGGTATTTCGCCTTGAAGTTTTATTAACAACCCAAAAATAAATTAAATTAAAAAAAAAAAAATACAGAAAAAAATTAAATAAAATATTCAATTAATTTAAATTTATTAATTAAGAAATTTAATGAAAAAAAATATAAAAAACAAAAAACAATTGAATTAAAATTTTAAAGAAAATTTCTACAAAAATAAATTACAAAAAAGAAGAAAAAACTTTTAATAGAAACAAATAAAAAAAAAAATTTATATAAAAAAAAAATCACCCATGTAAGTACCGTGTCTATGTCAAAAACTTATAGTGTCTAAATTTCCATTCAATAGTCTAAAAAACAAAAAAAAAAAAATTTCTAATAAAAACCTGAATTTTAATGGTGAGCTTGTATCGGAGGTACCCTCCCTAGTAGTCCAATCAAAGTGAAATTTCGATGCTATAAGTTTCTAATCCCCAACCAAGCAAATTTCAAGATAGTGGGATTACTGGATCATATACCATGTGAGGTATACAACAAACAAAAATGTTTCTTTTATGGGGACACCTTTAAATTTTTTAAAATATTTCAGTTTTAGTATTTATTTTTACACGTTCTGTGAATATTTCAACTCTCTCCGAGGATGGACTGACGGACGGACAAAGAAGCCTAAGTGATAGGGTTTCGTTTGGTACCCTTTGGGTCCGGAACCCTAAAAAAGGGTTCATTTTTATAATAGTTTACTTAGTTTTTTGTTTTTAATTTTGATTTTCTATTCTATCTTTGCATTTGGAAACGGAAAACATTTTCGAAAAACTATTTAAATTTATTTTTAATTTTTCTTTTCAGTTTTACTTTTGGTTTTCATTTTTATTTTCTTTCCACTATTTTTTTTTTTTTGTCTTTTTTGAATATCTTTCTGTTATTTGCTTTAATTTTATTTATTTTGGGGGGTTGTTTTTTTTTGTGTCTTAATGTATTTTTTACAAGTCAAGGAAGAATCGAATAGAAAAATATCACGAGACTTTGTGATTGTGCCACATCACACCAACAATAACAACAAAAATACTTACTATGCACTTATACTGAAACAGATGTCAGCAAAAAAGTTCAGTGCAGTTTCTAGTGAATTGCATTTGTAGATAAACATTAAATGTGACTCAGTCAAGACAAGTGCAAAAGAACAAAAATAAATAAAATACATTTAAAAATAAAATAAAAAAAAAATTTGTGTCAATAAAATTTAAAAAATAAATTTTCCAAATAAGAGACCCCAAGTATTCATGTTTTACTATATTGACTTGATTCTTATTCTGTTGTTTGTTTAGTGTCCTCTCAGGTTTTTTTTTTTTTTTAAGATACAATAAGATGAGATAAGATATTTAATGAAACGAGATCCTTGAAAAATTTATGTGTAGTATTTTGATCAGCATTTCAGTGAATCATTTCTCTGTAAGGATTTTCATCAATTTTGACAAGGATGAATTCGAATTGTAATTTACATAAAATTATCTCATGATATCATATTCTTTCTATGTAAATTGGTTTCACAGTTTTGAAAGTGAAAATTTAAATTGAGAAATCTGTTTCAGTTTGGATTATTTAAATGACAAATTTCCTCGCAAATCTTTCATTTGTAGCAGGAGTTAAGGTACTGATTGAAGGCTTAGATGATCTGATTTCTATGATTAATTTGATTTTTTTAGAATTAATAAAAATCTTATCAGAAAATAAAAATTTATGATTTTAGTCTCTAATTCCTTCCTCAACTGTCACCACTCCTCAAGGGTTTTTAAATGTACTAATCAAAACTTAATAACTGAACATAGCAGTACATAGATGGGACAAATACCGAAGCTACAATAGTCATTGCAGGATGGCTCACATCAAAAAACAACGGCAAATTTATACAATTGATGCTATAAATAACATTAATAACCACAATCCAATGATTTGTCTTATGCGGGATGCTTGTATCAAGGCACCAGGATTATTAACATTTTTCTTACAGCGACCTCAACAACCACCCATGGGGAGGTGCATATAAGCTGGTGAAGAAGCGCTTGGGAGGAACTCCCGCTCAAGCACCGGTGTGGCCCGAGATGTTCTCAATATTGTTCGAAGTCTCTTTCCACAGCACGAGCTTAGTCACTTGAACAGCGCATATAATTCGGAACCCAATGTCCCAGTTACACCAGACGAGCTAATGGAGGTCTCCCGGAAAACGGCTAATGACAAAAACCCAAGCCTGGACGGTATTCCTAACAGTGTGCTAAAATACTCGATTCAACGGAATACCGACGTATTCTGTGGGGTATTGAACGCATGTCTGGTAGAGGGCGTTTTTCCTGCTTGTTGGAAACGGCAGAGACTGGTGTTGATATCGAAAGGCAACAAACCACCGGAGCAGTTTTCCTCCTGTAGGCCAATATGTCTGTTAGACACAATGGGCAAGGTATTTGAGCGCATTATATGTAGGCGTCTGGAGGAGTTCACTGAAAGCCCAATTGGACTACACCAAAACCTCAACGCAATTAATAAAGTTTGCGACATAGCACGGAATGCAATTGCGAGCGAAAGATGGCTTTGGGGCACCAAACAGTACTGCGCAGTAGTCACCCTGGACATTAAGAACTTAGTCATAAAGGAAGGCAGATACTGCAGCTAAGTTAGTGATGTGCTCACCTTTTGTTACAGAGAGATACAAACACACATATCTGAGTTTTGGGTGTCTTTTCAACACAATTAAGTACATATAAAGTTTTCAATCACTCCACTACCCGGTTAGTAACGTCATCACCCGCACTTATTTACTCACGGCCATCTTGTCACCTAACTTCATCACTTAAGCATCATAAATACCCTTTTTCTCAACTCCGAAACCCCATCATCCCTTATTAATATTTCAAAAGCCAATAGGCTCCATCCAAATGACCTTCAAAGTTAAAGATCCTCAGCTACTTTGTATAAATCGCCAAGTCAATATTTTCTATATAATCATACAATATACTTCGAATATAACATTTGAATCAGAGAATCATCTTCAGATTGTATATACTTATAAGAATTATGAATCTTCAGTTATTGTATTTTGTCACAAACTCAATCAATCAATCAATCATTTATTATAGAGTTGCTTTCATTGAAGGATAAAAGATTAAAGAAAAAATTTCAAAATTTTCTTATTTATTTATGATTTTCAAAATCAAAAATAAAATACATAGGCATAATTTTTCTTTTTTTGTATCTTTCTATCTTTTCTCTGAATTTTGCCCACCATTTTTTTGTTTTTTTTTTGTTATTTCTTAAAAATTTTTGTTCTAAAATACCAAAAAATTAAGAAGAGCCATTGGCCACATATTGGTAGCATTCTACTTACACATACTTGGATGCATCTTCTACTTATGTGTATATTATTATTATTATTTTATATTATCAGATGCAAAATTTTGATGTTGCTGAAATGAGTACGAGTATCTTTCTATCTGCCTATCTATCTATCTATCTATCTATTTGCATGTCTAGCATGAGTATGAGTGTGTTTATTTGTGTAGGCTCTTCTATTCTTTCTTGTTCTTGTAGTGGTTTAGTGTAAAAATAATTTCTTGAGATTGTTGCACTTTGATAATTAATGCGTGGCAGGCATGCGAGGCATGAAAAGCATGAAAAGCATGCAAAGGCGGCAAAATGTTGCATAATTACTTTGTTTGTTTCATTTATTTAACAAAAACAGCAGCAGCAGCAGCAACAATAACATCAACATCAACATCAACAAATGCCATCGAAAATACAAATTAATGAAATAAAGAAAATATTATTTTATTTTATTTTTTATTATTATGTTGTTATTTTTTTTTTTATAGAATTTGCGCATCATAAACTTTATTTGAATGACAAAAATATCAAAAGAAAATAAACAAACAAAACAATAAAAAATTAATTTGTATGAAAAGAATAGCAAAAGCAAACATATTTATGAATCTTTAAAAATTAAAGCCAACGATTTGTTTCAATTTTGATTTGAGTTGAATTGCATTGAATGAAGCCCATGAAGTCAATGATGATCATGATGCTGATGCTGATGCTGATGATGTTGATGAATTGTTTTAAATTGAATAGAGTTGAATTGAGTTGTGAAAACGACTATTACAATTCAACTCATAAAACTTCAAACCAACTTCCATTGAGATACATTTAACTAATCGTATATTTCATTAATTACTTCCTTCATTCAAAATGTCTTTACTCATTAGTTCATTTATTCATTCAGTTAATCATTCATTCATTCACCCATCCATTCATTCATTCATTAATTGTTCTCCATTCATGATTTCAATTTGCCGAAAAAAAAATGAAAACAAAATTGATCAAAAAAAAAAAAAAAAAAAAAAAAACCAACAACAACAAAAAAGAAAAAAAATTAACAAAAAAATAATAAAACAAAAAAAAAACTGCATTGCGTGCTTGCTTAGCTTTGGAGAGAATTCCAACTGCATTGGGCAACCTAATGCGTGATTTGTTTCAGTTTAGTTTTAGTTTGCTTTGGTTTGGTTTGGTTTGGTTTCATTTGGTTAAAGATACAAATTGACATACAGACATACAGATAGTCAGACAGATTCAGTCCTACGTAGTGTCTCGGTACAGAGGAAATGCTAATAAGAAAAGGTACAACAGCAACAACAACAACAACAACAACAACAAGAGCCACAAGACTAAAGAAATAAACAAACAAACAAACAAATGAAAGAAACAAAAACGAAATGAACGAAAATTAATTTTATGCAGCGTCGTCGTCGTCATCATCACGATCATCATCATCATCATCATCATCATCATCATCGCCATCGCCATCGCCATCCGCTATACGCCATACACACACACACACACACCATTCACATCCGTTTTTGTTGTCTTTGGCGTCACTGGTGGGTGGCAAATGATGCGTGTGCGGTGTGTTGCACGGTAAAGTAAACTTAAGTTAAGTAAAATAAAGTAATGATAAAGTTAACCAGAAAAGTCGTCAAAATGGAAATCAACGAACAGAGAATTGAGGAGTTTGAAGAGTTTGAAGAGTGAATGAACTAAAAATCAACTAAGAGACATCAACATAGAAGTCCAAAAACAATTTTGTTGCAATTTGACACCTTGTGGGCATTTAATGCTTCCTCTGCCTACGCCAAGATGCCAGGCCAAGATGCTTTTAAAGAAAAACTCAAAAAACAAAACACGAAAATAAAGGAAAAAAATGGAAATAAAAGTTAAAAAAAAAAGCGACAAAAAAAAATGGAAACACAAAAAAAAAAAAAAATGAACAAAAATTTAACAAAAATAAAATGAGGAAAAACTGAGCAAAAATAATTAAAAAAAAAAAAAAAAAAAGTATCGAAAAAATCAAAACTACAAAAATAAAAAGCAATGAAATTGTTGGCAAAGCCCAAAAATGGTTGAAAACGTTTTACAAACGACGACAATAACATCAACAATACTATATGGTATACTATACTATATATATATATATATAGAGAGATACATACTCGTACAACAACAACAACAACATTGAGAACAGCATAAAGTAATATGCCAATAAGATAGACTGTTGCACAAACTGAAAACTGAAAAACAAACAGACAAAAAACTCACAAATTGATTGCAATTTTGGAGACAGCGGCAACTGTGACAGCTAAGAGATGATGATCATAATGTTGATGATGATGATGATGATGATGATGACAACAATTTTATATATAGCAAAAAAAAAAAAATAGAAGAAATTGTTGTAGTTATAAAGAGGGAATGGGTGATAGAGAGCGGTGAGGTAGGTAAGGTGGTGGATTGTTGCATAGACGCCAACTGGCGGCAACAACTACTATATGACGACTAGTATTTGATGATGGCAAATAGTACAAATAGAGACAAACAGACAGAATACAGATACAAGAGAACACAGCACAGCATAAATAATAAGATAGAGATTGATGTTGTAGTTGTAGTTGTAGATGTTGCTATTGCAATGACTATTGCATGTAGGCTCATCTTATTGAGCAAAGAAAAAAACAAAAACAAAAAAAAAAATTAAAAATAAAATAAATTGAAAAACAGTCTACGACACGCATTCATTAAAAATGAGTTAACAACTTTTTAACACCCAAGTTGGATTGAATCTGATCGGATTGACTTGGATTGGATTGACTTGGATTGGATTGGATACTTAAATGAATGAATACATAGATATACAGATAGATGGATTGATGGTTGCATGTATGAATGAATGAATGAATGACACACAGCCAGACACATAGTATTGAACAGACAAATAAACAGATAGATAGATAGATAAATACTCTTTTTTCTTTATAATTTTTTTAAATTAATTTAATTAGTTTCATGATTAAAAAAAAAATAAAATTTTATTAAATTTACAAAATCAATTTAAATTTATCTATAAACTATAAAAAGAAAATAATATTAATATTAATAATTAATTAAATTAAAAACCACAAAAGGTTGTTTCCACATCAAATCAGGTGTAACAAAATGTATACACAAATAAATATTAATACAAAAAAATTACGTATACGCCGCCGGCATAAAAGTAGTAGTAGTAGTAGTAGTAGTCTACGTTCTAGAACAAATTCATATTGAAAAAGCAAATTTAAGTGCATTTTATCAAAATTTGTTTTATTATTAAATTTAACCAGAAACAGAAATCGAAACAAAAACAGAAACATTAAAAACTTAATTCTAACCGCATCATCATCATTTCTTTAACTGTTTATCCTTTCACATAATTTCATAATACAAAATTACTATATAAAAAATGTATTACAACAGTTTAAATTTAATAAACTTTTGGTTGTTTTGTAGAAATAAAAAAAGGGAAAAGTTCTTTACAAATTTTAGCGGAAGTGACTACTTTTTTGTATATAGAATGTCAGCCTCCTGTCAACGCAATGATATATATATATACACATAGAAGTACGATCACTTGGCGTTAAGCTCATCTGGCGACCAACACTAACCGAGAATGGCATAGAAAAGGAATTCATTGAGAGACCATCCATTGAACCATGTTCACTACAAATTGAGGTACGCGGAGTGGCCGACAAACTATTCATAGAGATTGTGGAGCATGGTGAATGACTACCACTACCAATAACTATGCTGCCGGAGTTTGGAGTTGGCGTCAAATATACCTGAGAACATAGTATGCGCACTGGTTCTGGCACCAAATGTTCTGTTTTGGATACATGGTAGGAACATAAAGGAAAGGTGTAAAGCAAAAATCAATATAGCAAATTATGTTCGATTTCAATTGCCTTTTATATCTTTGAGAAATTTCCATTTTTCATTTTTCTGCTATGCAATATAAACTTAACCATGATTGGTTTATGTTTTTGATAAATTGTATGATTTGTAATTTTTGAAAATTTTTAATGGTCATTCTATAAGAGGGTCGATCAAAAATCCCTTATACAGTCCGAGAAATGGATCGATTATATTTTTTTGTGAGGTTAAGAGAATTCTGTGTGGTCACAATTGATGCCTAAAATAGGTAGTCACTCCAGAAATCATCGATTAAATCCATGGAATCATATTGGATGATTGGAATATGAAAGTGCGTGAGGTGGTTGACACTATACGCAACTCAACTGAGCGCGTACATCATATTTTACAGGAATATTTGGGCATGAAAAAGACATCCGTGCGATGGCTGCCATGATTGCTCACAAAAGACCATAAGCGCAAAGAAATTCAAGTATAATGGGTGAGTAGTTCTAGTTCTTCTAGTCATGTGGGAACTCTGCTGACCTTAATTGTTTGGTAAATATTAATCAAAATGATTAAAGACATGGTATTATGAAGGATGCATGATATAATGATGGATGCATGATATCATGATGGATGCATGATATCATGATGGATGCATGATATCATGATGGATGCATGATATTTAAATATATTCGCATTGATTAATTTAATAATTTATTTAGTAATTGACTTTTTGATTTCCTGAACATTCTTATGAAATTATTTATACATAATTTATGTATTTTATATAAAACTATATTTACATTGCATATAAATAAATATAGTACAATAATAAATAAATTTATAAATGTATTTAAAGTGCATAAAGTTGAAGGCATTTGAAAATGTAAATGTACCTAAATTTGAATCTGATGAACGAAAGAAGTTTGAAAATATCTTAATATAAAAGAAATTTCTATGACGTCGCTTTGTCTGGCATTCTTACAACAGCAACAGCAACAGCAACAGCAATAGCAACAACAACAGCAACAATAACAACAACAACAACAACCACCATAAATAATGAATAGAAAAACTTGATACAAGCTACAAAGAACAAGCACAAAATGCATACATGCCTTTGATGTAATGTAAAATTCTCGCGAATGACTTAGGTAAATAAAATAAAAAAAAAAGAAAGAAAGAAATTTTCAAGAAAGTCAAGAAACTCAAAAAATTTGGGAAATTCCAGAAGTCGTTCGAAAAAAAAAAAAATAAAACAAAAATAATTTCAGAAATCAAACAAATTTAAAGAAAAAACAATATTAATTAGAACATTGCAAACATTTTGTATAGAATTTCAATTAGATTTAAATGGTATATTTCTAAGGATTTGCATAAAACAGGGGGAAGAAAAAACCCATGCGGGTTCAAAATCAAAAATCAAAAAGAATTATTGTATAATAAAAAAATAAAAAACTAACTTAAGGACAACTGACAATAGTCATATATTGTATATTCTTTATACACGTATATTGTATTTGATCTAACTACCTGCTTTGTTTATGATTTATATGATGCTTTGATGATTTATACATACAATACTATTTAGATGGGAAATTCCATATTTAGCCCATA
The DNA here is from genome assembly GCA_037043295.1 of Amiota minor. NCBI lineage: Eukaryota > Metazoa > Arthropoda > Insecta > Diptera > Drosophilidae > Amiota > Amiota minor. The sequence goes on from JBAMAW010002172.1 coordinate 328,014, forward strand.
AACTTCCTTTAACGTTAATCAGGAAAATCAAAACTAAACCAAACTAAACCTAAAACAGTCAGTCAACAAGCAATAGAAGTCATAAAAATTAATGCAAACAATGAAGGGTTTTTCCAATGCCAACCAACTATTCCTACCTAATTTACATTATTTTTCCTTTGCCCCTGTTTTGATTACATTTCATATTTCTATTACAAATATTTACTAATATAAATTTGGGAATATCCCAAAGCAATATTCCTTATTTTTCTTTTCTGTTTTTTTTTTTTTTTTGTTTTGTCTGTTGTCTTTGATGATTATCATCATAATAATTCCTAACTGTTGGATTGGTAAATGGATGGATGAAGGCGGGCGTATGGGTAATACAAAATTTTGAACTTCTTATCTCAAATAATTAAATTATAAAAAAAAAAAATATATATATATAGTTTAGAGAATAAAGATTGTAAATATAAATAAACTCACCTGCTGGACGATTGGAGCGTCTGCCTGTCTCAGCCTCCTCGAACATAAGCGGAGCATGACGGCGTCCATTAACATTGTCCACTGACATTGTTAGGCAAATTAGACTGATGAGGAACAAGTTGCGCAGGCTGAGCAGACGTTGCCATGTTGTTGATGCCACCGTTTTTGTTTTGTTGTTTGTTATTTTATTCGTTTTTAAGGATGATGATGATGATGATGATGATGGTGATGGTGATGGAGATGATGTTGAAGAAGTTGCTGCTACTGATGGTGATGCTGTTGATTTTGTTCTTCTTGTTACTGATAATGCTGTTGTTTCTGCTTCTGCTTCTGCTGTTGATGATGATGATGATGATGATGATGTATATGTTGATGTGTTGTTTGTTGTTTTATTTTCATTATTATTATACTTGTTGCAATTAATTGTTGCCACTGTGATTTTGTTTTTGTTATAAACTTTTGTTGCTGCTGTTGAACTTGTTGCAACAACATCATCATCATTTGCCATAATTTCTTTTTTAGCCATTTTTATTTGTATTTTATTTATTATTTTATTGTTGCCTGCACTAATTTTTCTTTATTCGATTTTCTTTTAACAACAAGAAAAAAATTGTATTGAATTGAATTTGTTTGGTTTTTCTTTTTATTACAAAATTTATTTCTCTTTATATTTTTTTTTTTTATTAATAAAATAATTTAAGCAGGAATCTTTTATGTATATTTTTCTTTAAATTTTTTGGTTGTTCACAAAAAAAAAAGATCACTAATCTGGAGATTAGATAACACACGCGTTTTTATTTTTATTTTTTTTTTTTAATTTATGTTTAATATAAATTGTTCTGTTCGATTTTGCACATTTAATTTCTTTGGAGGGCGTAATAAATTTTATGTCATTTAATTAAAAAAAAAAAAAATTGAGTTTCTCTAATTTGATTTCGCATTCGATTTGTGTTTTGTTTGTTTCTTTTCGATTTTATAATTTCACGCACAATTTTTTCTTTAAATAAAAAAATAAATGATATATAGTTTTGTTGGGGAAATTGTTAAGAGTTTTGTTTGGTCTTTGTGGCACTTCTTAGACTTAGTAATAGTTTTCAATAGATCGCGACTAACAATTGACCATCTGATAGACAGCAGATGGAGAAACTGACTGACTGACTGACTGACTGATTGTGCTGTGAGACTGTCTAACTGACTGAGTGACTGTCTAAATTAAACTAAGCAGAACAATGTGGTGCAATGCAAGGCAGAATTTAATAAAACCAAACCAAGCAAGCAACCAACAACCAACAACCAACAGATCAGATCAATCGGGCCAAGAAAGTGCAAAAAATAAAATTATAATAATAATATAAAACCAATGACGACGAAATTAAAAAAAAAAAAAAATAAATATATATTGTACTAATACGACGACGGCAATGACGACGCGACGACAACGACGACGACTACTATGAATGACAACAGCGTGTGCGCGCTCTTTGAATGGCGTTGTGCCTTGGCGAACGTTTCGGAAAATAATGTCCACACACGGTATCGGTCGCTTGAATAAATAAACTGCTCACGTCTAGAAAACGACTACGACAACGACAACGACAACCACAACGACGTCGTCGTCGCTAGCTAGCAACGTTTAACAAAAAACGTACGTACGTACGTACGAACGAATGAACGAGCGTACGAAACGAAGAAGTGGCTAAAACGTCAAACGAACAAACGAGCGTACGAACGAGCCTACGAAGAAATGAGCGATCATTTTTGGAAGGAGGCACAGGCAAGCAAAGAGAGGGAGTGAGAGAGGATGAGCGTACGTTCACTAAATGAAGAGTGAGAAAGAGGAAAAGGGCGCGCGCGCGCCCCTTTTGAGATCATATTGAATGAGTGAAGCGAAGCGAAGCATATGAACCAGTGAGCAATAGCCGCAGCAGCACCAACAGCAGAGGCAGATTGTCAGAGACACACGAACTAAAGCCAAACAAGCTAACTAACTCACTAACTAACTCAATAACTAACTAACCAACTAACCAACCAACCAACCAACCAAAGAAGAAACGAGCATACGAACGACCACAGGCCAAATATACTCGTAAAATAGTAGACTCGCAATAATTTGAACTAATTCACTTATACAAATTTCTCACATTAGCAAAAGATGCATTTTGGTTTAAATAAGTAGATATTTATTAAATGTAGAAAACTACAATACAATTGTTCTTCACTTGAAATTTATCTAGATTTACGAGGTGTGTTCAAAAATAAAAAAAAAAACATGTAATTTTTTATTTTTCTCAATTGTCGATTATTATTATTTTTTTTTTTTTTTATGTTGATACACATGTCCCTGGCACACACATATGTTGTCATTATCAGCCATTTTGCAATTTTAGGTTGTTTTTTTTTTGTTGATAGATATAAAGGTTACACAAGTTTTGGTTTACTTTTCGCTGTCTTCTAATCGAAAAAAGTGGATCAAAGAATTTGGATATTTGTCTACTTTAAGTCAAAAAACATAAGCTACAACAAGCTCTTTTCTGAAGGTCATGAAGATGCTAATGACGATGACCGACCCATGTGAAGAAGTTTATTCAGTGTTTGACCATTCCCTGTTCATGATTTTTTGAACAAAAATAAAGCCGTAGTCATGCCTCAGCCACCACAGTATTTACCGGACTTGGCCCCATACGACTTTTTACTGTTCCTAAAAGTAAAAAGAACTTTGAATGGACGTAGATTGAGGAAATAAATACCGCATCTGCCAACTGAGTGTGAGCCATCTCACTGACAATTGCAGTCGAGTTCAATCCCTGTGTAAACTCCATTCACATCTCTCCACTTTGCCATCTACTACATCTAAATCAGTTAATCTACGTATGAAATATTGTCAATACAAAAAAAAAAAAAAAAAAGATTAAGATCTCATCTTGCTCAAGGCCTTAGTTGCTTCAGCTATAATGTTGTATTTTAGAATTAAGTTTTCTATTATACAATAAATAAATACTGCATCTAAGTCTTACCAAAAAGCGCATAACAGACGTGTTTCGAAGATTGATTCATTTGTAAGATAGGTTATAAGTGTGAACTACGTATGTTTATGGCCCCATTACCGTTTCCACGGTTCCGTTTCGAAAATGCACGTCACACATATAGAAACATAGTCTCTTAGTTGGGATAAAATTGTGGAAATGACTAAAGCAGACCAGCATGTAACATGTTGTGACATTGACTAAAAAAAAACAGTTTTGAACCACTTAAGAAAAACTGCATTTTACAAGAAACTCATTGTGTGGATGCCAAATGAATTGTCACAAAAAAAACATAATGCATCGAATTTCCCTTTGCGAATCTTTGGTGATAAGAAATGGTTCACATAGAACAATGTTGCTCGAAAACTATCCTGATCAAAGCGTAGTGAAACAGTCAAAAGGTGTCCAAGCCAGGTTTAACTGCTAAGAAGGTTTTTGCTTTGCATTTCATGTCACTGGGAGGGAAATATTTACCATGAGTTGCTTTCTTGTAGTCAAACACTGAACTCGAACATCTATTGTCAATAGGAAGGGACAATACCAGACCATACACATCATTAATGACTCATTGGAGACTCACGGAACTTGGCTAGGAAGTTTTAATGCATCAACCATATTGGCTGCACTTGGTGTTAAGAGCATATTACCTTCTTTTTTCATTTCAAAATTATCTTGGTGATAAAAAAAAAAATGGGTTCAATAGAAGACTGCAAAAATCGTTTGGCCAAGTTTTTCGGTAACATGGATTCAGAGCTTCTAGGAGAGAAGAATCATGAAGCTAGCCTTAAAAGGGCAACAAGTCATTGAACAAAACGGGATATATTTCACATAAATCGTGACAACCCAAAACTTTTTTCCATAAATAAAGTTTAAAATTAGAGTATAAATAGTGGATATTTTTGTGCCCCAAAAAATAAATATTAATTTTTATTAAAATTGGTTTTGGCAAAACTGTTTTTGCCTTGGATAGTTTTAAAGAAGATAGAAGTTGAGTGTTGAAAAAATATAAGTAGATTCAAGATTGCAGACAAACATATTTTGCTTTAGAATTGAATTGTTGGAAATTTCCTTTTATCCACAGATTTTTGTTGCAGAAAGCATAATCTTGATTTACAATATTTTTAAATCAATTCAATTCACCTTAAATATACAAACAATTGTTTTGTTAATCTTCTTCTTTATGTTAAGAAGAGGATTTAGTTTGAATTCCTGAAATAAGGTTTTATTTGTTTAAGGCTTATATCATTTCAAGCCCAATTCAAAGCTCTTATGGAAAGAATTTTCTGGCAGAGTCTATAACTTTCGGCATTGTAAATCTCATCTCAGTTATTATACTCTAAAATTCCTATATGAAGAGTCCTACAATATTAAGGTTTATTAATCTGACAGCTTCGGACTTGTAAAGCTAATCAATTATGATTGATTAATCCAATATAACTTAAAGATAATACGAGTAAATTACTTTTTGGGGTCACAAAAATATGTATTAGCTCTTTACAAAATTCTATTAAATATATATGTACATATATTTGCATTGGTTGTCATTGGAAGAACAAGGGGCTACAAGGGGCTAGAGGTATGCATGGAAAAGGAAATGGGAAAATGAAGATTCGTCTGCAGAAGAGGAACAAAAAAGACAAAAAAGAAACATAAAATAAAAAGTCAATGGGAGTCGGAATTAGATCGATTTATTTGAACAGTTGAAAATATGAACAATATTGTGAGGTGAACCAGTGATTGTTGTCAGAGAGATCTATACGTTTTCCTATAGCACTGGAGGATAAGAAAGCAGCACAAGCTCAACTGAGATAAGGTGATCCGATTACTATGAGAACAGGTGGACTATGGCTTTCTAACACAACACTATTCTGGTGTACCTCGAATACAGTTTCAGTTTGTATAGAAGGATTCAGCCTTCAATCCTTTTTAAGTTTGAACGAAACTACAATATTACATATATATAGTTATTTGACCTCATTAAACAGTTTTGTAAAGCAATTTTCTCTCAATGCATCTATGAGATTATTAAGTCACAAATAGAATTTGTAGTTTTAAAAATGTAATTAAATGCCCAAATTGTCTGCGAAAAAATGTTGTTTGACATTAGTCCACATACTGCAAAAATCACTACTTTTCGTATAGATATAACAAATGTTGGCTAAATCTGTAATACTTTAAGAATCTCATTGATATTGATGATGGCGATGAAAATGATGATGATGTCGTTTTGGTAAGTTAATCGCTTGTTGTGTATCTAACGTTAGAGTGAATTGGAGCATGCTGCCTAAACCTGGATAAAAGAAAAGAAACTACATGGATTACAGATACTAAGTACGACGTAACAGTGGTGTCTTTTAAAATGTTGGGGACTCTAGACAAAACATAAATTCGCAGCCCCTAAAACAAAACCAAATGTTTGTCACGTTGATTAAAATAAAACAATTGCATGAACACTTGCATAATTCAAGAACCAGATTTACCTATAATATTATGAATCAGCTTATTTGAAAGATTTCTTTTAAGATTTTCTATCTAACTCTACCTAAAGTGCCCCAAAGGAAACGCGCCTCTGTCCCGCGAATATAATCATCGAATGATAATAATGATGAGAATGATGATGATAATTATGATGTTGTATGTTCCGAATCAATGTACAAAGTTGAATGAGCGCTGTAAATTGAAGCACAACATTGTTGAATCATAGGAAGGGCAATTGGGCTGCTTGGTTTGTTGCTGGTTGGGCGTTTGGTCAAACCCACACATTCATTCATTCACTCGCCCGATCACTGAGTTATTAACAACAATTTAAATTAGTTTCTCTTACACTAAACTCTCTCTCTCTCTCTCTCTCAATTTCTTATTAAACCGTTCCGTTCGTTAGTTGGCCGTTCGTTCATTTATTCTCTTGTTATACTCAGTACTTATGTTCTTTTGTTTGCAATGCAATGCATTTATTTGCAATAGTAGACTTATGCCATGCTATCAATCTACACACATATCTGCCGATCTGTCCCTCTCACTTATTCTCTCTTTCTCAAAGTTAAGCTAGGGGATTTTGCACACACAATACTTGTCTGGCAGTTGCACGGGGCTCGCTTTCACTCTCTCTTCCTCACTCTTGTGAGAATTGTCTCTCACAAATCTCACAAACATAAGAATCTCAGACTTGTGTTTAAACGAAATTTGTTTGTGTTTTTTTTTTTTTTCAACATGTTGCTGTAACTTTGGGGCAATGAAATCTACCAACATGTTGCTGCTTTGCATATGTCAAAATGCTACTGTTGCTGTTCCCAATGTTGCAAGTCATTTTACTATTGTACTTAATATGAAAATTTGAAAAAAATTTGTGGGAGAATTCTCTTTAATGATATTCAATAAATATAATTAAATACATTGTATGTAAGCCAAATCAATCTTATCACATTCTCATGATCTCATCCTATCCTAACTACTAGTTAGTTTTATCAAATACATTAAGATAATAAAATCTATTCAGTGTTAATCCATCCCATTCCATTCTCATTATTCATATTCGCATTAAACTGAATAAATTTCAAATTTATACAATTTTAAGTTACGAATATCCTTAATGTTTTAACTAATCACTTCTACCCCATTGACTCCAATAGGATCTCTTTTTCAGGAACATCCCGCCAAGGAATATCAGTTAATATGAATATGAATATGTTACCCTCCACTTTGGTAAACGGGCGCTCACATGGAACCGTCCATGTGCTTCTTTGTAAAGGTTTTGGAAAATAGACTTAATTTCTTCCCAAACTTTGAGAAGATTTGAATGTAAGAGCGGAGTAACTGGATTACCAGAGTAAACTATTAACTTTTCAGAAGTTTTTTCATCCCTAGCCGCCTTTATCTTCCTACTACCGTGAGTGAGAATCAAGAGGCAAATACTGACTACTGTCTTTGCCAATATCATGTCTTTTCATCGGTCCTTCCTTCACTTCCTCAAGTATATTTGTACAAGAATCAATGGATCGATCCTCTTGATATTTTCGAGAAAAATACCGGCACAAAAATATAGGTATTGAGATATATATATACAAATATCGATATCGATACCACAAAAGTATCAAATCCTCGATGTATTGAAGGTATTGTATTGTCCCTGGTCCTATCCTATCTTATTCTATACTTTTCTATTCTATTCCGTCCCATTCTATTACATTTCTATTTTATACGATTTTTATATCATACAACAAGTTTTGATAGATCTACTAATCTATTTACGAGTAGATAGATACATTTATATCTATTTTATACATCCTTCCAACTATCTACATGTGTGTGTGTATATACAATATAAAATATGAGTATCTTTCTATCTTCACATTTATTCATTAAGTTTTTCTTTTAAAAAGTTTTTTGTTTTTCTTTTTTCGTCTAAGTCAAATCCATTGGTGGTAAGTCATATATCATTATCTTCTTCATCGTCATCGTCATCGTCATGTTCAGTGACCATATTTTGTTAGCGATTTCGTTGTCGCCTTCATCAGCGTTGGCGGCACGTGTGTATACAATTAAATGACAAATATAAAGCATGGAAGGAAATGTGAGAAATTCAATTAAAAAAAAAAAAAAAATACTAAAATCCTTGACTTTTATCACTAAGAATCAGAAAAATGCATTCAAGATTTGCAATTTTTTTTTTATATTAAATGCAATAAAATTGATTGATAAACAAAAGCCATAATCTGTTTGACACATTTATGTAAAATATCTGGAAGGGAAGTGTTGAACATAAAGAAATAAATATAATAATAAACATCAAAAATAAAAAATAAAAAAATAAACTCTAAAGTAAATAATAAAAATAATACTACTTACAAAACAAGATTTGCAACAAAGGATGGGAAAAGTGATGGACACTTTTCAAAAAGGTGGTAAAAAAAAATATTTTAGTTTTAATTATTTTATTAAGAATCGAGTTTTCATTTTGGAATCATGATAAAATTTTTTTTTAATACCCAATAATCGCAAGTGTTGGAAAAAAAATTAAACGTTTTTAATTTCATATTTTGAAAATAAAAACAAAAAATATGTTTTTTTCTCCAAAATCGATTGAGATAAGGAGCTGAAATTTTTTATAAATTATTTTTATTAGATACAGAAATAATCCTCAAACTCAAAATGGAAAAATCTTTGGGGGCATTTTGCATTTCAAATGCATTGATAGGTACTCGTACTTTTATCTACAATTTTGAAATGTATATAATAAAATACACATAGATCATTTACAATCACAACTAATGAAATGATGATGATGATGATGATGATGATAATGATGATAATGATGATGATGATGAGTGATAGATCTATTAATTACTACAATAATTAAAAAGGTTCTTGTTCGTGCCTTGTGTGATATCTTTCATTTCAATTATTTTTATTGGTTGGATATACAAAATATTTTGAGACTTCAATATTTTTAATATTCTGATAATTTACTTTATATCATGGTTAAGGCTGCTAGTAATCGGAAAAGCATTTGAGACTTGTAATTTGTTATAAGATCGATTTCTCCAGCATAATTCTGATCATCATCCTTATACAATACATAATATACTTTAAGTCTTTAGTATCTCTGATTTCAAAAAGTCCCGAGACAAAAGTTCTATTCTACATCTATATACTACAATACAGTTTACACTAGTGTGAAAACTTTATAAAAAAAAAAAAAACAAAAAAAAAAAAGAAAAACAACAACAAACAGACAAACAAACAAACTATAAAAAATATGAAAATAAATTTATTAAAAGTCGAAAATGGTTTCTATTTTCATTTTGTATCTCTTGCTTTTTGATTTTTCCTTTTTCTTTTTTATCTATAATTTTTGTTGTTTTATTTTTTGTTAGCTTCAGACTCATTTTGGCTGGTGTCTTGCGGCTGCTTTACTTTTGTCACCTCAAGACCCCAATTTTACACTCTTTAATCGTCCCTAGGCCTGTCTGCATATTTTCTTAAATATTCATAAATGCGTTGTCAAAGAAAGGAACACTACTACTTTTGCAACCAATAAAAAATTAAGAGAAAAATATTTAGTTTGGATTTATTTAACAAGCAAACAGATTTTGCTAAAAGCAAGCAATATTAAAAATGTCTGTGGAAGATCTTTTTGAAGAAGAAATTATATACTAAGAGTATTTATACATACCTACATAAATATATATATATATATACGTATACAATATTTAAATACTTATATATAAATTCACTTTCAACAAACAAGAAATAATATTAAGTTTGGTCTTACTAAAATTTAAGCACACTTCAAATGATTTAAACGATTCAAATTTTCATTTACAATAAATTTGATTTGAACTGATGTGCAATTATGAGAACTTTGAATGGGAATGTTTGATTTGAATTACACATATGACTATGATTTTTATCTTATTATTTTTATGTTTTTTTGTTCAAAATTTTAACTAAAAAATATCTCCAAAACTATGTTCATGTCAATACACAAAAATTTTACAATATTTCCCTCCTGATAAGAAGTTATCAAACATCTATTTACCATAGATTTTATCCATCTTAACAAATATCAGATTAAAGTTATGTACTCTCATTATTTTACTGGGAGTGTGAAGAAAATAGCATTAAAATAACAAAATATTTTGAAAGCATTTTAACATCAAATATCATGTTCATGCTTATTTATTTATTTATTTTTGTCTATTACTATTATTATTATTATTATGAATATCTATTTATTTATTTATTTTTACTTTATTTTTTTCTTTTATTTTTTTTTTTTTTAAATATTTTATTTGAAATAAATTCGCCAATATTTTTATTTTTTTTTGTATTTCAAATTTATGTATGCTTTCCCGTAAATGGAAATTTAATTTATTGAATTTATTAATATGACTATTTCTTTTAAAAAAAAGTACTTTTGTTATTGAAATAACCTCATATGTTCAAATAGATTTCATTCCCTCAATTCTCACTAATTTTCTACAGAGAAAAAAAAAGCGCTTAATTCTTCAATGTAGTGTACCCTTTTTTGTTTAAATTTTTTAACTCTTCCAAATAAAAGGTTTTCTCAATTTCCTCAAAATAAGCATTTGTTTCAGTGTTGATCTCTTCAATCTTTTTTTTTTCCCCCGATTGGATATGTACTATTGTTTTCCTACGTCTTATATCTTAAATATAAAAGAAAACACTAAGTACATTTTTAACAATAAGAAGGAAAAAGGCAGTGGACAACATCGAACATTTTCGAATGGTCTCTTGCATAATGGTCTGGATTACTGGGTGTCTTGGGCCTCATTTTTGAAAGCTACTTGCGGCAGGCCAACAACCGCAAGTTGCCTCTCAGAGCCACCCGTAACCTAAGTTAGGTCAGATCGACTGGTCTGCTTCGTTTTAAGCGTCTACGTCTAGACAATTCCTGAGATGGAAGGTCTGTTATTTCTAGATTGGTATGTCGCTCTAATGTTTTGTGGTACCTCCTGCTAGCATTAATGATTTCTTCCTGGATCATAGTTACGCTGAGGTCTTTGTGAATTTCATAGTTAGATATAAACCAGTCCGCATTAACTATTGATCGAAGTATTTTCGATTGTTGACGCTGAATAATGTTAATGTTAGTTTTCTTGGCTGTACCCCATAATTGCATGCCGTACGTCCATATAGGCTTAATTACACTATTGTATATTGCTAATTTTCCATTAGCTGTTAACTTAGATCTACTGTTAAGAAGGGGGTATAGCTGCTTAAATTTTAATATGAGTTGATCTCTCTTTTTTTGGATATGATGTTTCCACGTCAGTTTACTATCAATATGCATGCCCAGGTACTTTGCCACATTGCTTAATGGAATGTCAGTACCTTTAATTTTTAATTGTCTTGGCTGATAAGCTGTCCGTGTTATGTATATCACTTGCGTCGTTTTTAGTTGATTCATCTTTTCAATCGACACAAATCTTTTACCACCGAAGCAATGCTTAAGATTTGTATATAGAAAATATTCGCAGGCTAATTTTGGACAATATGCTGGATGGTGTAGAAGTTCGTAGCCCAATTACTCCCATGTGCAAGATGGAAGAGTTCTTTATTTTTTTCCAAATGCGTTTGGTATTGCTTCAATTCAATGTCAAAAATATCCAACAGCTCTTACTATTATTCGCCGGTGACTGTTTTGCTATTTTCAAAGGTATTCAATGTGAATAACAACGTTTGCATCTAAAACAAAAAAAAAAAAAAAAACTGAAGCCATGCCCTTGTTGGCTGACAGACCCACCATGGCTATCTTTAGCGCACGTTCACACGGAGAAGTCTAATGTTTTTACTATCCCTTAGTCTCTGATGTGTGTTAAAGGATCCATGTTTCGTCCACAGTTATAAAACGGCACAAAAACTCATTCAGATTAGGAGTGAACATTTCCCAACATTCCTTAGAAGTGGCCACACGGTTGCGCATGTAGTCGAGTGTGAACAATAGCGGCCCTCATCGCGCGGATAACTTTTCCATGTCCAAGTATCCATATAAAATGTGATGTATTCGCTCAGTTGATATTCCTACTGTCGCAGCCAACTCACTCACTTCAATTTTCTGATTTTCCAATATAATTTCATGGATTTTATCGGATAATAAAGCAGTGTTGCATTTAAAGTTACTACATGCATGGAAAATTCAAAAAGTGACTGACTTATCAAACTACCCACGTACTTTACAACAACTAATATAAAAAAAAAAAAAAAAAAAAATATGAAAGGCCACGGATGAATGACTTGCTATGAGAATAAGCTTCAAATATGCACGACTTAGTTGCCAAGAGAACATGAGAAAGTGTAAATTGGTGGTCCCCGATGGGTTCAGTTAGTAATCGTAAATAGAGTCCAGTCAACATTTTGTGCTTCTAAAAACCTGAAAAGTTGTGTATTATGATGTGCGAAGTGATCTCGTATACAAGTAATGGAAATTGTGAGCTGCTGATAATTGTAAATGCGAATGCATTCGTTGGCATATTAAAATATGATTTTCCATGCTTAAGAAAGTTTCTTAGATCTGATTGATCAATCCTTAGTTTTGGATCCGATATGTGGCGCTGTTGTTACGAAATTTGTGGATCAAATTTTGCATATATAGACATGTATATTTTAAAATTAATCAAGTCGTAAGTATGTTTCAAAAATCTATTTTTAAAGCAAAGTATTTGATTTGTCTGATGTTTTCAAAAGTATTTATTAAATTATAATTTAAAATAATTAAAATTTAAAGGATTCTAAAATGCAATAGTACTAAGGACAAGACTAGGGAGGTGTGCATTGTTGTTTATTTGGTAAGTGACTGGAATTTTATAATGTGAGCCATCTTTTGAAAACGGACCGAACTAATTTGTACTTCCAATATATATAAAGTTTTATAAATAAAAAAAATTATATTATTTCTTGTCTTTATTATTTCTTCATATGAGTATTTTTACATATCTAAAACTATATATAATATTTATACATATATTTATATATTTATTGTATTTTGGTTATAAAATCGATGAATGATATTTGTATTGAGTGATTGCGGTCTAAATCGACACGATTCATGATGCAAGCGACAAAACTCCCAATTGGAAATTGTGTAGTAAAGTGCATATATTAAAAATATAAATAGATTTTCCAGTTGGTATATATCATCATCACCATTACCACAAAAACCGCAATCAAATATTTATTGTACTATATGCATTTATACAAATATCAGTGGTGCTGGTGCTGGTGCTGGTGATGGTGATGGTGAACTGCAAATGCAGACCAATTGAAAAGAAATATTTTTATTGCAATTGACTTGATAATTGACATTTGCAAGTTCCCTTTGTTTCGGCAACAACAATAACTCAAGTAGTCGGCAGTTGTTCTTTTAGCAGTTTAAAAGAATTCTATTGCAAAAAAAAAACACTTGGTGCTTCAAAACAGATACAAACATTAAATTTAATCATCGAAGTTCCTATTTGTTAGTTTCATATATGTTGAGTAAATAAGTACAGATATGATATCTTTGATTTTACAATATAATAATTAACTGATGATATTCCTTACATAGACTCGCACTATTATGTATGTACAATACTTGTAAAAGTGTAGTACTATTATTAGTTCGATAATGGTGTGCAAGTAGGGAAGGAGGAGGGGAAATTTGTGATCTGTGTTGATGATCGACCTAGAAACACTTAAACACTTTGACACTCTTGTCAAATGTGATTATATAACACATAAATATTGTGTAGTAGTTGTAGTTGTAGTTGTAGTTGTAGAACCTTCATATTTCTGTGGTTGCACTTTGTAGTGTTTTGTGCAATTTGCCTCTCTTCTCGCCTACTCAAAATTTATGATTGGCATTGATGATATGCTTATTAGACTGTGTCAGCAATCTGCTCTACTGACAAGATACCAAATCCATACTTAATATAACAAACTAACTGACTGACTAACTAACCGATTCAGTGTCAGAGTTACAGACTGAGTGATTGTTTGATTGTTTGATTGATTGATTGATTGGTTGAGTGAATGCATGATGTGTGGTTCAATTGAAGTCAATTTATTCAGCTACTACTATTACAAACAAATCAATCAATCAATCAAGCAATTGACAATCGATTCAAAAAATTAGTTGAAGTATTCAGAAAAAATATAAGTACGAGTTATTTGAGAGATCAGATCAGATTAGATCCTTCTTTGCATTGAAATTTTTACAGTTTCTAAGGGATCTTATCTATAACAAATTAGGAATATAATGTCAAAATTTCAACTACTTCCATTCAGCAGCAGCAGTTTGCTCTTGGTCTTTGGCATTGTCCTTCAACTTGTAAACATATTGTACGACATACTAAATATATAAATATACAATTAGAAAATATTAGGTATGTATACATTGGATTATTATAATTATTATTATTATTTTATTGCAGTTGCTATTTATTCTGTTGTATACGAGAATATCTTGCCTTACTTCACTTTACTTCACTTTACTGTACTTTCATGTTTAAGCCTCAAAACAATTGCCTGCTACTTGGCAACACTTTTGCTTGTTCGCCATGTTATCAATTATCAGTGATGCGTTCATTTGGGATTTTCTTAGATCAAGATATCTGGTGCTTGTTTTGTTGCTATTATTATTGTTAAGTATTTACGATTATGAGTGAGTGAATGAGTGATCAAGTAACCTATTTCTGGATTTTTTTTATTTCTATATTTTTCTAATTTTCTTGTGTTGTTTTGTTGTGTTGCGTAGATTATGTCATGGGGCCTTATTAATCAGCTTTAACGTAAAAAAAAAAAATTTCCAGAACTTCACATGTGCATAACTGATAATACGCATACGCCATGCTTGACAAACGTTTTAGTCGTGAATAGTCACGTTCACCCATCAGGCGACCAAAAGAGGAAGTAGAATGAAAAATCACAAAAAAAAAAAAAAAAAACGAAACAAAAAACGAAACAAAAAATAAAAATAAAAAACAAGAAACAAGAAGAAATGAGGTTATTTTCTGTAATACTCTTCCCGCCTAACGCACAATACAATAATACATATTTCATTATTGATTTGACTTATGTTTATGGTAGACACAATATTCATAATGCATTTCCACATTCAGACTGAAATATTTGTATGGAAGCTATGCGATTCAGTAATTCTTGCATCTTGAAATTTAAATAGTTTGTGAATGAATATGCGCACCAATATACATACCCTCCCTTCCTTATAAGCACAATATGGAAGTGAAACTTCTTTAGCGTACATAGGTTAATCCAAAAATTAGAAAATTATATGTGACGAAAATCGAAAATCATATTTTTTGGACTTACTTTCCTTTGCTAAAGAAATTTGACTTTAAAAAATCGGCTACGTGCGAGTCAGTCTCATATACGGAGGGTTCTTTACCAGATTGGGGTTTGTATGGGAGGTACTCCTCCTAGTGGTCCGATTTGACTGATTCCAACAAATGTATCGCACCTATGTTAACAATTTATTGTGTCTAAATTTCAGTTCAATAGTGTAAAAAGAAAAAGAATCTGAATTTTAATCGTCGGTTTGTATGGGAGGTGGCCCCTCTTGTTCACCGAATTGACTGATTCCAGCAGATGTATAGCGCCTATGTTAAAAACTTTAAGTGTCTAAATTTCAGTTCAACAGTCCAAAAAACAAAAAAGTTTTTCTAATAAGAACTTGAATTACAATGGATGTTTGTATGGGAGGTACCCTCCCTATTGTTCCGGTCAAACTGAAATTTCGAGATTATAAGTTTATAATCTACTTCCACCAACCAAGCAAATTTCATAATCGTAAGGTTAGTGGATCGTGTAGCTTCTATATAAACCAAAACGCTCCTTGTATGGGGACCCCATTAAATTTTTGAAAATATTTTAATTTAAGTATTTGTTGCTGATGCCCGGGTAAAACTACACATTCTGTGAAAGTTTCATCTTCCTAGTTCTTACGGTTCATGGGATATGGCCCGAGGATGGACGGACGGACAACGAAGTCTTAGTAATTGGGTTCCGTTTGATGCCCTTTGGATGCGGAACCCTAAAAAACAAAAAGTTTTTTTAATAAGAACACAAAGTTGAATTGGGCTTTATATGGAAGAGGGGTACCTCCTCCTAGTGGTACAAAATACTTAAATTAATATTATACTTTTATAAAGAAATTAGTTACACATTTTTTTTTAGTATTAATTAGTTCAATTGACAATTGCTTCGATATGTCACAATCTTTACTTATTTTAAAGTATGCTAGTTGTGTCTTCTCCTCAATGTACAATAGTACAATAGTATGCACAGTATGTTTTAAAAGTATAAAAAAGCTAAATAAGACAAGACAAGTCAAATCAAGGAAGGAAAGGTCTTCTTTTTTGACTCCACGGCACACCTAATCTTCAATTTTTTTTTATAGAAATATTGTAGTAAGTAGTATAAATGAAGTGTATTTCTGGGCGGAGTGGCACTAAAAATAGCAAATAATCAACAGAAATTTTTATAAAATTATAATAAATATTTAAAAATACAAAAACTGATAAAAAATATGAAATAAAAAGCAACCAAAATTTAAGAAAAAGGCGCGTGCATAGCATTATATAGTTCGAATTTTATTGATATATCATCACAATCGTTGTGATTATCACGATCATAATGATATACCAAAAGAAGGTGAAACATTAACAATTCAATGAATAATAATATTTCAACAACATTATCAACATCAACATCATCATCAACAACATAATCATCATCAACAACAATAATGCTATTAAAGTAATAACAATAATTGAACATGTTGAACAATTGTTGATTCTTTCATGAAGAACAATTTACAGCAAACAATAAACAATTTACAATAAAGAAAATCATAATAAAAATTTTGTACAAATCACTTCATATATTTAGTATTGATGACATACCAAGAATGTTGGAATGAAGTCTAATTATAATTATAGAAGAATTTCAGGAAGCCCTTCTTCTTAGACGATTCAAAATCATTAAATTGGTACTGTAAAAATAGAGAGTCAGTCACCATCAAATGAGTAATCAGACAGAACTTTTATACATTCATTTAAAGCTGAATGTGTTTCGGTGTTTAGGAAAATCGTAAGACAATTGTTTCTTACTATCATATCTAGTTGTTCTAAATTGCAGGGTATAGACATTGACAGACTTATATCAAAACAAACGGTTTACATCTTTTAAGTATCAGAGCACAGGAGCATTAAATAAACAAAGAAACGAAATAGTGGATGAAAATCGGGATTGATCAATCAGATCTAAGAAGCTTTTTTAAGCATGGAAAATCATATTTTAATATGCCAACGAATGCATTCACTTTTATAATCATCAGCAACTCACAAGTCCCATTATACACACATCATTCCGCACACCTTACTATCCTCGTTTCTGCTTTGTAGAAGGTTCAAGTATTGTCTATCCAGTAAATCTTAAAACTACGAATGAATACTAACTGAAACCATCGGGGCCTCCCAAATTAAACTTTTTCATTTTATCTTGGCAACTAAGTCGTGCGTATTTAAAGCTTTTTCTCATAATAGATAGACGACTATCCGCGGCCTTTCATGTCTTTTGCATACTCATCATTAAGATGAACGCATATAACTTTTTCACGTTTTTTTTTTTTTTCCTAGCATGATATTACTTTATATTCAAATGAAATGGTCCATATTTACTGATAATAGGTGTTTTACAAACGAAAAATTAGTTATTGTTGTAAAGTCCGTGGGTAGTTTGATAAGTCAGTGACTTTATGAATTTTCCATGCAATAACTTTAAATGAACACTGTTTCCATCAACTAATAGTAATAGTTGGTAATAGCCTACTTCTAAAATCATCATTTAAACCTAACCAACATATGTAGCTCTAATATGTATTTCTATGATGTTTATCATATAAATACTTTTAATGGTTTAATTTGTTTTAATATGGAAAATAAAATAATAAAAATAAAATATTGTACTATATGAATTTTATTACGTTACATTAACATTACAACTCTATGTGATCAACTAAATTTTGAACGTATATACACATAAATCCAAATTATAATAACAAAATAAAGTAATTACTTAAGAAACATAGTACTTTGTATTTTTCCTAACGGATCCTGATTCATTGCAGTGCATAAGGTAGTTTTGCATTCGTCAGTTGACATACGTGCCAAGATTTGGCTAACAACGTCATCTTGAGATTCTATATCATATCGGACGATCCACATCTGTTCGCTATTACACATCTCTGCACAGCATGGTGGAAATAGAATATTCTCTGCTTGTCGTAATGCCATACGAGCTGATTCAATTGATACATCGAGTATTTGTTGCAAGCGCATTTGGTTTCCCCGCTCGTATATTTTTTCGGTACCATCGATAGCGAATTTCGGTAAGAGATAAATAAATAGTTGTGCTTCACCGACTAAATTCCTAATGCGTAAAAATGTTGCTTTCATGCTCGCAATACTATGCAGATCACATTCGTATGTTACGAAATTTGTTGTATCTTTATATGGCAAAGTACTACGAAATGTTTCGGAGCGCTTCAAATAATTTGTTAAACCAACGACTTTAACATTCTCGGATAGTAGATGCATTACAAGATCGTTAGCAACTCGAAAGAGCAAGGGGGCAACAATCACACATTTGTTTCCCCATTTTTCCATAAGCGGCGCTTTGCTTAGTATAACCCGAAGGTTAAATGCTGATGCGGTTCTGTAATTTACCGGTAATTGATATTCTGAATCTTGATGGGGTAAATTCCTTTGTTCATCTGCAAAACTCATTTTGACCATATTGGATAAAGGAAATTTTGGTTTTTCCATATTATTGATAAATCAACGAAACGAAAGTATATATTTTGGAAAATTTTTTAAGGAAAATTTTTAAGGATAGTTTATATTTTGTTATTGGAAAGAAGCTCACAGCCTTCTTTTCAGGTGATAAAACAATGTGACATTCAATGTGTTTCTGTTTGTCACTACGAAAATAATAATTTAAATCTCTTGGCAGTGTAAGAAGCAGGACTGTCATCGAGCTTAGTTAATTCTAATTAGTGAGCCGGACGGGGGATCGTAGATTGTAGACGTGTAGTTGCGACCTAGGAACAACATAGACACATTAGGAGACCCACTTACTTGGGACTGGCTGACTTTGAGCAATTATGCTCCTCCTTTCCTCTCGACAAAATATCTAAAGACAATTTCGTGGGGGCCAATAGGACATGGGGCGGAATAGTGTTTCTATCAACTATCACATAGTAATAGTTAATTTCATCACCTTCTAAAAAAAACTGGAAAAAACTGATTTTTGTGTGCTCATCAAGCATTTTATTTTGCGTTACAAAATCACCATCACCGGATTTCTGAAAATATTACGGTCTTTCCTTGCAATTCGTTTAGGCATGGGTTTTTCAAACTTTGATTTCTTTGAAACATGAACTAATTAAATCTGTCAAGGGTTAAAAAATAAAAAGAATAACACATTTCTAAGTTGCGTTCTTGTTTATGGTATTTTTGTAATTTTCTTTAAACAATTTTTTATGTCAATTTTCTATTTTCAAATGTGAAGGGTAAAAGTTAAAACAAAAAAAAAAAAAAAACATAAATAAATAAATACATATGATAATAATATTAATCAAAAGCAATTAACAATAATTATAAAAAAAAAAAAAATAAGAAAAAAATTTATGAAAAATGATACAAACAATAAAAATGTAAACAAAAACAACAGCAACAACAACAACAGAATAATAGCAAAATAAAAACTTTTAATGAGCAATAAATGTTGTTGCTTTTATTATTATTATTATTGTTTATATATTTATACATATGTATATATTTATATATATGTACATAGATACATATAAGTACATATTGTATATGCACTTTATATACATTAAAATTCGTTTGCTCAGCTAAAAGATAACTTGCGTTTGCGTTTTCAATGCGTTTTCAATGCGTTTTGAAAGCGATTTTCACCTGTATAAACTTGATGGGAGCCAAATGTCTTTGCGTTATAAAGATAATAGAATACAAATTTCGTATATTTTCTCTCTTTCAATTTAATTTGTTAATAATGATATTATTTATTTTATAAGATTTTTTTTTTTTTTCGATTGATTCGATGCGATTCGATTCGATTTGATTTGATTTGATTTCGTTTTATATTTAACGTCTTTGTTTTTTAAGTTTTTTGTTGCTTAATAAAATTTCTTGGGTTTCTCTTGTCATACATCGATGGTGGTGGGGACTCTCGACTTCCTTCGTTTATAGTTGCTTTTGTTGTTTGTTGTATTGCTTTTGTTATTGTATTTCTTGTCTTTGATGTTGCTTTTACTGCGCGTGAACACATTTGAAAAACGCATCAAGGCAACGTTGAATGGAGACTGACTCTCTTTTCTCCGTCTCCGATTCGCGTTTTTAGCGAGTGACGATTTTAAAGAAAAAAAACTGTTTTGATTTTGCAATTTGTAATTATGTTCACTGGCGATTTTATTTTTGTTTTTGATTACTACTCGTGTTCGTTTCGTTATATTTTTTTATTTCGATTTTCAATTTTCATACACAGAAAGGTTATCGAATTGTTTTCGTTTAAGGGATTCACGTTACGCGTTTGTTTGTGCGTTTCAAAATGTGAAATATTTTAGAAATTTGTTTTTTCGGAGAAATATAAGAATTATTAAAAAATAATAATGAAATATTTCAAGAAAAAAAAAAAAAATTATATATTGAAATGGCGTGCGCGCGCACAGACTAGCAACGTTCGTTGGTAAGCACGATCTTGGACAAACTGAAGTTTGCTTCACAAAAAAACAAAAAAAAAAAAAGAAAAAAAACCAAATAATATATAAATAATATAATAATTTAGTGGGGAAAAACAACAATAATAATAATAGCAACAACAATAACAACAACAACAACAGATAAGGTAGCAGAGGCTGAGTACATAGCTATGGATATACATACAACCATACATATTGTCTATACCTACATACATACAATACATATGTGTGTATCTATGTGAATTTAGAGAGACAATAGTGTTCGAGGTAACTGAGACGGTAACAGCACATCAACAGCAGCGGCTAGTAGCAGCAGTGCCAGCGGTCCCAGTTGACAAATACTTTAGCATTAGTTAAGTTGGCTTTTTTGCTTTGCCCGCCTTTGCTCGCTTTGGTCGTGCGCTCACTTGCTTGCCTACCGCCCTGCTAGTCTCACTTTGTTGGTTGACAATTTGCCGCTAAATGTTAACATTATTTTATCTAGCTACAATACTCGGATACGCTCTTCCAAAATTGTATTATAAGATAGAAATACATTTACTATTGGTAACAATTGCCGCTCTCAGCTTTTCACATCTCATCACTGCCAGCCGCTCTTGACTGGACTTTATCTGGTGTTATGAGCTCTATAAACACTTCCATATAAACATGTACAATATAAAAATATATATTGTATGTATGAACATGATGATGGTATGAATGTCATGAAGTTGAGTTCACTTTATGTAGCGCATTCGCAATTCTAATCAGACTCAATTGAAAGTTTTGTTAATGTTTTCATTTGCTTCTACTCGCATGCATTTTCACACATTGTACAAAATCAAATATGAGGTATATAAACATTGATCATATGTTTGTAACCGAAAGAAGCGATACATTGAATACTACAAAGAAAAGTTATATCATTTACAATATAAATTGGCATTTGTCCAGAAAGGATGAGAGAGCTATTTCCTTTTGAAATTACTGAAAAACGCACTGGCTCTGTTTGTATGAATTTAGTAAAGATAAATCCACTCACCAACATATGTTTAGTGTCCAAGCTTCAGAGATTTGATAACATAATTTCCACTTGAACGGTCATGTCATTTTGTACACCTCGTCTAAGCAACGCAATGAGAATCAATTTATCATGTATCAATTTATTCAACTTCACTGTAATATCTCAAAACCATTGAAAAATTTTTAATAAACATTTGATTGATTATTTAATAGAAATGGAGATATTGCCTGCTATTTCAATTTTTGAAAGAATTTTACAAGTATTTGATGTAACATTTCATATGCATTGTGATCTGATTTATTGGATTAATAGATATTCAAAAATATTCAAAAATATGTATGTAATGTTTTACATTGGAAAACCATGATGATGATCATCCATTGAAATTGTAATTTTTGTATGAGGAACACAAAGTTTTTTTTTTTTTTTTTTTTTTTTTCTTTAGTATAATAAAAGTTTGGGAGATTGAGATTGACTTCTGTAAAGAACTACATATTACACTTATTTAACATTTTGTGAAAGTTATGAGTCAAATTAATTCTCGATTTGATCATGTATGTACTATATACTTCCAACAGGTAACTATGTCTGTTTTTATACTCTTCACGCAGTTCATCTTTATATATAAAATTCGAGTCTACAAAGTTTTGTGACTCTTAATCTCCTAAACGGCTAGACCAATTTTGATGCATTTTTTTGTGTTTTACTTATGAGGTCACCAATATTATTTATGCTTCAGTTGAATCCGGTAGATGGCGCTGTTGTTGAGTTACATGCACTTTTTTACCACATTTTTAACTTTTTGTTAACTAGCGAACACTATACTAAGCCGATTTTAATAACTTTTCTTTTAAAATGACAAACAAATGCTAATAAAAAGAGTTGCATACTTATTTTTTCAATTTATAACTTTTAATATAATATTTTTAAGTATTAAGTTTTTTGAAAACCACTGCAAGACTAATCATAATGCTTTTAATGCTTTGATTGTTGTTATTGTTGTATTTTTCCTCTCTGAGTACGCTTTTTTGCGCTCTTCGTTTCTGTATTTTATGTTCATATAAAGTGGGACAATGTGATTCGTTGTTTGAGTCTATTGTTCAATTTTGATTTGTTGATAAGAACTTCCCTTAGGAGGGTCGCGGGGAAGTTGTGTAACAAAAACTGAAATGTGTTCTTCCGATTTTTCTTCTCTTCTCCTTTCGCGTATTTAAGTATTACAAATAAAAAATAAATCAAAATTTTTAAAATTATTTTAGAATATAAAGTCACTTTCCAAAAATATGATTTGCTTCAATGCAAATCGCATTAATATGCGTCTTCATTTTCACAGTTTTTTGATCAAATTTTATATAAAGTTTTTAGTTTTGAAATTTTGAAAATAGAGAATCAAAATTTACTAACCTTAGCTTTACTTAGCTTTTTTAAATTAAATAAACTTTGATTCAAGTTCACACAATAGAAAATTTAATTATTCATTTTCAAAATTTATTTTGCTGACAAAAATACATTTATTCCACTTTAATCCATACATTTTACCACAAGACAATGAGTGACGAAATTTGTGAGGAAAACAAAATTGACGAAGAATATTTAACGATTAATGGAAAGAAAGAGGCTCATCTGGTAATCCAAATGCCACCAGATGGATCCTGTTTATTTAGTGCCTTGTCGTATATAATCCATGGCACTCCCGATAATAAACGAATAATAAGATCAGAAATCGTGTCATACGTGTGCAAAAATTGGGAAGTATTTGGCGATTTGGCTTGTGATGCCAATGACAACCCTTATCGGAACCGTACAGCATATAGACGTGATAAGCAGAAACAATCCACATGGGGCGCACTCACCGAGCTGCAAGCTGCATCGACTATGTATTCCATGAAATTGGAAGTATACCTTAACGACAAGATTATTACGGTATTCGGGGAAGACAATCAAACTGTTGGACGTTTGCGGTATACAGGAAATCATTTCGATGTATTGGTTCCAAAATAACCAAATACACTTTGCGAGTGTACACATTTCCCAAGCAAACTCTATACAAATTCTTAGTTTTAGTCTGTTTCACACAATTTTATAAAACACTTACCGATTTACATATCAAGGAAACACAGTGACTGCTTTAGGCGAATATGGAAACAAAATTTACAGACTTTTTCGGATGCATCTCTTTAGACTCTACTACAGTTAAATGCAATTGTATCCTTTCACCTGGACCAAGCGAACCTCTCTCTGCTGAAAAGCTCTAAAATAGAAATTGTAGAAGATTTGGTCATATTGGTAAGATATAAAAAACATGAAAAACAACCGATGATTATAATTATCATTTACCTAGATCCAGTTTAGAAGTCCTGTTCCAAGTATTCGCAACTCACTTGTGAAAAGACTCAAGAACAATTCAAAATGGCTACCATTGATGCAGTGTTACTCTTTTGATTTTTAATATGTGTATCCGGTCTATTAACCTTGATTAACAGTTACATTATCCCTGATTGTGCAACAAAAGCTTACACGTCTCCATTGGATTATATGCAATTTTTCTGGGCGAACATTGTCATCCCATAAAAACAGCTTTTACAGGAGATACTTCTGGATATTTTTATACTTGCAAAACGTCTTCTAATACTGAAAATTTCTGATGTTTTTGCCTCCTTTGACTTTGACTATCTAATTGATTTTAAAATTCTTATATTTGTGAATGGACACAGCCTGCAAGGAAGACTGCAAGGAATATTTGGAAAATTAACCTAAATTTTAGTAATTCCATAATCAATACTTATTCCACAAATGTAATGATTTTTATTGTTCAAAATGAAGCGAATAATACATGTATTGATTAAAATCTAGTAATAATTATTCGAATTAGCGATTGGGTTTCTAATCTTCTCCTCGTATCATGGCAAAAAATTTATAGTCTTACGCATATTTCATTTGGACTATTTCATAGAGTATGACTCGGCATGCCAAATTGTTTCAGTTGAATGGAAATACATAATGCAAACAACACTTATTAGAAGCTATTAATATTAATGAATAAAACTGAAACGTTTTCACTGCCAGTTCTTCACTTAGATTAGTCTACGAATTTGTGCAAATCGTTATATATACGATTAGAGTACTAAATTTTGTGACTCTTATTCTCCAAAACGGCTAGACCAATTTTGATACATTTTTTTCTGTTTTACTTATGAGGTCACCAATATTATTTATGCTTCAGTTGGATCCGGTAGATGGCGCTGTTGTTGAGTTACATGCACGTTTTTACCAAATTTTTAACTTTTTGTTAACTAGCGAACACTATACTAAGCCGATTTTAATAACTTTTCTTTTAAAATGGCAAACGAATGCTAATGAAAAAAGTTGCATACTTATTTTTTCAATTTTTATCTTTTCATTTAATATTTTTAAGTATTAAGTTTTTTGAAAATACTCCAAGACCAAGCGTAATGCTTTTAATGCTTTGGTTGTTGTTAATGTTGTATTTTCCCACTCTGAGTACGCACTTTTTCCGCTCTTCCCTAACCTTCTTTATTCTTGTTTCTTTTTAATATTCTTTAGCTGTTAGCTTCTTACAACTTTGCAATAAAATATATATATTTTTTAAACTATATGTTAAAAAGCAAAAAGTTGCATTTTCTAGCGCTCATATCTGACCATCTCCAGCGTTCATATCTAGCACTAGCCCCTATCTCTAGCGCCTTACTCTAGCATCTATCCCTAACTCTCAGCTCTAGCGCCTATCTCTAACTTCCTTCTTTAGTTCCTATCTTTAGCGCTCATCTTGAACTCATGTCCCTAGCTCCCATTCTTAGCACCCATTTCTAACTCCCATTTTTAGTTTCCATCTCTAACAGCAATCTGTTGCGTCCATCTTTAGCGCATATCTCTAGCATCTACACTAAACAAATAATTATGCTCTCTCGCTTAAACGAATCGTGAGCTGCACCCAACTCTATTAATAGTCACACTGACTCTATTAACATTTTCGCAAATAAACTCATGGAATTTTGTGAATCAATCTAACAAAGACAGTGTGCTACCGACTCCTAGCAGAAAACAGGTGTTGAGACAAAATGCGTTGAGACAAAATGCGTTGAATGACTCTTTTCAAGATGGCACATGACTCGTTTTCATATTGAGTACAGTATAAAAAAACTGTTCACACCATTGCTATCGCCTGTATGTTCTCTCACTTCCTTTCTATCGCACTCACATTGGCTTTGTTTTGCATATTCATAACAGTAAGATAACGAAACACACCGAGTCACTCCGAATCACACCGAGTTACACCCGAAGATACGAGTGACATAAATCCCACGGCAGTGAATTTTAAGGCAGTGTGCTACTGCGTCTGAAGCATAGATTTGAGTCAATCAGTCAAACAAATCGAATGAAACAAAATGAGTGGAATGACTCGTTTCAAGAACACACATGAATCGTTTTCATCGTGAGCACAGTATGATAATCAACTATTAACTCTACTTAGTGTTAGACTTGCGCAGATCTCTACAATCTATCTATCGAATTATCTATCTACATACAATATACTTATTTTGCAATGCAACCTATGACATATGTATACATTCATAGTACAAAATAATCTATGATTAATGATTTAATGTTTTGTCTCGTTCTGAGTTTGTCTTTGACATTATCTCATGATTATAATAATCATAATGTGTGATGATAATCATCATTAGCATTATCGGTGTCATTATCAACATTATCTGCTTTTAATTAGCGCCATCAACATTTGTTAGTGTTCGCACTGCTTATCAATCAATCAATTTGCACCCCCACGAGGCAAATAGACAAATAACTGAACAATCGATCGATCGATCGAACGAACGAACGAATGAAAGAATGAAGGAAAGAAGTTGTGATAAGGCAGCAAGGCGAAGTCGAAGGTGGCGACGCAAATCGTAAATTACTTTTGAGTTCAATTTTTAATTAATTAATTGGTTTTTTATTTTTGGCTTGATTTCTGTAAATCAATTAATCGTTCATTCTTTTATGGTATGCGATAGGTCGTTCGATCGAGCGATGAATCGATCGTTTAAATGTTGTTTATTATACTACATATAGTATTTTTGTTATTCGTTTTCATTCGGTTATTCAAATTGTTTTATTTCATCTTCTTTCTTACTGTTGTAGTAGTACATAAATCTGTCTGACGAAAAATAAATTTCTATATCGATATGCTTCTAGTATGCCACCTCTAGTATGCCTTGTCTATAAATAACATTTTATAACAGACAAACTGCTGGACAAACAGACAGACAGACTCACAGATATACAGATAGGCAGACAGATAGACAAACAGATAGACAGACAAACAACGATCGATGGAAGACAAAACGCAGAATTCCTATCACTTCAGAATAAGAATTATACGGAGAGGTCTGAGGACTGCAAAATTTATTTATTTCTTTTTTGCATTAATTACGCGTAATCTAAACATTTCTTCTTATTTCATTGGTATTCTTTTGGCTTTTGGTCTTAATTATCTTTCTAATAAATAACAAATGATGATGATGATGATGACGATGATGATGACTATGAAGATCTAAAGAGGCATATAGAGAGCGATCTGCAAAGAACGAAGTGCAGTGAAATTATTATCACTGAAGCGCGTGATCTCGAAATGTTGAATACTTGTATTCTACCATGCGACGACGACATCAACACACCACCAAACGAAACCAACAACAATGATGATGATGATGATGATGATGATGATGATGATGATGATGCCAAAAGCAAAAATCAAAACGAAACTAACCAAAAAAAAAATAAAAAATAAAAAACAAAAACCAAAATCATAAAGGGGGCTAGAAGAAGATAAAGATAAAGAAAATTGTAGATCGGGAGGGTCGTTTGGAGGTTGGAGAATGATTCGTTGGGGCGTTGGTGGAGAAGTGTGCTGCCGTTAAGATACGCAAGACAGACACGACAGATACGATAGAAAAGACAAACTACAAATGAGTGTGCGGCATTCTTGAAGGCAACACATTGCGGTTAGATTGGATTGGATTGGTTTGGGTTGGGTTGGGTAAGTTTACTTTGCTTGGCTTTGTTTTGATTTCATTTGGCTAGGGTGGGGTATAATGTGGTGGGTTGAAATGGTATGATGTTGTTTATGTGTGCGTCTGGCGGCGGTTACGCTGACAAAACTCAAAGGCGCACAAATGAAAAAAAATCTCATGAGAATTTCATGAGGCGTTCTATAAATAAAATGCTCACAATAATATTTTTATACCCTTTAACATACAACAAATACATACTACACTAAATAGTGGTGCAAATATCACATTGTCATGATGTCTGTCACGCATTTAGGTATATGGAACATTGACCAGATTCCATTGTAATGAGTTTCTCTAACTAATATGATATAATCGCATAGATAAGATAAGTTTCATGATCATCATTAAATAAGATTATTAAAAAAAGATACAAAAAAAAAAAAATTGTGAATGTTCATTTTTAGAAAAAGATATTAAATTATTTTAAAGGCTAACAAATGACTGTGTCCTACTTTTTATGGAATGATTCCAAAATATTTATAATCCTTATAAGTTATCAGACATCAATATGTTTCAAGTCATCAAATTTGGTCAGGGGGTAAGGCGCAAGTATAGGTACTCCATTTCGAGAGCCATGGATCTTTTTATATACTTATGTATAAAAGAAGATTGGCCATTGGGCTATGCCCGATATTAATTTTAATAGATTATATTCAAAAATGTTATGGAATTTATATACTTACTTAAATACATAGTACTCATATAAACTTATGGTAGACAACAACTGACTTATAATATAAACTTAATATGAGATGTTCAAATTTGATTATCCTTTTAAATCTACCATCACTTCCTTTACAGATTTTACAATAAATTACACTGATACTTTTTCAAGTATAAAGCAAATTCATTCAGGTTACTTAAAATTTATTGCCATATGAGAAAAACAAAAAGGAAAGGAGTATATTGTCAAGGAAAAATTATTAACAAACAAACCTATCACGTTTGGGCTGAAGATAATCCTAGAGATTGACTAAGCAACCAAGAAAATGTTCTGTAATTGAACCATATTTTTTCACAAAACAAAATGGCAATGCAATTGCTGTGAATGGACCTCGATATCGAGAGATGATTAGAAATTTTCTGTGGAGTTAATTGGAAAACATTGATGTGCTGAGAGAGAAGAGAAGAATGCACTATAATTTTCAATAAAAATAAATAAATATTTCATAAAATTTATGTCTTTAATTTAAAATTTAAAAAAAATACTTTATTTTCTGTTTTCTTTTTTTTTTTTTTTCTTATTTCTACGCTAGAAAAGTGATCCTAATTTCGGAGCAATCGAAATTTATTATAGTTTTTACTTTGATTTT
Organism: Amiota minor; assembly: GCA_037043295.1. Classification (NCBI taxonomy): domain Eukaryota; kingdom Metazoa; phylum Arthropoda; class Insecta; order Diptera; family Drosophilidae; genus Amiota; species Amiota minor. Next base: position 357,212 of record JBAMAW010002172.1, read on the forward strand.
CTTCTTTGCACAATGAAAAATGAAATACAATAAACTAAAAAAGTTAAAGAAAAACAACAACAACCGCAATAGAAATACAATAATAATAATAAAAGAAACATGCTAATAAAATATCTACTTATAAGATTTATTATTATGTATTTTATATTTGGTTCATAAATATTTTTCTTTTTTTTTTTTTTTTTCATTTTTTATTATGTTTTTCGTACACAAAAAGGCGCTCAAAGATGTTGTTGTTGTTGTTGTTGTTTTGTTGTTGGTGAGTTGTGTAGCCAAGCGGGCAAAATGTTTGTTCTACTTGTTGTTGTAGCTACCGCTGGTGATGACGATGATGACGATGATGATGATGATGATAATGATATTGTTGATGATGTTGATCATGTGCTTAATAGTGTTGTTGTTGTTGTTGTTTTCGATGAGTAAGCAAACGTTGTTGCTACAATGAGGCCGCCATCACCACCATCGCCACCACCTTTGGTCATCGTTAATCGTTGCCGGTGACAGCTAAGTATGTAAGCTTTAGATACTTTTTTTTTTTTTTTTTGTTTTCATGCTATGGGTATGTGGTATACGGTATGTGGTATAATGCAGGGTTTCTTAAACTTTTTTAATCTCTGAGCACTTCTGAAATTAAATAAAATTAAAATCAATGCAATCAAATCAAAAATTACAAAATGCTCAAAAATTCGAATGAATTTTTACGCTATAGGTATTTGGCTAGAAATCCATAAATACAAATTGTTCTTAAGCTAAGCCATCACAAAGTATCACGTGTCAATGGTTGCCATCTTCCGATTCAAATGAAGTGTTGTGTTGTAAGTACAAATTAATCAGAAAAATGAGTTTAGAAGTTGGGAAAAGGCAAACGACACTTCTAAAGAAAAATTAGACTTGCACAGAAGTGGCCTGCTGCTGATTATTGTCTATCTTTTTTTTTTTTTTTATAAAGTTTTAATGAACAACATATAAGTAAATTAATAAATATATACAACATAATTCTTCCGGATGGCCACCAGAAAGGATTCATCATTGATGGTAATAATTGAAGCCGCCGTTACTACCAATGGAGTAACATAACAAGGATTAGGAAAATGTACAGAAGCTTATCAACAAAAAATGTTTAAAAGATGACTTCATTAATTCAATGAATGTGGCTGCAATTCCATTGGTTTTTTTTTTTATTATTGAAGCCAACATTACGTTGGGATTGACAGCACATTCCGGAAGCAGTGTGCTAACCAATCAAGAAACTATTATTACTTAATGCATAGTTAAGAAACTCTGATCTAATAGGTGGAAGCAAAACGTTTTCGACTTCTTATTGTTCATCATCACCTTCTCCTTATTTTTCTTCTTGCCAAAGTGTAGAAAGGCAGGAGGAGATGGTGAAACTCACGCGATCGCGGTTGTTGTTTGTGGTTGGCACATGATAGACGTTGGATGGACATTCTCTTTAGCGCGTGAGTTAATGTAAGCATCTATGTATACATACATATATGCTTACATATATGTACATATATAGGTACATAGGTTTTTGTGTGTTTTTATATACACTTCCCAGAAAAAGTATCCGCACAATGCGAACAAAAAATTTTACATTCACAAAAAAAAAAGATTTATTTACAAAAAAATACTATATTTATATGTTATACAATGCAATTTTATTATTATTCTTATTATTATGAAAGAAGTAGTTTCAGAATTTATCTTTTGTTAAAGAAGAGCACTAACTGCCATGGCTTTCAGCTGTCAGGTTAATAAGAACATAGATTAATTAAAATTTAAAGTATAAGGTGATTTAATGCTAAATAAGATTTTCTAAATTAGTAGATTTAAAAAAAATTTAAGTAGTGTGCTTCACCTTCATAAGCACAATATGGAAGTAAAACTTCTCTCTCTATCTCTCTCTCTTACTCATGCATAAGCATTCATTCTCTACGATGCAAAAGAGCCCGCACAACACAATGCGCATTGTTTTGTGTATCTCCCCACTACGTCTCTGAAACATAATCGCATTTTGATTTTCGTCACATTTCATTTTCATATATTTTGGATTGCACCCTGATGCACAGATGTAATATCACTGCAAATAGGGCATGAATCGTTGTTGAGTCCACAAAGTATGTGTTGATGAGTTCGTGCAGTGTGATCGAGTCGGAGGCGTACAAATAATTATATTGCATTCCTATGGCATTGGGCAGAATAAATTGGGAAAATGAAATCCGTTGTTTCATCTGAAGATCTGTGAGATTTAATTAAACGGAGTTTGTTCGCTGTATGCAGTGGTTCTCTTAAGGCATGTTTAGCACGGAAGTCAGTTAGTTAATTGCCATTATGTTTTTGTTGTTGCCGTTTCTTATGGAGTCAATAGTTGAATTGCTGTCCGTGCAAATTAAGACCGTCTATGATATTATATATTACTTGCAACATGCACTGCTTGAAGAACAGCACAGGCTTCTGTAGTAAACATGGAGCAGTTATTTATCATTAATACAGCCGAAATTATTTTATTTGATCTGCCCACAAATAGCAAAAGAAGTTGTTTTTGAAGTTTTTGAACCATCGGTAAATAAAAAAGTTTTTGTCATGGTAAACTTCATTGAAAAGAGCTCTATATACTTCTGAAAAGTGTTATTTTTTTGGGAATGTTTCAAGTTTATCAATGCACGCAGACCACTCTAGTGTCCATGGAGGAAATCGCTCAGTTTGAAAGAAGTTTGTACCTCAAGTAAATCCAAATTCTTCTTGGCTGAGTCGATAAAGGGCATAATTGCAGAGGTGCGTCGCAAATTACTCGCATAACTATAGGGTGTTTCGACAGGCTTTTTGTTACGAATATAAACTTAGTTATCACACAATTCGTTGTGCAGTATTATATATACAAAAATTCGTAAAACCAATGAAATTAACACAAATGAGAGGAAGATAGTCCGAAGACATGGAATGGATAGAAAATCATTTTGTGAAATAGTAGAGATTTGCCAAGAAAGCATTTATCTGTTCAGTTTTCAAACAACTTTACGTTGTGAAAGCCTCGTTCTGGGCGCCCAAGAAAGTTGACAGAACATGAGAATCGTAATATTGTGGCATCTGAGAGAAACAATCTCCGATTTGTAAACATCAAATAATGTCAAAAATATCCATACAGATAAATAGCATACAGAAAATGTTAAAAATAATGGATATAACGATCATGTAATGCTTAGGAAGCCAGTTCTCAATAGAAAGAGTTCATAAAAAAAAAAAAAAATATACAAGGATTTTAGGAAAAATCAGGGAAAGCAAGTTCTGCATATTTAGCATTAAAATGAAAAAAAAAAAGATTGTTTGGCATTGATAAAAAGACCCTTCTGCATCAAATGAAACAGTTTGGTGGGATTATGGTGTAGAACCACCTAAAAAGATTGGTAAAATTGTCTTTTTAGACTTATTGACGATGAACTTATTTGATTATATGGACATTTTGAAAAATAGTTTAAAATTGAAGCTCGGATAAGATTTTTGGACTCAACAAGACATTAATCCTAAGCATAAAGCTCATACTGTAAAGCTATTGTTGCTTTATAACTCAAAACAAACTATAGAAAAATTAAGGAGATATTGAAATATTGGTTATTCTAAATGTTTGGAGCAGAATAAGCAATATTTCCAAGCTAGTTGAATCCAATCCAAAACGGTTTGCAAAAGTGCTTAAGCGAGCAAGATTTTCATAGAGAAATAACAATATTATCAACCTTTTTAATTTAATTTATCAGAGGGAGAACACTCAGCCGGGAAGCGGAACGAGAGATCCAGATGGTAAATAAAGATTTTTTGTTTCCAGTGCCATTCATTGAATGTTCTTAACTTATAAAGTTTTTTTGTTCACACTGTACGGGATACTTTTTCTGGCAAATGCAACATATGTATGTGTATGTGTGTGCGTGCATAATTAAGTCAATAGCGTAATCAAGCAAGATCGTAGATGCAAATGTACAATATCTTTGAGATACATTCATTTGTTCTAATCTTAGTTTTTGTGTGCGTCCGTGCCTCTTTCATTTGTTGGCTGCTGTCGTCAACAATACAAAAGCACTGAATGGGAAAATATGCGAAGACAGCAACAACAACAACAACAACAACAACAACAACTAAAAAAAACAAACAACAACAGATACAACAACATTAAGAGATACAAAATCAAAAATACAATAGTAAAATAGTAAAATAGCATCGGACAAGTGTAGACGAATTGATCAAATCATTTTGCAGACATGCCAATTTGGCAAACAATTATTTTCGATTTAATTTTTATCTTTATTATTATTAATATAATATAATTAATTTTGTTGCAAATATATAATTTATGATTTTCTGTATTCAAAAATTGTATTGTTATATTTTTTTATATATTATTTTTATTAATATTTTGTGATCCGCATTTTAAAGCATAAATTTTCTTTATTGAAAAACAATTTTAATCAAGTAAATATTTACCCATTCTTATCTATGGCGAAAAACTTGGCAAAGTGATTTTCAGCGGCTACTTGGCAGACTATTTTTTTTCCATTAATAGAAGTCTGGACTATACAGTGAATGCATTAAAACTTCGCAAACAAGTTACGTTAATTTGATCCGAGAAAACAAATATGTAACGGTGAAACACAATTCCTTTTCTGTTGGCCAATTTATTATACTCCTCACGCAGTTAATAGGAAATACTATAAGTTTGTCACGAAGTTTGTAACAGGCAGAAGGAGACAACAGAGACCTCATAAAGTATATATATATTCTTGATAACCTCGATGAGACAAATTGATTCAGCCATGTTCGTCTGTCCGTCTGTCCGTCTGTATGTATGCAAACTAGTTTCTCAATTTTTGAGCTAGAGAGGTGAAATCTTACACGAACCGTTCTTTTTACTAAGCGCAGTACATTTGTCGGAACCAGCCAATTCGGACTACTAGGGGTATCTCCCATACAAACCACCCATTCGAATTCATGTTCTTATTCGATATTTTTTTTGTTTTTTGTCCTATTGAACTAAAATTTAGATACTATAAGTTTCTAATTAATGACCATAAAATGCATAAATTTCAAGACCCAAGAGTTACTGGATCGTATATCTCCCATACAAAGCCAAATTAAAGTTTTTCTCCTAGGATTACTGGATCGTAAAGCTTCCATACAAATATTTCAATCTCAGTGTTGAAAAGGTCTATTTGTTCTGACTATACCCTAAACATAAGTCAAATAAATAATTTAATATTTCTGAATGATCTGTCACAGACACGTGAAGAGTATATCAACTTCACCATAGGCGAAGTTAAACTTTTTTTTTACCAGTTTTTTATTTATTTATTTTTTTTTTTAGAAAATATGTCTAAAAAAGTCGGGATATTCTATAACAATAATTTTTTATGTACATTTGTCAATTCGACAACATCACTCGACCCAAACGTCATTCCTCAGGTGGTAAAGTTCAGTTCTTCGGTATAATAGCCCAGACTCACATAGCGTGCACATGTGAAATGCATCACAGCATGTTTCTATAAAATAAATTGGGGTGTGGCTGTGCCGTGGGCACAGTCGTGTAACTTTAAGTGAATACGTATACGTAACAGCTAATATTTTTATTATTTGTTGTTATATTTGTCATTATTATTTTCGAACACTAAGAAGTCCCTCGTATTTCCATGATTTCTTTATGATGACAAAAGCTCCAGGAAAGAAAACAAGTAAACAAATAAGTACTGTACTATAATTATATTAATGATATATTTGTAAAATTAAAAATTCGAGACAAACAGCATGCATCGGATAGTTCGAGATTTCTGGTAAAAGTTAAATAAAAATAGGCATTGATAAGTTTCGATGAAGGTGGGCAACGTGCGGTCTTGCGAGACATCAACATTAAAGACCAAGGGGGTTATTTTATATGAAAATTCGCTACAGAGGAGTTCGCTACAATTCAGATTCAAATATATGAAATAAAAAACACAGTGTCTTCAAAGTGACTTCGTTATTCAGAAATCATCGCTATTGGAAAGTTTGTTATGGAGGAGTTTGACTATAGAAAACTTTTTCATTTGAAAATTTCAAAAAATCATTTACAAATTTGAATGCATTCAACGCCATCTATTTGTGAAGATCCCTCTGGCGTGATTTTCATAAAAAAAAGCTTTACTTGGAATGTACTGAAAAAATAAATTTCTGGTACCCAACACTGCAACATTAATTCACCATACCATTTTACCAGGGCTTCATTCTTTGTTTTAAAGTGGCATACTGAAAAATATTTATAGCAAAACAAATATTTAGTTTTTTTTTGTGCGTTTATTATTTATTGCATCACTCATACAACACAAAGCCTAACAATAATTGAGAAATCTTAAAAACGAACTAATGAAGTTTTAAAAGTTTCTATAGTGGTGAGCTAAAGAAACTTTCCAGTGTTGCGTGGTCCTCCCAGGTTTATGGGGCAGGAAAGTCATTCCGACGAAGGCGCGTGCGACAACTCATATAAGATAGTGATCGAGCTAGTGGATTAGGATGTTCCGAGAGCTTAACAAGATATTTTTGTTGTATTTGGTCCAATTCGTTTTAATTAGTGGGACGTTAAGGTCTCTGTGGATATTCGAGTTCGAAATGTACCAGGGAGCACCTGTTAAGAAACGAAGTATTTTTGATTGGGCTCTTTGGATGACTTCAACGTTACTTGGGCTTGCGTTCCCCCAAAAGCTGGGAACCGTACATCCAGATAGGCTTTATTAAGCTGTTATATAACAGCACCTTTAGATCGAGGCTTAGCCCAGATCTTGGGTTTAAGAGCCAGTGAAAGGTGCACTGGAAATTCTCATTGCTTGCATGTCGTTTGTCCAAATGTACTCCTAGGTAGGTGACTTCAGTACAGTGTGGTACGGTGGTGCTGTTAAAAGTAATGCATTTATCCGGATTGACTTTTATACGCCAATTGTCTAGCCAGTTCGATACCAGTTGTAAATGATCACTTAGCTCTTTCGTCGCTTTTTTGGGGCAGCGTGAGTGACTGATGATTGCAGTGTCATCCGCAAAGGTTGATGTCATAAGGCGGGGATTTGTAGGTATGTCAGCAGTGAAAATGATGTATTAGAATGTATTTGAAGTGAAAGTTTAGTTGCCCTTAAATGAAATGCGATTCTGTAACACATATAACAATTAATTGTTTTATAAGTTATGATTCTGAATTAAATCAAATTCTATTTGAAACAACTTGCATGATAGTGATGTTGATTATGAAAATGTAATAACAACTAAAGATCTCCTCACACCTCATGCAGTTATTACAACTTGCCGCGCTGGGCTGTCATCCCAAGAGTCGCGGATTGGATTGGATGTCCTGAACTTTTCTAACTTCCCCATGTCTAATAAATATATAAATAATACTGCCATACTAATGGTATTGATTCTATTTTCTTTGTATAATATTGAGAAGCATTAAAAGTCTAGAATTTTAGAATTCTTTCATGAAGTTGAATTACTTTTCAACATTTTTGAATTTTTCGAATTTTATGTTTAATAAATCTTTTTATTTATGAATCGAACTGAAAAATTGTATTTTGAAATTTATAAACTTACTACTTTATTATTATGTTTTGACTAAAAATTTGAAACAGTAAAATTAAATATTTATTTTGGTTTTCGAATCTGATGAAATTTGATGTTTCTTGATTTTCCATTTTCCATTTTGCACTTTGACCAAAAAAAAAACACATGAACCGCACACATTGGACAATTGAACAAAAACACATAATCATTAAAAAATGGTGTAATAGTTAATATTAACTCTTTATTTTACAGACTTTCTTGCCGTGTTCAAGATTAAAGAAACACTTACCTTGCAAGTTGGACAATGTGTTATGCTGTTTTCCACATTTCGGGAGTTGAATATTTTAACGCCAAATCATTACCTTTTTTTAAAGGCTTCTTATATATCAAATCAAATTCTGGGTTTCAATTTGTTGGCAGCATGTTTTTCATATTTATCTAGTTTCTTGAATATTAATATTTTCTAAACATATTTTATACACAAGATAATTCAAAGTGCCTTCATAGAAAAATCACATAATTTGTTTGGATTTATAATTTTTATTAAATTTTGTACAAAACTTCCCTTTTGTATTGCAACTAATTAACCAATAATTCATGAAATAATATAATAATAATAACAATAATAATAAAATAGAGAATGAGAAACACTTTCGATTATTTTTGAAATCACAAGTCATCATTGAAAGTAGTCATCGTGGCCCATAGGAACCCCTCCATCGATGATGCAACTTCAACGAATGATAGCGTAAGACTTTATTATTATTAATACACAATAGTATCAAAAACCTTGAACTTAAGGCAAAACAATTGAAAAATTATAAGCAAAAAAATGAGATGAAATTGTTGTCAAGCAAAATAGCAGAGTCACTGCGTATACGTTATATTTATATATATGTATATATATATATATATTTTATATATAATTTGTTGCACATTGTTTATTTTATACATACTTATACATTTTTGACATTCAATTTAATTGTTCTCCCGAACTCTCATCATTTCTAAGTTATACATATCTTATTTATCGTTATTTAAATGTTCTATATATGAGTTTTTTTTTTTTATTTGTTTTTATATTCATTTTTGTGTGATAGAAAGAAAAGTAAAAATATCTAGAAAAATACAATAAACGAGAGCAACAATTTCAAACGCATTACAAAACTATTAGTCATGCCCAACGATTGTGAGTTCGCTCATCGTTCATCGCTGATGATCAAGAAGATAATGTATCTGTAGAGCTTCTTTAAAGCAACACATACTCGCATATATCTATTCGTACATATTCCCTCGATCGTTTGCGCTTGGTTCCTTATTCATTTTAGACATTATGATGGCCCTGACTAATTTAGATTTGATCAGACTGATACGAGTACGATATGCTTACAATATACAATACCTAAATGTAGTAAATGTACTACAATATATACATACTGTGTATCTTATAAATCTTCTATTGTATGTATCATCTACAAGTGTTTGCGCTATTAAAAATTAGTATTATACTTTTAATGGCACGATTTTATTTGTTAATGTTGAATTTCGTTACAGTTTTCGTTAAAATTTTATTATGTTCTACATCACAGCGTTTTACGAACAAGATACTCGTATAATAAATTTAAGAATCATTATTATTATTATTATTATTGTTATTTCTTTCTTTTTTTTTCTGTCTGATGTTTGTTCATAATCTCAATTATCGGTCTGAATGACTGTGATATTTAGTAAACCAATAAATAAATGTAGATTTATTTTATCATTAATTGCAATTGCATTAAACATTGTTATGATTTATAATAGTCTTATGAGCGTTACACACTGGGATTTATCTAATTATTTGCAGCCTCTTTACTGTCAGTTTGGGTAAAAGCTGCCGCCAATATATTTATATATATATATTGTATATATATATTTTTTATGCGAACAAGGAGGGAAAAAAATTCGAAAGATACTCATGGCCCGTGCCATTAGTTATGTCGGATTTCTACTGACTAAAAAGCCCCTTATCGCCTCAAACCTCTTTTTTACCCTTACGGAACTAGCAAAGTATTACTTTGTAGGGATGGATGCCGCTGATTCTAACATTGATGTCATCGAGTATTGTAGGCATCTTTAGATCTCTTTGTGGGATGATATAGACGACAAATCCTTGACAAGGCTCTAGGCCTTGCTTTGGCAACCATATATTTTCTTTATGCTGCATGATGCAGTAATGCAACAAATTTACCGTAATGGAGTTCATCAGGTGAGTTGCTTGTTTACAATTAGACGGAGTTATTGAACTTGGTCGACCATTGGAATGATTGTGAAGTCACAATTGAATAATTGCTATATTCCAGCGCTTGTCACAAACATGGAATCACTGCAGGTGATTCTGTGGATGAGCCAGAGTTGAACAGAACACATATTTTATCAGCATATGCATATCCAGCGAGGCATTAGAATCATTGAAGTTCAGAATGTCTGCGGTAAAAAGTGTAAACAATACCTGGTGCTAGGACACTGCCTTGTAGTGTCTTCTCTTTGATGAATGGACATTGATAAATATTACATGAAAAAAGCAGCTTTAAATTTTGTTTTTAAGCAATAAGTACTACTTTGTTGAGAGGCGGTTATTGATCTTATGAAGCATCTTCATTATACTGTAGGCAACTCTGGCCAATGCTATACAAAAATTCTCTCCATCTTGGTAGGCATCTGGTAAGAACCTTCATTGGACACTGTCTAATGGTAGATCATGCGTCTAATGCAGCTGTGGGGATGATGAAATAATTTGAAAACAATTCAGCATATTTGGTGTAGTGTAGAAGTATAGAACTGGCAAAGCTGTCAATAATCTCTTATTCTTTGTTACAACCACAGGATGACGGTTTAGTCAGAAAAAAAAATATATAGCTAGCCCCCACATTATTGTCTCATAAAGTTGCCCCATTACGGTTTTATTGTATTGCTACTTAACCCTTTTACTTATCTGGTAAGAGCAACTCTTAATATTTTTAATAAATTCACATGACTTCTGTCGCAGCTGAGAGATCAGGAAGAATCAGAATGTATTCAACACATCCTATGTAACTGCCGTCTACTGCTTTTTTCGATGATTTTGTTTATTGATTCTTCGGGTTGGTGCTTTTTGAACTAACTAATCTCATAAACTCATCTCCACCTTATTTAAATTTAAGCATCACAATGAATCGTATAGCTTTCTGGGTCAACTTGCGCTATTGAGGCGAGCCTACGTACAAATATGGCAATGATTATTTAATGAATCTTGTAGTTCTATTTACTCAATTGAATGGAACATTTTATATACAATACAATAATAAAATTAGATTCATTTATTAAGAGTAAGTTAGAAAAAATCACTTAGAAAAGGTAATGAATTCATTGAATTTTTAAATTTACCCTTCAAATTAAAATTGGAAATAATGTCTTAAATAAAATTCAATTTGAAGGACTTTAGGAATTTATTAGATTGATAATGAATTTTCTCGTTTCCAAATTTCCATGAATTTTAGGTCAAATTTCAGTTACGCAACAACAATTTTTCATGATCACGGTACGTCATGTACCCAGTTTTAATTAATCTACAATAAAAATTTTAACTTTCAAACATTTTTAACTTATTCAGACTATAAATAACCTAGTGACATTAATTTATGTTCCGAATTCTTTATTTTTAGGTAGATTTATTTATTTATTAATTTATGGGCTGTTGACTTACTTATAAACTACTAAAAATTTCAAGCTAACATGCTATGGAATATTAGCATCAATGGCTATTTTTATGTAGATAAATCAATATGTTAGTCAGAAAACTGAACTGATATTTTAGAAGTGTATGATTTTTTAACGCTGCTTCCAAAATAGAATAGAGAAAAATATTGAGAATTTATAATTTATCAATTCGTTTATTTGCATTAATTGTTGAGGGGAACAGTTGGCATTACACAAACATACCGAAAATAGCAAAAAAAAAAAAAAAAACTTAAAATATACAAGATCACTGGCCATCATTCGTCATCAATATTTACTCTTTCCCCTTTCCTCTTTATCATCCTCCATCTGAGTATTCCAGGGATACACATCATAGCCATAATTAACTTGACAGCATTTGGCGATCGCTACGATTTTATTTGTCGTAACACTGCGACCGCTTCATACTCATGGCTCTTTACCGAGATTAGCTTCACTAACACCTATGTATTTGGACGATGTCTTCAGATTTATTATTGTATTTCCTTTTCTTCTTCCTCTTCTTCCAATAGTTTTGCCTCTTAGAAAGTGGATGTCGAATTGTCTCGGTATTGATGTGATGACAAAAATAAATTCGTTTGTTCTTCATCTTTTTCTTTTGTAAGATCGGGAATCGTGGAAACTTTTCTGTGTATTGTCACTTTCTCATATATATGATGTATTCCTCTATCTGTCGACACTTATATTGGCTGACAAATCATATTCCAGAATATTTTTACACTGATTTAAAAATCTGCTACTTTTCTAAGGGTTCACTTCAATATCACATTCTTTGGCAAATCTGATTCCACAGAGGAGTTCCAGTGCAGCGCAATGGGAATTACTATGGCTAAATGATAATTCGTGGCGGTTCTTGCCTTATAAATATGTCTGAATAAGCTCTATTTTTTATACTCTTCACGCAGTGCACATACAACAATATATAACATGTTTGTCATGAAGTTTACGAAGACCCCATAAAGAATACACATATGGCAAAAATAATAAGTGCATGTAGTTTTCATTTCTTTTCATACAACTTTCTTTTTTTTTACGTTTCTGGTTATGCGGATGTCGTAAACCATTTTAAGTCTATAGATTATGATGTGGCAAAACATTTGCAAGGGACTTCCTCCATTTATATTTTGTGGAGTGATGAAACAAAAATTAATTTGTTTGGTAATAATAGTCCTCGCAATGTTCGACGCTCAAAAAGAAAGGAATTCCACTTGCGCTACACAAAAAAGACCGTTAGGCAAGGCGGCGGCAACATTATGGTTTGGGGATGTTTTTCCTACTATGGCGTCGGACCAATACATAGAATTTCTGATACATGGTACCAGATTCCAATCAAACAAACAAAGACATCTTGGAAAGTATCATGCTGCCCTACGCTGAAGAAAATATACCCCTGAGGTGGACCTTTCAACAGGATAATGATAAAAAACACAAATCGAAGTTAGACAAGGATTGGTTCAAAGACAAGAAAGTCAATTTACTAAGCTGACCAAGTCGGTCACCGGAATTGAATCCTATCGAAAACCTTTGGAATGAGTTGGAAAATAGAATTGGAAATGAAAATTTCCAAAATAGTGACCAATGGTGTCGAAAAAACTTGGTATGAGATACCAGTCGAAACTTGCCAGAAACTAATAACCAGTATGCCAAAAAGAACTGAAAAGATTATTCCAAATAAAGGAGGATATACCGGGTATTAAAGAAACAATTGTAATATTAAGAAAAAAAAATCTAAAAGAAAGTGAATTACAGATATTTTCATTTATTTCCATTGGGTGTACTTATTATTTTTGCCAGATAAATTTGACTTTTTTTTTAACAAAATTTTAGCTATTATAAAAATGGGGGAAGTCCCAAATTATTTCTTGCTTGCAAAGGTTTTGCCACACCAGAAAAGTTAAAAAAAAAAGATAAATGTATGGAAAGAAATGAAAACTACGTATACTTATTATTTTTGCCATATGTGTATACATTCTTGATCCATTAGAAGGGATACGTCCCATATAAATCGAAAATTTTAATTCAAGTTCCTATTAGAGAACGGAAATTTGAACACTATGAGTGTCTGACCTAATATTTTTATCAGCCATATAAATTTTAAGATCCTAGATCCAGTAATGGATCACATAGCTCTCATACAAATATCAATATCAATATCTCAATATTGAATTGATGATATGAATACTGACTCCTACACTAAGCATAAGTCAAATCAATATTGTAACATATTTGTATGTTCAACCATAGGAGCATAGTCAATACCGTGAAGCTTGAAGGGTATTACAGCTTTGGCATAGATAAAGTGACTCATCCTTTTTTTTGATCCTCTTTGCAATAATTTAAACCTAAGAATGAAATGAAATATTAATGGTTATTTTTTGTTTTGTTCTATCTTGCTCAAAATTTTGTCAGAGCTCTCCGATTAGTAGAAGGTGGCCCTTCTCAAATATGAAAAATGAAGCCCTACATTTAAGTACATATTTCCGGCCACCAATGCATGTGTCGAAAAATAAAATGCATATATTTATTGAATTTCTGCTCATGAATTTCTATAATAACCGGTGCCTTCATATATTGTAATTTGGCGACCTTGACCACCGACGAGCTTAGATCGTTACTAATTTGAAATGATAAAATTTATGACATAAAAAGTGTAGATCCACTAAGGACTTGGGTAAATCATAGTTTAAATTCAATTATTATACGTGGAGTATTTTGAGAATTTTCAACGTAACAATAAGCAATAATAATATTAAACAATGTTTAAGTCAAAATTATGTAAGCAAATAATGTATACGAGTAGCATAATCAATAAAACGTGTGAGAGATTTTATTATTTCTTTTTGTGAAATTTTCTTTAACCTCATTTCTGGCATTTTGCCGTCTATTTGATTGTCTCTCGGTATTTTTGTATGCCGGACAATCAGACTGTCTAATGTGACCATCGTCAACGGCATCGGCAGCAGAAACGGCATCATCATCATCATCATTGTCGTTGTCATCGTAATCATCGTCGTCGTCGTTGTTGTCGTCGTTGTCTATCGTTTTATCACATCTATTAGTCTTGCTGTCAGCCTTATGGGGCAGAGGTTTTAAGCAAACTACAAGTAAATAACAATAAGAACAAAACCAAGGAATGAGAAATGAAGAACGAGGAGCATTCCCTCATTCCTTTGATCGTTCATATAACATGCGCTTGGTGACGTGATCGATTAGCACGTTCACTCAATTGTGAGTTAGTTGTTCGTCATTCGTTTATTGGTTGCTTGGTTGTTTGGTTGATTATTCTCCTCTTTATCATCTCACCTTTGCTTACCACCGCTCACGCTTCTACTAGATACAAAGATACATAGATACACTTGGTCTTTCATGGTGTGACTAAACGTGACTAAATGTTTCCATTTGACATACGAAGGCAGGCGTGCGAAAATAATTGATTTACTCGCCATTCAAACATACACAGGCACATACATAAAATAAATATAGACATAGACACAGATACAGATACATATAGAAGTATCTATAGTAAAGCCAAAACGGAAGTAAAAAATCATGTTACTTATTGCATTTAATTCAAATGTGTGTTTCTTTACCTATACATTATTCTTATACATAAATGTATAAGGATTAATTTAAATTCAATTCAATGATCATTCACTTCCCCATTTTTTTACACACCTACGATAGATATTACCATAAGATACACGTTTGTATATACATAGTACAATAAATATATGAAGTGCTCATATTCATTGTTCCAACATGCTGTAGATCTTATTTCTTATAGATTTTATAATTGCATTGTACCTTTTTGGAATATGGTATAACCATATTTACAATGAAATCGAATTTTTGCCTTCTTTGACATTCACTTTTCATACGTTTAAATGCAATAATGTAATGTAAGTTGGACTGCAAAAGTAAATACAATATTCCATTGTACTTTCCATGGCTCGATGTTAATGTTAATGTTGCATATAGTGAGTAGTAGTACGAGGGGTTTGTACAATATAGTAAGTACACTGGTCTACAAATTTTGACTTTGGAAGAGTACTATTCTTTAGGCAAAGTAACTTAATTATTTTCTAAAAAAACAAAAAATTTAATGGTTTTTCTATAGGTTAACAGAATTGCGTAGTAGTTTTTAGTGTTACGTACCCTATTACTAGGGCTACCATGTCCGTTCGTCCGTCATAGGGGTCTATCTCATGGACCGTAATAGGTAGAGGATTGAAATTTTCACACAATGTTGAGACAACAGTAACAAATACCAAAACTAAAATAAAGTTAAAAATTTAAAGGGTTCCCCATAAAAGAAACATATTAGTTTGAAAGGGAGTACCGATCCAGTACAACCCTAGATTCTTAAAGTTGACATAGTTGGTGGCTTACGGGCTGTTGCTTATATAAGGGAAATTAAAGTAAATAACGATATATTGACAAGTTTTATTTGTTCAAAGAATAGGTCAGCCTGATGAAAGAAGATGGAGCTGTTACTCTGCATCGAACTCACAAGAGCCGTCGTTGCTTCAGAGGTTGCTACTTGAAGGAGGCGTCTGAAACATACAAGTGGTCAGACTCTGAGTATTGCCGTGTACTGGATTGCCGGAGATGGGCAGCCACAAATCACTCAAATCAAAAGTGACTGAAATAAATAAATTAACGATTGTCTGTCTACAGTTCGTTGGTCAGTTTGATAGGACCACTAGGTATGGTAGTGTCCATTTAACCCCCCCTTAAAATTCACGTTCTTATTAGAAAAACTTTTTTGTTTTTTGCACTATTGAACTGAAATTTAGACACTATAAGTTTTTGATAGAGGCGATATACGTCTATATACAAATTGGTACGGAACTCTCCGTTGTTGTTTATTTCTTGCCCTCTTGTAATCTACTTCTGTAGCATTTCGACAAATATTCCAGCAATAATTCGTTTACATTGAAAGGTTCCATTTCCCATAATACCATTTTTCATAGTGAAATCGCTACCCAAGTTCATCACTAAAGGTCCCACATATGTCGTCCGGAAAGAAGTCCAAATAAGAATGAAAAAAGTGTTTTTTCAGAGACATGTTACAACCCAGGTTTTAATAAGATGATAACATATTTTCAATAAGTTTATCATAGTTGTCACACCTTTAATTTCCCAAGATAATTGAGCCAACATGATTATCTATATTTATATATATATATAATCGTTGACGTCTTTACTGTGCACCCTAATCTCAGAAACGGATTAACTAATTTGAATGCGGTTTTCACTGGTGTATTGTAGAAAACTTCCGCTAACATATAGCGTTTATTTAAACAATCGACAAAATCGACCCACTAAATAAATAAATAAATAAATGTTTGTAATACTTAAATACGCGAAAAAAGAAGTGGGAGAAGTGATTACTCAGAGGGGAAAAATACAACAATAACAACAACCAAAGCTTTAAAAACGAAAAAACGTACAAAACTTTTTGTGCTGGGTCTTGCAGTGGTTTTAAAAAAAACTTAATATTTAAAAATATTATATTAAAAGTTAAAAACTGAAAAGAATAACTATGCAACTCTTTTCATTAGCATTCGTTTGTCATTTAAAAAAAAATTATTAAAATCGGCTTAGTGTAGTGTGCGCTAGATAAAAAATGTTAAAAATTTGGTAAAAAACTGCCTGTATCTCGACAACAGTGTTGCTTAACGGGTCCAACTGAAGCATAAACCATCTCGGTGACTCCATAAAGAAAACAAAAAAAAAGTTATCAAAATTGTTCTGGCCGTTTAGGAGATTAAGAGTCACAAAGTTTCGAATTTTTTATAAAGTTATTAATTTTTCATACAAAGACATATAAACTAAGGAATATTTTTTAGTTGGCTTTGCCTAAATAGCTTCAGTATGTATAATAATAAATAGCTTCAGTATAATAATATGTAATAAATATTTAGAGAGCAGAATGGAATAGTCTAAGCAGACACAAGTGAATATGAATTTCGTAGATTTAAAGACTGTTAATTTTAATTGTTGCTTTATTTTTTGTTTGTTGATTATTATCATCATTATGTTTATTTATTGATCATTAACATCATTATGTTTGCAAAACTTAATCATTTCATTTTTACTTATTTATATTTGCTGTTTGAAAGGCCATAGCAAAGCGCTCAGGCTGCCATCACTGATCCCAAGAAGTAAATGATTAGTAAGTAGAAACGTAATTGTATTTAAATTCCAATCAAATCTAAAGTGAAATTAATTACTTTCTCAGTTATTTACTTCTCATAACTTCAGGAATCTACCGTCTGCCAATATTAATCCCAAAAATCCCGTCTAGTCTTCAAATAAATTTCTTATATGGAGATCAACGATTATAACTTCTTTGATCTTAACTTCACTTAATCTTTGAAATTTCTGACGTAGGAATTGAATAGCTGCTCCATTGTTGTTCATGGCTTTTACGAAATCTTTCATAACCCCTAGTGGAAAAAGTAGGTCGACTAAAGGGTCATTTTGAACATGTTTTTGTCCAGGATGCAGTGACTGAAACCTTCTATCACGACTATCCCATTCCCATTAGTCCCAAGTGTCCCGTTGTATGACCAAGCGTAATCAAATTTATGAAGTTGAGTAAGGGTAGTTTCATTAGATTTGAAAGATATCTGGTAACCTGGAAACTCAAATTGAGAAATGAATTGTGTAGGCTAGTATTATCAAGTAATAGTATTTATGTATATTTTGTTTTTGTAGATTCTCTTTCCTGCCCAACTCTTCTCTTACAATTCCATTTTTCTTTATTTTTTCCAACTTCTTTTCCATTTTCTAATTGCCTTTAAGCTATGCCAAGTTGTCTAGTTCGTTCATTTTTGTTTTTTTGTTCAATAGTTTCTTTTTGGTTCTTAGTTACTTTTCATAAAGAATCTTTTTTCTTTTGTTGTTTACTTTACTTATTTTCTTTCCTTTTACCCAATACCTTTCTTAGACATATAGTAGAGTAATGTAAATAGTTGTTATACAGTGTCAGTTCGATAATTGGGACATTTGAAAGTTAGGCAGTTTCTGAATTATCGAAATGTCCGGATTACTAAGAGAAGAAAGGAAACGAAAAAATTTACTGAAATTCTGAGTGATAGTCTTTTTTTATTAGGTAACAAATATTGTATTTATGCTTGAAAATTGTCGAAGTTTTGTCTCATTTTTAGGGTTTCGGACCAAACCGAACCATATTACTAAGACTTCGTTGTCCGTCCGTCCGTCCTTCCATATAAACCCATCCTTAAAATTCAGGTTCTTATTCGAAAAACTCTTTTGATTTTTGCATTATTGAACAGAAATTTAAACACTATAAGTTTTTTACATTTGTTGGAATCAGTGAAATCGGCCCACTAGGCTGGATATCTCCTATACAAAGCCCAATCAGTTACGGAACCCTCCGTGTATGAGTCTAACTCGCACTTGCTCGATCTTTTTCTTATTAGGATCAACATTCATCAGATTAACAGATTTGACGTTCAGCGGAAAAGTTTTGTTATTACATGGAAAGAAAAATTGA
This sequence comes from Amiota minor, assembly GCA_037043295.1. Classification (NCBI taxonomy): domain Eukaryota; kingdom Metazoa; phylum Arthropoda; class Insecta; order Diptera; family Drosophilidae; genus Amiota; species Amiota minor. The sequence goes on from JBAMAW010002172.1 coordinate 376,059, forward strand.
TCTATTCATAGCCACTCTCTCATCAAACTCTTATGATTAGTATAAAATAGACCCGGATGACTTGCGATGCAATGTTGTGCCTAAAATTATAATAGATGATATTATTGAAATTACTTTGCAAAAAAAAAAACAGTAAGAGCAAGATCACTCATTTGCTAAATTGTTTATGTTTTGAAAAAAGGGTTTCCCGGAAAAACGGAATTCATTCTCCTAGAATTCCTGGCCGTTCAAATAGGATATGTTTGTTTTCATTTCCTTCTGCAACTTTGCCTCGACATAGTAATCCAATCATGCCAAGGGCTACTCTAAAACTACCATGATTCTCTGTATTCTGCGCTTACTGAGATGTTGGAGATCAGATGTTGAATATCGTTTGATAACATAGCCAAAATTCCACGGAGATATGATATGCCTGGATCAGTGACTCACTGTTTCAAAAATGCTATCCTATACAAATTAACTGATGTTTCTTAATTACTAGAAGAGGCAGCCATCATAGAAATTTAAACCTTTTAAATGGAGTTTTGTACAATACATTTTTTATTTTAGAAACTTTACAAATCATTTTTTCTGTAATCCAATAGATAATACAATATACAATATGTCCAATCAATGTATCATGTTCATAATTCCATTGTAGGGTATATATTTTTGATGGTACTGAAATTAATATTTTCTCTGGCTTCTTATAGCAGCATTTCGTAGGATTTTTCTGTACAAACTTTTATCTGTTGTTTTATCAGCTTGTTGTTGAAATTGCTATTTGTAGTTAGTGTTGTTGTTGTTGTTGTTGTTGTTATTGTCGTTGTCGCTGCTGTTGCAGTTAGAAAGGCATGTGAAATGTTCCCTAATTGTTGGAATTTTAATGTATCAAAACCTGACTGCCTGCCTGCCTGCCTGCTTGGATGACTGCCTGAAACTTAACTGCCTTCAATTCAACAACTCCGCCTTATCCTCCTCCTGCCTCTTCATCATTACGTTGTATTCACATTGTATTTGAGCCTCATACTTCTCCACTTCTTCACGTCTTCATGATCTATCTGTCTTTCAGAAGTAACAATCATTCGTTTTTGATTTGTTGCTATGTTCCGTCGATTGTATGAAACGCCACTTCTCATGTCATTGTAGTTTATTGGAGAGAAGCCAAGAAAAGCAATGGAAAGGAAGAGGAGTAGTAGCTGTCAGTTGTTGCTCATGTTCTTCTGGCAAGCAAGCGTTGTCTGTCACTTTCAAATACCCATTTTCATCTTCATCTTCATCATCGCAACTCATCTTGACTCTCGTTGAGATTCAACTATATTCAACTCATATCGCCTCATCGCGACTCCATTCGAGTCTTGGTCTCAATCTAAGAACAACATGTGTTTCCACACATCTTGTCTAGCAAGTTGAATTGTTAGTTTGTGTTAAGCTTAAATGAGTTTGTTGAGTTCGTTGTTCAAGTCAGTACCAACCAGAGTTAGAATCAGAAAGTTGTTGTTGTTGTCGTTGCCTTTGTCGTCATCATCTTCATCATCTTCCACATGATCGGCAAAATCATCCTCATCGCCATCGTCATTGCCATTTCCATCGTCGCCGTCATCGTCAAGATCACTCGCTGTCGAAATGTATCATTTTAAGTGAAGTCAATAGTTCTCATGAGAATGTCTATGTACGTATGTTTGATGATTAACTGACTGACTAGCTAAATGACTGAATGACTGACTGACTGATGAGCAAAGAAACGAACTACATAATAGACAAAAGAACAGATATTTAATAAGTTGAAAAAGAATAAGAAGAAAACTTAAGAAATGCTTAAGTACTCTATTAACGCAGTTTAGCAATGAACGAATTGATTGGAAGTGTCTAAGTAAAATACGATAATATTCAACCATCAACTTCAACTAACATTAAGCCTATTCAATCAAACAACTGTTTTTAATGATTAAATGATAGAATGATTGCATTTAGTATTAGAAAAGAATTCTATTTTAAATTAGAAATGTTGTAATATAAAATATAATTGTCCTCAGCCATTTTAAGACAGTAAGGTCTTTAGAACTTGAGTAATTTGAACTAAGCCCCCATGACGCCGGGTACTGATCCGAAAAAAACGTAACTTAGTTGAAATATATGCATTTTAATTAAATTTATTATTCAAAAATTTATCCTCTCGCTTCAATGCAATTGTTACATTTTTCAAAAGTGATTATTAGGCATAGGTCAGTTCGATTTGTGAAATGACCTTCAAAGCACACGTAAAAGCTGGTTCGATGATTTCAAAATAACTTCTATTACGCACTTTGGTGTTAAATTTGTGAAATGTATATTGAAAGCACCAAGCATCAGAAAGTTTTGATCATTTCTAACCTCTCTGGAATGATTGACATTGATTGAAGTGATTCCTGATCATCAATCAAAGTGTGTGGAACAAACATTGCAAGATCCTCAGATTGTTTTTCGTCTAATACGAGTATTCACAGCCTCTTCCATCAGTATTAATAAAGAATTGTGGTCATTCGTAACAAAATCGCAAAATCTGCTTCTTCAATCAAAATATTTCTCATGCAGTTAAAACTTTGAAATATGTTAGTACTTTTTAGTACTAACACTGGCATGCACTTGAATAGGGACAAGAATTTTGAAATCAAGATACAATTATTTAACTAAAAAAAAAAGGAACGAAATCAAAAGATATATTTTTTCATTTCAGTGATTTATTATGTATTAAGTATAAAAAAGAAAACATCACCAGAATTTTAAAAAAAAAATTTTTTTCTCTTTGAAAAATGAATACTTTTTTATCGTGCACTTGAATAAGAACAAGAACTTAAATAAATCTCTGGTTTTAATTATATTTTTATTAATTATGATGCTTATTAATTACTAATATTTATATTAAATAATTATTTAATAATATGTGGAACCTCCATTCTTCCAAATAACCTCATTAATCCTGTTAGTAAGGGAATCAAATAGACTCTTTAAATAATTTAAGGATATTTCGCTTCAGATATATGTGATGGCATCTGTAATTGACTGTACGTCTTGAACTCGTATACTTTTCCTGTTAGCCACCCCCATACATTCTCAATTATAATGATATCAGGAGAATAAGGAGGCCACTCCATTAAAGTGACGTTTTGCTTCTAAATCCAGCTTTTTCCCCCTCGAGCTGTGTGGACTGGGGCATTATCTTGTTGGAAATGGTTCGGAAAGGTTGTTAATGTTAGGAAACGCATTTTGGAGCATTCCTTTGTATTGAGTTGCTTTCATTTTGGATGATACAAATTGCAGTTGGCATGATACATAATATGAGATTGCTCCCTATACCATAACACCTTTCTCACGGCTTTGGTGGCGGGACAGAACGTGTTCTTCCTTTCGAGTATCGTAAAAATACGAGTTGAACCTATGAGGTCCATCTAAATTGAAACGTTTTTCATCCGAAATTACCACGCAATGCCACTGCTTCTACCAAGTCATGTGATTACGAGCAAATACTAGACGAGAATCGTTTCGTTGGTTGTTCAGCGGTGGCTTTTTCTTTAATTGTAATCTTTTTAGATGTGTTGCTTTACGTCAAACTCTTCGAACAGTATCAACACTTGGTTTAAACTTTAAATTTTAATAAAATGTGGTAGCAGAACAGTGTGAATTTGAAGCTTCTCGAATTATTCGTCTCTCGGCACTAGGCGAAAGTGTTTTTTGTTTTGGTGCGTCCTTTCATGTTGTTTCCATAGTTTGCAGTATTTTTAAAAAAATTGTATTCTACACTTTTCATTAAAATATCTCAATTTTGGTATCTAGTTTCTATAGAAAAAGACGAATTGACTAAAGTTTTAAAGGATGTAAAAATGTAATTACTATTTTAATGTTGATAGAAGATTATCGTATCTACATGTTTTTGATGCTTTTTAAAATGTGTTGGAAAAATCTTGAGAATCTTTATTAAAGAAACAAAACTTACAACCGAAAAATGTGTCCCTTTCTACTAAGAAACACCCAAAAAAGAAAGTTCATCAAAAATCAATTATTAATTCTTTTAATGACTTAACTTTGTTGCTTGTGCTAACCAGTGAAATACTTTATGTAAGACTTCCTTTGCGCATTGTCTTGTGCGGGCTCGCCTGCAGCGTAGAGAATGAATGCTTATGCATGAGTAAGAGAGAGAGAAAGAGAGATAAAAAATGCTTTACTAAAACTAAATAAATAAGTTTTGTATTGAAACAATATAACACTACAATATTCTGTATTATTGCTTGACCATCTACTTTAGAAGTTTCACTTCCATAATGCATTTGCCTAAATAGTTCCAATATAATAATAACATAATCAAATTTTGATATTCGTCACATTTCATTTTCATATTTTTTGGAATTACTCCCCTTCGATAAAGAAGTGTCACTTCAAAAATATATAATCTGATTTCATCTTTGCCATTCACTGCTATCCTCCCTATCTTTCACAAAAAACGGCATTTACATCATAATTACATTCATTTTACCATTCAGAGAAGTTAGGTATGTCAACTATTGCATACCACAATGATATTTTTTTTTTGCAATTTATGCGTGTCAGGCATTTTGGCTTATTGCCAAAGTCATAGTGAATGGCAACTACTCACACCCAAAAACATGACAATTTGTCATGCAGGTTAAAAGCACCTTAACTTGGTTAGTCTATCTTTCTTTTAACCTTTTAATAGACAGTCTGTCTATCTATTTAGATGTCTGTCTGTTAGTGAGACAAGCGGTCTGTGAAAATTTTTTGATGTAAAACGAGCAATGAATGCTATACACATACATTTATATAAGTTGAAATAGACTTTGAGTCTGAGTCATACTACTTACAACATAGTAGTGTAGAATAGTTACGTGCTTTCCAATCATGTAACAATGCGAGGATTAATACGCGCCGGCGTGCAATTTGTCTTCTTTTTTTTTTTGTTATTATTATATTCTCTGATTTTTTTTTTCTTTACAAAAAAGTTATTTGCTGTATTACGAGTACGAATAACTTTTGTTTGTTGGTGAGAAGAATGCGTTCGGTAGTTGAGGCACAAAGTAACTGAGAAACTAACCAGTCAACAACAAGAACAATAACAACAACAATACTATTGTATATTGTATATAAAGGCACTGGAAAGTGGAAAAAATGATTTAGTGTGATTTATCTGTAAATTCCGTATTTCAATCTCTTCTCACGCATTCACGCCGACAACGACTTTGACTTGACTTCACTTAAACTTCAACTGTAACTTAAGGCAGTAACAATAACAATACGAGCAACATGATCAGCATCACCATCATTTTCATCATCATCATCATCATCATCGTCATCATCATCATCATTATCATCATCATCATCATCAGCAGCCTGCTCATCTCAAGAAGATACAGACAGACGACGTTTTACCTTGTGAAGTACGCAAGTAATCCTTATGCTTATGGTGGTTTTCATTGGTTTGACTTTTGTGCCAGACTAAGCTGAGCTGACTTCAGCTTATTGTCCAGTCCATCGACTTCCACTTTGACCACTCCGACGACTCCTACTCCGAATCCGACTCTAACTCCAACACACTCACACACACAGTTGATTTCGAAGGTGTTATAAAAATGGTAATAAAAATTATAGCTCATGCGCCGTAAATTGGCATTTAATAGTTAAACTTGGCTTTTACCAAGAATTGACAGCCAGAACAGACCACAAAAACCAAGTAAGAAATGTAGAAAAATAATGTAAAATAAAGCAAAAGAAACAGAAAAGAAAAATAATAAAAATCATGCAAAAATGTTCTTTCAATATTTAACGCCAATTTAAGACGCTTGTTGGACTTACTCCTCAATATATCCATCCATCCATCCATACACACATACATCTATACATCCATACATCCATCCATCGATCCATTCAAACATGTCTGTCCCATGACCCATCCATTCTGTTTCTCCCTACAAACGTCATAAATTCAGAAAAATAATAAAAATTCATTGTAATCACGTTATGAGTAGCATCATTGCAAGCCCTAGAAAGAGTCAAGATATGTACGAGTATGTTTGCAAATGGGAGTGGAGGGCATAAAAATTGGGGAAGACTTACGATTTATGATTCCTCATTAAATTGACTTTATTATTATATTTTGATATGCATATATTATTATTATATATATTATTGATCTTATCATAATACATTTTTCATTTTTTTTTTGTTTTTTTGTTTTTACATGAGCCTCAGATAAATTCAAATCGATCAACTAGGTATATTGTAGTGGCGCGAATTTGGCACTGCCTACATTTTGAAGGTTCATCGTCATCGCCATCGTTGCTATAGTCGACATAGTCATCATCATCATCATCATCATCATTAAGGCCGATCATGCAATTAAAGTCAATGCGAAACACGTGCTTTCGATTAACTCGTGTGATATGACAGAATGTTACAGCCCCCAACAATGAACTCAAGTCAAATGATGAAACCATCTGAAAAAAGGATCGAAAATGAATACGAAAACTGGGTCTCTCTCTCTCTCTCTCTCTCTCTCTCTCTGTGAATTGGGAAATATGATTATAATTTAAGTTTTGAGATATGTAAGTATATGCCATATGTATGCAATATATATAATATATATGTATATGTATATTAAACCATATTTAGAAAAGATTCATATTTTCTATATTTTCTATATTTACAAAGATGAACATATTGTGTTCATTTCTATGATAAGTAGACTAGCAACAAATTTAAGATCAAATTGATTGAGAATTTGAAAAGACATTTAATCAGTGAGTCACGGAGAGTTATATTCTTACAGTTCATTCGAACTACTCCATTTATTGGAAAACATAAAACACACAGAACCATAAGTTATAAACTGCACAATTTAGGCAACTGAAACATACATAATAAGAACACACTAAAAGGAATAATTTTGCTACGTAACACGTATTAGACGATTACCAGTGGGCCATAAGGTTTCTAATGACTTTGCCCAGTTTTTTCTGTTTTTTTTTGTCCTCGCGGGAATCTTTTTAGCATCACCATCTTCTGACGCCTTCCTATTGTTAGACAGTTACTCATTGCAGAGATACACAGCGCTTTGGCAGCACTTTTTGATTGCTACGAATTATCGTAATACCTTCCATAGACTCATGGCTCCTGTGCAACATCAGCTTAAAACTTTCCAATGTTACTCCTTAATTTTAATCAATACATAGTGTAAGCGTTATTTCATTAGAATTGCTGTCTTCAATGTGTCTAATTATTGGTTCCTATCTTCTATTACTTTGCGAACAGATGTAACAATCTGATTCTAAGACGTTCATCTGCTGTATTTATAGTATAAGGTACGATCAAATTATACAATAAATCTGATTTCACAAAGTATTCCAACAAAGTACAATGCAAACTTCTTGATACCATATTATTCATCTGGACATTTACTTCTGATCGAACTGATAACAAAAAAGCTGAAGTATGTTAAACAGTCCCGTTTCAGAGGCACTTCTCATAACTTCAAATTAAGGGTTTATGTTCCTTGTTGTACTAAATGTCTTATTAGAAGGGCTCTTTAGAGAAACATCACAATTATGCAGAATAAGACGTGGTGATGTGTACAACTGAGTCTATTATCATTTAAGTAGGTTGCTTCTTAATGTATACACAGCAGTTAAAAACAAAATTCTCTCATCATTGAGTGATATACATATGTAGTCCTAATCAATCAGCTTACATGTAAAGTAAATGATAGTTTATGGATTGAATGAACAAATATTTAATTTATGTAAGTAACATATAAATCTTTAATTACTCATGAATTTATATAGAACGGTGTCGGCTCACACCATGAATGAGGTTTGGATGGCTTTGTAGCCTCTGTTGATGACGATTGCTAATTTGCAGGATTTCATCACGTACCGTGATTATCATTAGGTCTCTCTGCAAGATGGTATTGAGCACAAACTAAGGAGCCCCCAGTTATGCAGCGAAGTGCCTTGTTTTTAGTAGGCCTGGGCTTTCTGAAAGCTGCTCGCAGCAACAATATCCCAGTTCTGAATTGCGCAAAGCCAAACATGGGTCACTACTCTTCCGTAAATTGTCCTCTTGTTGTTGAGCAACGATTTAGTGGACGGCCGTTGCAACCAGTCAAGCCTACGCAACTTTTAGTTTCTTATATTATTACAACCTAATTCTAAACCTAAGCTGTGACGTTAATTGACAATGTTCTGTGGTAAAAAAGAAGGTAAAACCTCTTGATCCGCCTGGTTGTTCGAAAGTCGTCAAGAAGACTTATGGCCAAGTTATTGGTGTACTGGTTGAGCTTTTGTTGTATCTTGTGTTCTGTCTTATCTCTTCCTTGATATTTGGCTTCAGAAGATAGTTGTGGAGTTGGAACTTCTTCAACCTTTTCCTTACTCAGCAGACTTAGCCCCATAGATTACCAATTCTTCCGCAATTTGAACAACTTTTTGGATGGAAAACAATTTAATTCTAACAATGCTGTAAAACTAGCCTTCCGGGAATTCATTGACATATTAAATATTATACCAAGTTTAACTTAAATGGGTCGAGGAAAAGCCGTAGCAGAGATGGAAAAGGGCAAAACAAAAGGTTTCAAGGGCTGTGGTCAACCTATTGCAACAAAAGCAAAACAAAAAAAAAAAAAATCGAAAGGAGGCGACAAGTGGTGTCCGCATTCTTAGCCAACGAGTTAAAATATGGGTAAAATTTGAGAAAAGCCTCAAACTCTCACGACTCAATATCCAAAACCAAGGCAAAATGTGGACTTAACGCAAAACTAACCACTATTCGGCGTGTAATATCGAAAGCTGCATATTTAAAAAGGTTAACAATTAAAAAACACCACCACTGAATGCACTTCGAAAGGAGCAACGCCTTACTTTTTGCCGTAACCATATGAGCTGGACTATAGAGTGGCATCGCGTCGTATTCTCAGATAAAAACAAATTCAATTTAGATATATTCGATGGCTACACCTATTATTTCCATGATCTACGAAATGAACTCATCATGTTTACCGCTTATATTGCAAGGGTGGAGGTGCCTTGGTATGGGGAGCGATCTCGTATTACGGAACCTGTGAGTTACAATTATTGTCAACAATTTCTTAATTCAATTTCAACATTCAATTATGATGTTCTATTGTTAATCTCAACTTTCATATTCAATTTTAATATTCAACTTTCTTGATCAATAGCAAAACTTTAGTTTCTTGTTCAATTGCAAAATGGAAAAACCCAAAAGAAGCATCCACGTTCTGTGCAAGAGAATAATGAGAGAAAGAAGTCCGTAAGTTTTCCAAAGCCAAACGTCGTTCCAAAAAAAAAAACTTTCACTCTTGAAATAAAGTTAAAACTATTAGGTTCAGAACAAATAGCATACTAATTTTTGGTAAAAAGAATAATAATAATGACAACAAGAAGTCTTCAGATCTTAAAGATACTAGTATCATCTACCATCACCTACATATATTTTGTATTAAATTATTTTATTTTATTCAAGTTTACTTTATGGAACAAACTTAACTTTCATATTCAATTGTAACTCTTATTATTACTGTTCATTCTATTGATAAATTTTTTTTTTGTTCAACTTCAATTTTTATATTCAACTTTTTTGTTCAATTGCCTAATTTAATTGTTATATTCAATTTTAGTACTCAATTTTTTATGTTAAATTGCCGAATTTAATTCAATTCAATATTACATTCAATTTTATTATTCAACATTCCTTTTCAATTACTAAATTCAACTTGGAAATTCAATTTTAACATTCAACATTCATGTTCAATTCCTTAATTCAATTTCAACATTCAAATATGATGTTCCAGTGTTAATCTCAACTTTCATATTCAATTTTAATATTCAACTTTCTTGTTCAATAGCAAAACTTTAGTTTCTTGTTCAATTGCAAAATTCAACTTGTTTATTCAATTTTGACATTCAACTATGATGTTTAATTGCTTAGCGCAACTTTCATGTTCAATTTTATTATTAAAGCATTTAAATTTTAGATTTTCTTTATTGGCCTGTTATAATTTCAATTTAAAATCATTTTTAACTTTTATTTTGTGAAATCTGAAGTTTATTACGGTGACCCTGCGCGCAGTCACCCCAATCTTACGAGCAATATAACATAATTGGGACAAATACCGATTTATAAATTAAAGGTACCTATATTATTTGTTGATAGTTTTGATTTCCTATTGATAAAGGGGTAGAGAATTCCTATAGTTTCATCAATTTAATTCAGAAGAGTGTCCGCTTGTGTGGCAAGCAAGTTCTGCTGTTGCCATGCAGATCCTTCTGGAAGCTGAGCCCTGCTACATTTAGTGGTTCTCATTTAGGGTTCGTAGTTACGAGCCGATCCTTGATGCTTCCGTTGCCTTGGTTTATAACAAATTAACTGTATCAGTTACACAGCGTAACGCAAATTGGCCACTGCATGGTGTGTACTTGAGAGAAATAGCAACGGAGGTTCTTTTGACCCACTTCTCTGGAATGAATGTTGATGAGCAGGTTGAGTGTGTGGAAAGGTGTGAAGTGAAGTGAAGTGGTGGACGAACGAGCTAAGCATGAAGCGGAGGCTGGTTCGTACACTTCTGAAGAGATTCCAGAGGGCCAGATCTGCTGATGCTATGAATTTAGACCAAATTAGATCGGAGTTTAGTCGTGAATTGAAAGAATATAAGCGTATGCTTATAAGAGTGAAAGAGGATAAGTAGAGAGCTTTTCTTGGGGCAATAAACATGATGCTTGTGGAGAGAAATGCCTTAAGCTGATACGCAGTATAACATGGATCTTACTAATCAAAAATCATCTCTTTCCTCTAAAATTATATGTGAGGGTTCACGTTTTCACGAAAAAAAAAAAAATTGTAGTAGTAGTAGTATGTATAGCAATACTACCCACCCCGATTTTTTCTCTCATAACATCATCCATTCATCCATCATGAAGCTCAGATGTTTTCTTTTTTTTTTTTGTTTTGAGTGAAATTGAAATTGAGAAAGCAAATGACATTTGTTTTGCGTATCTATTATGATTAAGAAAAGTCAAGCATTTTTATTAAAGTTAATTAAGGATACAATGTGTGTTAATAAATTATGTATATAAAGAGACAATGATATGAGAAACAGTAACAGTATAAATCGTTAAAGTAAAAGATCAGATCAAAGCGTAACATATGCTTTTGTCATGAACATTGATGATGATGTTGGTGATGATGATGATGATGATGATGAAAACAGATCATTTTGCATAAGATACAAATTAAGTCAAATGAACTTTTTTAAATGCATATTATTGGACATGAAGATAGTAAGTACATACATGAAGATATGTGGAGAGGCTTCAGGGACGGACTATCATATATAACAACTTCAATTCTTATGCCTTTCTTTATATTTTGTATGTGATTATCATACATACTACATACATACAAGGCAAGTATGTAGATTGTTGTGTGTTCATATAATTTTGTTATTTTTATGTTTATTTTAATTTTATTGGAATTTATTGCTGTTGTTTGTTTGTTCTGCTGGGTGAGTTTACAGATCGAAATCGCTGCACAAGATATACATATGTACATACATGCATGAATACAAATATATATACAGCTACGGTCAAAATAATAGTAGCGCTAGTTCGAAAATGCATTTGATAGAAATAAAATGAATGAATTGGTGTTTTAATGTACCAAAAATATTTTTTTTTAAAGTATAATGTGTTAATGAGAAAATCATAAGGAAATAACAACAACTTTATGTCATATGACATTAAAAAAAATTTTTTTTCCAAAAGTTCAATAAATTTGCACGGTCAAAATAATAGTAGTGATTCATTTGAAGGTCTTCCACCAGCCCAAACCAATACAAATGTTACGGATAATATTAAAATAACTAAAATTACGACTATTACACTACATTTAGTATTTAGTAGCATAGCCTTTGTTTGCTATAATTGCAGCATATCGTTTTGGCATCGAATCTGCAAGATTTTGACACCTTTGGGAAGGAATGGAGCTCCAAGCATCTCTAACTGCTTCCCAAAGCTGTTGAACATTATTGGGTAGACGTTTGGCAACTTCATTCTTCACGTCGCACCACAAATTCTCAATTGGGTTGAGATCTGGCGACTATGCAGGCCATTCTAGTACATTTATTCCGTTGGCCTGCAACCACTGTTTGGCAACTTTGCTTGTATGCTTAGGGTCATTGTCTTGCTGAAGCTTCCAAATCAGTGGCATTTCTTCACTAGCATATGGCAGCATTATTTCCTGCATTATATGCACATACAGGTGCCGATCCATGATATCCTTGATCCAATATATTGGCTCCACGCCGTCATATGAAAAACAAGCCCAGATCATAATGCGAGCTCCTCCGTCTTTTACAGTTTTTGTTGTGAATCTTGGTTGCCACTCAGACTCTGGCGGTCGCCTGACATACTGACGAGATCCAGGTCCACCATAAAGTACAATTTTGGATTCGTCCGACCACAAAATGTTTCTCAATTGCTGTAATGGCCAATCAATGTGATCATGGGCGAATTTAATTCGTGCGGCTAGATGATTTTTTGTTAAAAAGGGCACTTTTCTTGGGCTCCGAGCATTATATTATTTTCTTTCAACATTCCGTATGGTTTCTACGCTTACAATCAGATTTATTTCCTTTTTTATTTATAGAGCACTGAAATAGGTTCTGCCTTGAGTATCTTACTACACGGGTAACTAATCTTTCGGACATAATGCGAGGTCGTCCACGTGTTTCAATACCTGATATGAATTTTATAGCATTACGCACCATTGTAGGAGAGCAACCAACCATGTTTTGAACTTCCTTGCACGTTTTTCTGTCAAAAATCAATTTTTTTATGAGTGTACGCCGTTGAGGTGTACAGTGCTTGCCTCGACCCATTGTAGGAAAAAAAATGACTAAAAGTTTTGATCAGTAACTATTGTAAATTATTATAAACTAATAATATTTACTTTTTGTAAACTTTTCTGGTATAAAGAAGCAACGAAATGATTTTTTTCTCAATATTTGTCCAAGCACTACTATTATTTTGAACGTGCAAATTTATTGAACTTTTGGAAAAAAAATTTTTTTTAATGTCATATGACATAAAGTTGTTGTTATTTCCTTATGATTTTCTCATTAACACATCATACTTTAAAAAAAAATATTTTTGGTACATTAAAACACCAATTCATTCATTTTATTTCTATTAAATTCAGTTTCCAACTAGCGCTACTATTATTTTGACCGTAGCTGTAGATACATTTTTGTTTTTTTTTTTTTTTTGTTTTTAGTGACAATGACAATCGATGGAACGAAAAAACCGAAGAAATGAGCGTGAATTGAAATGACTTTGTTGCAATGTCGATCAATGGCATCGCCAACGCCATCGCCATCGCCATCACCATTGCTATTGCTATTGCTATCAACAAAGACGATATCTTGACAATAAAATTATCATTTCATTGGCGCCAAGGCCTCATTGATTTTACATACATAAATAGTATGGTAAACTAACCGTGATCAAGTGATCCCGGCATAGAGGAAGAACGTTCAATATTCAACATTCAAATCTACTCTATTCTACTCATTAACGTATGAATTTTCAATTTTGTTGAATTTACAATCCATAACATTCAAAATCAAGTGTGTGATCTCTTCTCTATTTTACTCTCAATTCTATTCTACTCATTATATTTTTGACTTTTCATTTTTATTAAATTCATTTTACAATCATTGGGATTTCGTAATAATTCATATAAAAATGTTGATAAACATTTTACCTAAATTCATCATAAAGGATTAAAATTAATCTCAACCTATATCCTAAAATATACAATATGATGTATGCATAATAATTGCAAAATATTCAAAATTCATCAACTGAAACTAAACTGTTGTTAAATATTGTATGCATAACGTAACAAAAACAAAAAAACAAAAAAGAAAACGGGCGCGAAAAGTGAAAAAGGTTTTGAAGGTTTCTTTTGTTTGCCCATCATATCCATGAGATTTTTGATGAAAAGATTAAAAGGTATGAGTATGAGTATGAGTGTCAGTGTGATCTATTGTACTATAACATGTGTCAATCACATAACATGGAAATTCCCAACATATAAACATAAAATAAATAGAATAGATGAAAAGATAAGAAAATAGTGTGTTGAAATGTTATCAATTCTAGCGTGAAAGTGTCATAAAACGCTAAAGAAGGTATACTTTTTACATTGGCAAGATTACGACGTGTAGCCGCAGATTGTTATCTACTGTCCATCTGTACTTGCGTTCGACAGATTGGATGTTGGAAAACCCCATCTAGACAAATAGGCAGACAACCGCAATCCTCATACTCATACTCATACTCATCCTCAAACTAACTACCTAAATGAATCTGAAATGAACTGAGCTAAAGGTTGACTTAATCTGAATTGAATTGAATTGAACTGAACTAAACTGAATTTTAACTACTCAAGTGAACTGAAATGATCTGAGTTAAGTTGAACTAAACTTAAACCTATCTATCTACAGTGACCTGAGTGGAATTTCCAAACAAGAAAGCAATCATCCTGCAGAGGGTGTCATAAAATGAACTATTGTTTATGTTGCTTATTTAAATTGGCTTCTTGGCGCGCAACAATACTTCAAGGTAGTCATAGTTTTGTCTAATCCACAATAATATCTTACCTGTACGCCCTTTACCTGTACTAATATGGATGGCATTTATACAATACTTACTATAGTATGTGTATATGTTTATTTATGATATTAACTGGGCCTACTCAGGGCCTTCATTTTCAAGGCTTCGCGTGTGAAAATTCCCTTTTATGCTCGCAATTTCACTTTGTATTAGTTTTAACATATATTCACTCGTACAACATCAGGTGAACTTTATCTTTAGGCACGTTGTTTTTGTTCTAGAAAAATTTGGAAAATTTTCCAATTTAGTGTTTTGGGGGAAAAACCCAACTCATCGTGCACCATCTGGTCATGGCTAGCTAACTAACTAGCTAGCTGGCTAACCTGATCATCGTCAACAGCAACAGCAACAGCAACATGAACATGAACCGATACGCCTCAGTTATGGTTATTGGCGGATTAGTTCCTTCCTTTCTTAATTCATTTTGTTATTGTGTTACTACTACTACGCACTTTAAAATTGATATTTCATTGGAAACCAAGTTCAATAGTAAGACAATGGATATATGGTACATAAATACTTAGATATTCTTGTTCTTTCGTTTAACAAAACAAAAAAAAAAAAAAGAAAAAAAATTAAAAATAAAAGGAAGAATGAAAGAAATTCTTACTTTGAGTATTCATTCTTCCGTTCCATTTGTTTGGTTTCCTTTTTACTTCCTACTTTCTATGGTGATCCTCAAAAAGAATTTTCAAATTGAAAACAAAGCACGTTCCGCAGTATTCTAGGATGTCACTCTCTATTCTTTTCTATTCTTTTCTTTTCTATTCTATTCTGTTCAGTTTGGTTCAGTTCAGTTCAGTTTAGTTCTATTCTATTGTATTCTATGCAATCGTGTTCGAGTTCAAGAAGATTTTGTTCAATGAAATCTTTTTCAAAGTAGCAACTACCGCCACTGCATTTCTGCATTTCTTATCCCTTCGACCTGAGACATTTGCTCACTAAAAGCGACCACACACTTGTTATTATTGTACTTCTATAAAGTAACATTATCATTGTTATCATCATCATTAGTCAACTGCGTTTCAAATACTCTATATAATTTTTGTATATAAAAGTAGATAGACAGATTCGTTCTTTATTTAATTTTATAATTATTTTTAAGTAGTTTACAATTGTTGATTTTCTCTTTTTTTTTTTTTTTTTTGGTTATTGGCATAATTTATAAGATTAATTACTTAGTTCTTCATCCCATTAACCCATCTTCATCGTTTTAGCAAATCGTTTAAAATTTGGATTTTCTTAACATAAATTATTATTAATTAAGAATTATACTTTGTTTATAATTAGTTTTCCGTAATTTATAGCTAGTTTTATATAATTTAATAGATGTGGACTTCCATTGAACCACAGGAGATCATCTCGTGCCTTCATTGTAAAATTTATTGTACTACAAGGCGTTTGGCTATTGTTATAATATGTTACTCCTTTCTCTAAGTCTTGATATTTATATATAGAAATAAAATGACCTAGTAGATGATCAATTAAAATTTAATTACATATATAACAAGTTCAGTTTCAGACAAAATTAATTTTAACGTGAAAACGATTTTAAAAAGGGTTCCACAGTCATGACGAAATCTGACGTTGTGTTACACCCAAAGGCTTTTAGTGTCTCCAAAAATGTTAATATGTCTCATAACTCAAAATTCATAGTGCCAATTAATTTATATATTCTGAAGTGAAAAGAGAGCACATTGCCTAAATGGGTTTTTTTCTCATTGCATGTTTACGTCATGAAGGCATCAAGGAGCCGTTGAAAATGCTGAAAATATTATAATTTCATAATTATGAAGATGAAGGGCTTAACCGATTAGGATATTAATAATTAATTATTGAGTCGAAATGGCATGGAGTCTACTAACGTTTTCAGCGTGTTTGGACTGATTTCAGCCCATTCTTGTAGTATTGCAGTTTAAGCACCTTTGCTGTGTCAAATTGTCTTCCATTCTTATAAACTTTGGTGGAGAGAATTCCCCAGATATCTTCAATGGGGCTAAGGTCCAGACAAGTGGTGGCAAGTTCAGTACTGGAATTTTTTTTTTTGATGAAAAATATGTCTTACTGACCTTTGCGTTATGTATTGGCGCGTTATCCTGCTGATATGTCCAATCATTTCCATTAAACTGATCTGCAAATTCTATTAACACGTACTCTAATAGATCGATATACATCTTCGCATTCATTTTTGTTGATATGAAACATATTGGAGTCTTTCCCTTGTAACTAAATGCAGTCCATACCATTAACGATCCTCCACCATGTACACGAGTATAACAAGTTCGCCTTGGCTGACCCAGATGACGCCAATATTTTTTGCAGCAATCAGGACCATCCAATTTAAATTTTTTTCATTATTAAACATGATGTGACGCCACTCTATATCCCAAAATTGGTATTTAGTGGCGAATGTTAAGCATGCGTTTATATGCCGACTAAATGACTTAGGTTTAGGTGA
The DNA here is from genome assembly GCA_037043295.1 of Amiota minor. NCBI lineage: Eukaryota > Metazoa > Arthropoda > Insecta > Diptera > Drosophilidae > Amiota > Amiota minor. The sequence continues at coordinate 393,231 of JBAMAW010002172.1, forward strand.
CATAGAATCATATCTAAAGATGGGATTTTCATGTATTATTTGAAGAATCCTACTTCGTGAAATGTTGAGACCCATGTGACTCCTTATCTGTCCAGTGCTCATTAAATCAACAACTGCTAAACGTTGGATTCGCTGTTTGCATCTAGAATCGATGTCTGTTTTTCTGTCACTATGTTTCATTGAGCCATAGCTATCTGGGTTTTTTTTTTAAAGGTTAGCTATGGTATTTCTATGCCTGTTAACTTTAGAAGCTATTTTATTTATTTGGGCACCACTTTCCCGCATTCCCAATGTGATTCCTCGATATTGTTCTGAAATGCTTGTTCCACGATGTATTTTTTTTTTTTATTTTTACATTTAGTTTAATAACAAATTTCCCAATTTAACACCTAAATTTTGCATCAACAGTAGTGAATAATCAATTGAAAGTGACGCGCACATATAATTCTTTATAACCAAACATTAAACACTTGGTTCATATTTCAAGTAACGGTGCTACGAATGAGATAAAAATGGAAGAACAATAAACGAAAAACAACAACAATACAACACTAAACCAGACTGCATACAAAAAAAAAATTACAAATGCAGATGAAAGGGATATGGAAAAAAATATTTATGCACATATATTTCCTCATATGAGATATTTATTCATTTGATTCGGAAATTGCGTCTTCTTCTCATTAGCAAAAGTTTCAAGTTGATCAAGAAATCATTTGAGACCAAGAAATAAATGTACAAATTATTTGGCGCCAGTCAAACATAAAAATACATTTTTATTTCTTTATTGTTCTTTATTTTTGTTGTCTTTGTCTTCTTTCTTATAATTAATTTTTATTTCTACTTTTGTTTTTGTTTTATATATTTTTTAATTTATTTATATTTATCTTGTTCTTTTCATATTTTTTGTTTCCAGCACTAATAAATTTTATTAAATATTTTAATGGACAACAATGTTTAACGCTATTAAGAAATTAAAAGGATTTTTGTTTTGTTAGAAAAAATATTTTTTTTTTTTTTTAAAATGCTTTATTTGTGATTAGTCAGCTTTATCTAAATGGATATAGTGTTTAAGTATATACATATGTATATGTATGTTAATGGGACAATGTTAGAGGAGAATTAATATACAGGTTTTTCTATTAAAGTTATTTAAAGATTTTTTTATTTTTTAATCAAGAATAATATTTAGATAAAATCTAAATATATACAATAAATATTTAAACCATAAGCAAGTAAGTAAAAATTTTAAATGTGAAGAATTTCATTCATATAACAACAGCACACGCAATGTGCAGAGAAATTCATGTTTTGATTCTTAAGTATAGTAGATTGGATTCCAATTAATTGCTTCATAAGATTCATCTTTTATGCTTGTGTAGTGTGTTTCAATCACGACCAGAATATTTTCAGGTGTCCCTTTTTTTTTGTCAGTTTGTTGGTGTGTTTGTTATTTAAATTTGATCAATTTGCACTGGAACCATAAGCCATGAGTTAACTAACGACCCGCCCTACTTCGTACGGATCATTTGAAAAATATTGTTATATCGGCGTATATTGCATATACATATATGATTATGATTTAGGATGATCACCCGTACGAAGAGAGTATGAGTGATTCTGGTTGGCGTAGAATTATTCCTAACTTTATTTTTCAGGATCATTCTTATATTCAACCGAAGAATCGCCATTAATGGCAGAATCTAACTTAATTGATAACAAATTAGGTGTCCTCATGGCTCTCTTCGCAAGAACTCCTTGATCATGAGACAACCTGATTTCTATTTCTTCATCGGTTTCATCATTCAGAAGCAAACGATATTTATTTGCTTTTCTTATACTTTGACCAATATTTTTGAGGCAAGGGACGATCCTGTGCTGTACATACTCTACACCGCTGATTTTCTAGCACCAGTCGCCGACAATATAACATAACCTGATGACACTGCATTCATCGCTAGCTCATTTAGTACCAGCGAGGCATTTGAAATCACTCAGGAGTTTCAGCAAGTGGGCAGACTGCTGGAACATCGCAGTCAACAGTACAAAATCGCAGCACTCTACTTTTGCGCATAGGAGAGACTCCTGTCCAATCGTGCATAACTCAGTCATACCTCAGGTGAGCTCAGCCCTCAATTTGGGTATGATCTTGGACAAAAGACTTACCTGGCGCAAGCACATTTGCAAAACTGTTGTAACCTTTCGACAAAAACTGCTAAAGCTTAACTGGCTCATGCGGCCCAGGAGCCACTTTAGCCTAAGCAACAAAGTAATCATCTGTAAGGCCATAGTGATGCCGTCCTGGACATATGGTATTCCCCTATGGAGTACTGCTGCTGAGTCCAACGTCTGCCCTCCGCCAAATCGTAAACGCTCCTTGGTACGTCCGTAATGATGTTATATCTAAGGACCTGTGAATCCTCTCGGTCGATGAGCAGATCAACCGTCACACAAGCCAGTACAATGACGCAGGTCAATAAGCTAGCATCCGCTCTGGCCATTAACTCCCCCAGAAGGAAGCTCAAGCTTCGCCCTGATTACCTTTGGGTAAACAAACTCCAAAGAGGACATTAAACCCGTTTCAAATAATATCAAGCTTTTCCCAGTAAATAATTTAGACTTAAAGTCATCTGCCAATTCTAGCAAAAAGAATTATTGATTCTAAAAAGCTAACAAAAGATAAGATTTTAAAAAATCGGGGTAGGTTGCAGTACTAACGTAAAATGTATTGCGTGAAAAAGTTTCTCATTTATAGTAGTTTGTAAACAACTTAGTCTGACCTATGACCGCCGTCAAAATCAACAATAACAAAAGGACTAAAAAAAAAATAGAGAAAAGATCTAAAAAATTGTTATCCCTAAAAGTATATTTTACTTTTTTATTTCTTACGATTTTAATACAAAAATTCAAATACAAACAAATTTCCATCTTTTCCGGTGAACTATCCAAAAAAAAAAAAATTTAATATTCTTGTAATTTGTCATAAAACGAACATAATAAAAGAAAAATTATCCAAATCGGTCGAGCCGTTCTCCACATAACAGCATTTTCATAACTATGAAATTATAATACACTTAGCATTTTAAACACCCCTTCATGCCTTTATGACGTGAGCGCGCAATGATCAAAAACCACCCATACAGGCAACGTGCACTCCTCTATTTTCAGAATAAATAAATTACTTGGCACTACGACTTTTGAGACTCGAGATATATGAAAATTCTTGGCGACACCAGAAGCGTTTGGGTGTAATGCAGCGTCAGATATCGACGTGACTGTAGGACCTTTTTTTTAAAGTTTTTCACTTTGAAATGTCTCTAAGCCACTTTGTAACCAATATACACAGACTTAATAAGAATTATTTGGAACGTACATATAAACCTTCAGGAAATAATACTTTAAATGAAGGTGAAAACTGTATCAAAATTCCTTTGCGTGGTTTCGGAACATCCATGAATTTCATACATATAGAAGTGCTTCGGTGATTTAATTGGTTTCTCTTTCACTTTGTCCATTTTTATATCATGGTTAGGCGGTATTAGTATTTGTTGTTCTAGTGATTCATTTGACGACTGGATATGGCTATTTTTTTTTGCCAATTAACTTTAAATCCATTAAGAAATCCATATGTAAACATAAGTGATTTCTAGATTTTATGGAAAACAATTTTTGCTATGTTTGAAATAGAAGTAGTATAAGGAATGAGATATGTAAATATCCATTCAAAGAATAGTCTTTTAGTATCCTTAAGATCAAGTTCTAATGGACTTTGGCTTATTGGCCCAGAAAAACCTTATCCTTCATTCGTATCAACTTTGCTCAGAGTTTTTGGGATGCGCGTGAAGTAATTTTCATTGATTGTTTTTAAAAAGGAAAAACAATCAAGGGCAATTATAATTCAATTATTTCGCAGAGTTTGAGTGATGAAATAAAGAAAAATTTGGTTGCATTCGGTATAAAAGAAAGTTTTGTTTCATTAATGCAACACACACACACATCTGTTATCGCGAGCAAGCATTCTATTCACCAGATTTAATCCACTCGTATAATATTCTCTATAAAAAGTTGAAGAAACTGCTGAGAATATAGATATATTTTCCAAAATTTATTGTGTTTTCGTTGTTAGGTCGGATAGTTTAGAACAACCCTTATTCCAAAATTTAATATGATGTTATGCTTGGTATTAAGTTTTATCTCTCGAAAATCTTGCAAAGAGATTCGTAAAGATTGGTAACATTAATCCAAACTATGGTAGAAACTTGAATTTGAACATTCAGTTTGTTTATTGATTACAAAGTTTTAAGGACTTTTTATCAAGAATCTGCTAAACTTCTATTGTACATGCATCGCCTCTAGCTGACCAACGTGTCAAATTTATTCTCTTTAGAGTAGTCCACCATGCTGGTAAATCTGCCTTTGTAAACAGTGTAGGTAGAGGAATATTTGAATAAAATATGATAAATGCGTTTATTAACTAGCAAAAAATATTGTAGATACTTTATACACAAATATGATCGTATAAAAAGTTTTTGAAATTTAGTAAAAAAGACATGCAATTTTATCTTTAAAAGATAATATTCTGCTAAAAGCAAGAAGTTCCTGGAATTTAGTAAATACTTACCATTAATGAAGGCACTTGGTCAAAAAATATATAGTAACTAGAATTGTTTATTTTGTTTGTCATCGTTCTGGGCTAATACAACTGGCTAACTACACTATAAACAATAAGAAAAGCAATAATAATATAAAATTAAACAAAAAAAATAATATAATCACTTATCAATGAACTCGTGAGTTTGGTTCTTCCGTTCATTTAACGCTCACGCGCTTTTTGTGTATTTTTTTTTTTTTGTTTTTATGTTTCAAAATTACAAATAGTTTCCTGGCCTGGCATTGAAATATGAAATGTGCGATCGACCGACTGGCAAATAATAATGGGGGAACAAAAACATACGAAACAATAAAATATAGTATTGTATATGCATAGTATAAAAGAAAGAACATCAGCGTTGGCGATAACTAAGTATTGTATATGGCGACGCCAAACCCAGAAAATATCTTATTGATTATATTCACATTTTCGCCATTTCAATTCAATTCAGTTCAGTTGTTTTTATTCTATTCTATTCAACTTTGTACACTTTGATCAATTTTAAACATTTGGCGTTGATGTTTTTTTTTTTCTTTTTATTTTTTTTTTCAATGTTTTTTATTTTTCTTTCATATTATTTCATTTTAAACAAATGATTCACTTTCATTTGGGAACAACAGAACAGAACAGAACAGAATAGAACAGAACAAACTACATACATAGATGATACTCGTACAAAATCATTGAGGAGGATGAGGATAAGGATGTTGAGATGCGCTAACAAAATTCTATTCTATTTCACGAAGTGTTTTTGTTCTGCTGTTGTTGCTGAACTTATACTTATACTATACTATTTTAGTTGAAAATTTATTTTGTTTTATACTAAAAAGAACATTGAAAAACGTTGTTCTATTTTGTTTCTAGATGTTTTGTTTCATTTGATTTTGCTAATCGGTGACTAGCAAAAACCAAGAGATGATCTAATTATTGACGCACGAATTCAATATAAATTGAGAATGAAAACCGCAAAAAAAAAAACAAAAAAAAAATACAAAGAAATGAAAAACAAAACAAATAAAAAATAGCAAAAAAGAAAAAAACACACAAAAACGCTTAAATTTTTTAATGCAAAGAAAGCGAAATCATTAACCAAATCATTAGATCATGTTAGACAGTCGTCACATTCACGAAAACAAAACATTTCATATGACTCCATCAAATTCCATCTTTCAATCTATTCATCTTTCTATTTATCTAAATACCAGTGCATTTTAATACAAGTATAATAAACTCAAATAAAATTTATCTTTGATAAAATGTTGAATATTCTATTAAATAAACTAAATTTTATCACTTTTAATATGAAAGTTAATCAATTTTATTGTTGTAGGTAGAGTTTATCTTAACAAATATAAGCATAACAGAAAACAATTGAGATGTTTAGATAGATAGATATATTAGGGGAAGGGTGAATGACAGAACCCATAATTACAGTTCTTCCGAGATTCTAGTATTCATCAAGATTCCCAAAATATTCTTCGGAATTAAATCTGCAATTTCAATTGGTTCTATGTTAAGTATTGATTACCTATACATTGGAGTCTGGTCCAAAAAAAAGCCCTCACTCTGGCATAGTAAATGCTGTGCTATTTCCTCTTCTTCATTTCATAAGTCGTTTCAACTTATCCTTATTATATTCTGTAAATATTTTATAACTCTGCAAAGTCCTATTAAGAAGCCTAAGACTATGGTTTTCAATCAATATTGGTGCCATCTACCATCAAGCCTTCGTTCCCATGTTACCCACTGTGCCCAGGTCTCAAAATAAGATTAATATAATTGTTTGCTGCTTATCTTTTAAGTTATGTTAAGCAGTCCCAGACAAACTTCAATGTGATTTTGAGGTCGTTGAGATGCTTAACAGTAGCACCCTCAATTTCTTCTTTAAACCAATAGTCAACACGTAATAGGAATAAAAACCGGCCAAGTGCGAGTCATACTCGTTCATGGAGGGTTCCGTAACAGATTGTGGTTTATAAGGAAGGTACCCTGCTCCTAGAGGTTCGATTAGGCTGATTCCAACAAATGTACCGCGCCTATGTGAAAAATTTATAGTGACTAAATTTCCGTTCAATAGTGAAAAAAAAATAAAAAAGTTTTTCGAATTTTATTGGTGGGTTTGTAGGGTACCTCATCACACCTAGTAGTCCGATCACACTGAAATTTCGCCACTACAAATTTTAAATTCACTTTCACTAACCAAGTAAATTTCAAGATCGTGGAGCTACTGGATTGTATAGCTCCCATACAAAACAAAATGTTTCTTCTATGCGGACCCCTTTAAATATTTGAAAATAGTTTAGTTATAGTATTTGCTGCTATTACTCGGATAGAACTACACATTCTTTCAAAATTTTAACTCTCTAGCTAAGATTTATGAGATATGACCTAAGGATGCACGGACGATCAGACGAATGAACAACGAAGTCTTAGTAATATGGGTCCGGAACCCTAAAAAAGGGAGTTGCAATAACTATTTGTACACAATGCATATTGTTCTAAATCATGTACGAGTATTTTCCACACATTTTCAGTTTTAATTTCTAACAATTAGCCATAACTTTTTATTTATTTGTATAACCAAAACAAAAAACAGCTGTTTACGATGCAGAAAGACCTAATCGCTTAGGATGAAATTGGTTTTGCTCAGATTAAGCTCATCTCAGAGAAGGGATTGTATAATAAAGAAATGGATTGGCGGTAGATTTAGTAGAGTCTCAAGAGCGTCTGTTGGAGTATGGTTCATGGCTCCTCTCACAAAGACACAAACCAGTTTTTTCACTCTGACTCTCTTTGATTGAAGCACACACGGGCTTTTGTCTAATTTAATGCATCTTGCTTACATTCCGCTTCAGTACAATTTTGTGTCTTCCGCGACTTTATGTAATGCTACATTTAATCAATCATTTCAAGGCTGCAGAATGATCTCTCTTAATCATCAATTACTTATTACTTTCTCAATCTTTGTTGTCTACCTTACTAACTACACTACTAACATATTAATTTTTGACTATCTCTAAATAGAAGGTTGTAAGAGATTTGTTGTCTACTTTACTAACTATACTACTGACATATTAATTACTGACTTTCTCTAAATAGAAGGTTGTAAGACATTTCGCATCTAGCTTCGATTAGCAATCTTTAAATTGGAAGTTGTCGGATATTGCTATAATAGCAAATGCTCCTCTGCTTCTAACAATTTTATAAACATTGCCAATCTTTGGCATACTAAGACCCACATTCTATTAAAGCTTTCCAGTTATTTAGATCTGGAAATTACAATTTCCTTACTCACTGACTTTGAATTAGTCTATTAGAAGTTTTTTTTTTTTTTGTTTTTCTAAGAAAACAATGATCTGATGTTAAGGATTAATAGAGGACAAATTTCAATTTCCAAGTTTAATTAATTAATTTCTGTTTTTTCTTTTTTTTTTTTTTTACTCGTATGTATGCTTATAAATTCATTCATATTGATCAGAGAATGCGTTAAATTTGATGTTAATAAAAAAAAAAAAAAAACAAAAAGGAAATGTCTAACAAATTTATTGCAAATAAATAAACATAAAAATAAATTTAGTTAATAAATTTTCATTTAATCAATTTAAATATGTGCAAGAGTTTAACCATAACCAGCCCTTGTTTGTTATATCTTTCTATCTACACACATACATAATATACATATATTTAAAATAGCAAAATCCAGTTGACAGTTCCACTCACGACACTGTGATATATCACGGTATCGTGTTAAACTAAAACAACACCAACAACACTAAACAACAAAATCATTTTTATGCACACTTAAAAACGAATCAATCAGTAGCTAAAGCCTTAGATTTATGGGGGCTAATAAATAACAACAACAACAACAACAACAATAACAACAACAACAATACCAACACAACAACAAAAGGCAACAATGAACGCCAACTTAAAGATTTAATTTATGTTTATTTTTTATTTTATTTTATTTTTTATATTTTTATTTATTTAATTTTTAACAAATGTCAGGAACATGAACAAAAAACCAAACAAAACAAAATAAAAAAATAATAAAAAATTGAAAAGAATAATGTAAGTAACACCCGCACACAATCTATGTATGTATGTATGTGTGTATGTAAGTGTTACTACAAGTACTCGTATAAAACCGATGCCGATTCTGATGCTGATTCCGATGCAGAAGTTGAAGTCAAAGCAAAAACGACATCATCATAAATAAATTACATTAGCAAATTTAAAATATTGTACGAGGTGTGACCCTAATGTATCCAATTGACTTTATACTTTTTTATTCAACATCTATGGCATCCATTGAAGTAATCCTCATTTTACTAAACAACAAACTCCCAATGATGCTTGAACATTCAATTTTATTCAATTATCGGAATCGGTATTACATACATGCATATGTCATGGATCCGATTTCATCTAATGATAAATCCAATTGACTTTATTCCCTTTTATTCAACATCTGTGGCATACATTGAAGTAATCCTCATTTTACTAAACAACAAACTCCCAATGATGCTTGAACATTCAATTTTATTCAATTATCGGAATCGATATTACATATATATGTCATGGATCCGATTTCATCTAATGATAAATGATGTCTAATTAGAAATTATTACCATGTTGTCCTGAGCTAGTTGAAACCAAAGGTTTTTGTGCTCTACCATGAACAAATCTTGGAATAAGTTTTTCAAGCATGTGCTTCATTCCTAAATGATTTCAGAAGAATTTCAAGATCACTTCTCCTAAGCTTTTTGTTTGGAACACACCTCGTATATTTGATTATGACACTCACATAACTAACAATTGCATTTTGACAAACTAATAAGTACAGTCGAACTTCTATAATCCGAATAAAGTAGCAAGCAAGTACATTCTCAAAATTTTGTTCGGGAAATCCCTTATTTATATGTAGAAGTATAGTCTACAAGAGACAATAATCATCTTTTCTTGAATCTCATATGCACTACAATATATTGTTAATGATTGAAACTTGATGAATCATATTAGTGTAACTTCCGAAGAAGAATATCTTATATAGTGAACAACGATGTTTCTAGAGTAGACATTTTTTCCAAATGACGACTACATTATTATTGCTCGCAACTAGTAAGCACGACTTCATGTGCCATGGAAGGTGATGATGAATACTCGGTTGTATGTATTCAACAGACTTTCAAGAATGATATAGCAAATATAATTTTAAATGAATTAAATTTAAATTTCAAGGCGTTTAGTAAGTTCTCATTCATTTCAAATATGTAACTAAAAGACTTGATGATGAGTAAATGCAAGTGTGTTTATTTTTTTTTAATTGTATTAACGTTTATTTCATATATCCTAGTTTTTAAAACTCTAAAATTCTTCACAAGTCCTCACGATCTACAATATGTTACCTATATTGCATTATAATTATTCAAGTTATGGAAGTTCGACTGTTTTTAATAGAAGACAAGCAAATGGGGGAGTAAGTGAGTGGGTCTAAATACACTAATATATTACCAATAATTTAGATACATGTACTACGTACTACGTACAAATATAAATGTTTCTATACCAAATACAAATACTATCTATACTTAATATAATATAGAAAGAAATGAAGTAACAAACGAACATACATTGAAATGAATGAATGATCTCTATCAATTGATTGATCATTATTTCATGTTCATTTGAATGTTAGACAAACCTAAATAAATGTCAAATAAATAAAATCAACATGCAAAAAATAAAAATACAATAAATATAATAAATAATAATAATAAACAAAAAAAAAAAGTATATGTATTTCATTTATATGTATGTAGATATTGTAGTATTAAGCTGCCGTTTAATTGTTACTGCTTACTTACTTACTACTAGTACAATATATTATAGTTGTCTGTCTGTTTGCCTGTCTGTCTGTTTGTCTGACTGACTTTGAGGTGTAAATAAGGCACTTTAATGAAAACAATAAATCTTCATCATCATTATCATCATCATCGTCATGATGATCATTATTATAATCAAACCGAGAGCGGCATCAACATCATCGAAATGAACATCAGTAACTTGTATTGAGCGAAATCCAATTGAAAATGAAAACGAAATTATAAAGATAAATTGTACGTACATGTATGTCGCTGTGGCGCAGTGGGACATTTCGACTTATGGGGGCCCTGAGAAATACTGAATTCCGGAGCTTTAAAAAGAAAAAAATAAATATTACAGCACATTTAAGTTCCTCAATATACAATATTATGTGAGTGGATGAGTTTTTTTTTTTTTTGTTTTGAAACATGGTTGTTGTTGTTCATGTTAAGGGTACCTAGGAATTTATTTAAGTTCCCCCTAGGAAAACGCGCCTATGGTTGTTGTCATTGTTGTTAGTACAAGTAACAAAGGTGCCGCGCAGGAGCGATGCTACAACCGACAACGGATACAGACACAGCAACGTCGCTTGTCGTAAATTTAAATGAATTGCAATTGTGTTTTCCAATAAGAACATTACGAGTGAGAAATTTATTACATACAACAATTAATAATTTATTGAGTAAATGATGAATGGTTTTCGTTTTTGTTTTTTTTTTTTTTTTCCCTTGTGTAGCATACAAAATATTGAATGCGAATGAGACGAGAGTATACGAGATGAATAAAGTTGAGAAATTACACAATTCTCGTATCATATTCGTTTTTCTTTTATAAGCATTCTTCTGATTTAACATCATGTAAATTAAGAACCAAGGGAGGGATCCTAACCAAAGTATTACTACATAATATATCCATGCCGTTATCTATGAAAATACAATACTATAACGTGATATTTTTTTCGTGTTGGAAATTTGTTCTAAAATCACTAACTCATCCATATAAAATAAAAATATTACAGCGATGATCCTTACAGTTACGGAGATAGTACAGAATTAATTTTGATGTTTACATGCTATGCTGTAAAATGTGCTCTATTCATTTCAAGGCATAATGATTTTTCTCTAAAAATCTATAAGTATCATAGAAGCGTAAATACCAACCTTTCGTTGTGTTCTAGTCATGTCAACCTTTGTGGCAACAAAAAAAAAAAAAAAACTGCAACTCTGTGAAAGCATATATCATCAATAAAACATGTGAGTATTGGTTCCGGCGTTTCAAACTACCGACAAAGAATGAGAAGGGAGGCCAGTAAAGTTTGCAGATGCTGAGTTGGAGGTGCCATTTATACCAAACTCATGCGAAGCTTGCTGAAACATTGGGAGGGCCTCATGGCCATGGCCCCGGTTCACAAACAAGAGAATTAGGCTCCGTATAAAATCAAGCCAAGAGACGTCAAATGTCGTTTTTTTCACGTGCAAACAACTGCTGAACAAAGGCAAAACCACATGGGTATTTGCATCGAATCTTGACGGAAGCCCGGCCGTGCATCAACTTCAACGGCCATTTCGAATATTTATGGCAAGCAGCTAATGCTGTGGAGTGATCTACTATGAGCTAATCTAGCCTACCGAAACCATCACTGCGGTGCAATTGAGCAGAGCATGAAAGCTCAAAGACTCCCAATATGCCAAAAGACATGACAAAGTGAACTTTCAGGATGACAACTTACAAAAGTCATCAAGAAAATTTTGAAGGCGTTTCAATGGGATGTCCTACCTTACCCACCGTGTTCACCGCCTTCAATATTGCTCCTTCCGACTAAAATTTTACTTCTTACGAAGAAGCCAAAAATTAAATTGACCTTTGGATTGCCTCAAAAGACAAGGAAAGATAGGAATGAATTGTAGCTACGATTGACAATACTTTGAGTAAAATTCTTTATACCGATTTCTCTGAATAAAGCTGCAAGGTTACTTAAAAGAAAATAAGTAAAGAAATTATTACTATTTAAGTATTGGAATTGCTTATTTATACCAAAACTAAAATACAATAAAAATGATTTGGATCGATGATTCATCGTCTCTTCGATCATCTTGGAAACGAAGAAGGTTTTTACACTACATCCACATGCTTTCATCAGCCGGAAAACCTTGGAGTATACTTATCTTTCTATTCAGGCTTTAATCTTGTTATTATTTTATGGTCATACATCATGTATAGAATGAGTCAGACACTTATAGTGTCCAAATCTCAGTTCGATAATAGAGAAAACAAAAAAGTTTTTGAATTTGGGTTTGCATGGGAGGTAATCTGCCTAGTATAATACTAATATAATTTTCATTTTATGAGGATAATTAATTGATTTTTTTCCATGTTGATCGGTAAAAATTCCTTTGTTGTTTTTATTAAATTGTATAATAATATTCTGCATATTTTGAAGGAAATATGTGTGTACTTTTTCTTGGGAAAGGGGGAGCCCTTTCTTTTTTTTTAGCAATTTCATTGGCACGTTTTCCTATGCGCAAAAAGGCTCAACGACAAGAAAAGGCAAATCTTAAGAAAAATGCTCAAATAAATGAGGTTTCTTGGTTTCATTGTTAATCAATTTATTAGCTCTGTTGAGTTTAAAATCTCTTAGAAGGAATTTGGTACAACGGCATCATTTGTCAGTGATAGAGAATTAGCACCCAAGTCCATAGAAGCCAAACAACCCTCGACACCAGAACGTGATGATATAGAACTTTGAGTACATGTCCTTAAAGACACCATCTATATAGAGTATTCCCGATACTTCCAAATGCTTATTGGCACCCGTCAAGGTTACAATTTCAAATGAATTATCCGCAGTAAGGGTGTGCGTTTTGGGTCCTGGCCGACGTATACTGATTGTCATTCATGTGAACACGCGATTTATCAAGCATTGTAATCGGGCCATCGCCCAGATCAAAGGTATAATGTATATGACCATTAACCAATTCCACCGCAACGAAATCATTACGTCGTCCACCATTGATAATCAACAAACCATTGAATTCGACTGTCTTAAAACGGATATCCAATAAGATGCCAGTGTAGGCCTTCAATATGGGCAGATCGACATAGGAATGCTTGGAGCGGAAAGTGGCAGCATGATAAGGACTTGCCTGTTGCGCTGGAACTGCAAAGCGGGCAGTCAATTTAAATGTAGCACTGGGCAATGCAGAAAATTCTGAACCCAATGATTTAACAATGTCAATATAACTAAAAGGGATCAAGATCATCATGATCATAGGATTATTGTGATTTAAATTATTACTTTCTGCATGCCATTGAAAATGAAGCGTTGCGTTTGTCCTAGGAAATTTAGCATTGTCGATGTCATTTGGATCTGTTCTTCGGCATGGAAAATACTACCCAAATGTATAGAACGAATCTCAAGTGTACTATGACGTCCCAATATGGTCTCCGCTGTTTCAAATAAGGATTAAGGTTTACGTTATAAAATGTAAAATCTCGAGGGGAACCGCAATAAACATACCTTTCTCTGAGTTTAAAATCTCCTAGAAGGCCTTTGAATTATCTCAACCACTAAGTTGACCTCCAAGATTTATATTTTTTTTTTTTTTGGGTCAAAATACATTTCTTCAACCGAATTGCAACAGTAATTTGTGACAAACACACATAAAGAAGGTAACCAATAAGAAAGGTAACGCGTTTTCCTATAAGCTAAGTAGAAAGGTCATCATTGTTTTTCTTACATTCTATTTCTATGTAAAGGAAAATACATTATTTTTACACTATGCTTTTCATCTCATAGTACTTCTAATCAATATAAATCTGTCTATTGCAGGAATTTCCGCTTGAAAAACAAAAAAAAATCATTTCCAGTAAATTCTAAAGTCCTAGGTCTTAATCAATGTAGGTAAGTTATTTTATTTTCAATTGAATGAAAGTTAGTGTGACATTCCTCAATGTACCTATGGTATATGGTAAATATAATTTGTTAAACCTTCTTTTATTCTTTGTTGTAAATAAGCCAAGTTAATGGAGCGTTGAGTGTTGAAGAACTATATTAACGTTAGTATTGACGTTAGCGTTGGCGTGTTGACTTTGGCATCGTCGTCGTCATTGTTAGCGCACGTGACTTACGTGATTTACGTTGTTAATCAGTGGGTGTGGCGGCATTTTGTGCTGACAATTGGGTGGGTGCACAATTGTTGTTGGCATTATTATTATTATTATTATTATTGGTATTGTTGTTGTTGTTGTTGTTGTTGTTGTTGTTGCTGTTATTATTCCTATTGTTACTGTCAGTGTCATGGCGCGTTGACAGCATGGACCGCCCGGCCCGGCACGGCTCAGATCATGATATTGCATTGTATGGTATTGCATGGCATGGCTGGCATAGTATGGCTTGACTTGGCTTTGTTCTGCTTGGCTTAGTTAAGCTGACACGGCACGGCCCAAAAACCGGCAACGCCCGCATTGCTTCTTCTACCTTCTTAACAAAATACCCTACCCTTCCCATCTCTTCCCTAAATATACTTAGAGTCTCGCCTGAGTGACAAAATGCAATCATGCAAATATTCCTAGTGCAAAAATCGTGTCGCAATTTTAACTTTTCACTCACTCACTCACTCATTTACTCGTTTCAGTGTGTTTTATTTATTTGTCTGAATTTGCCTTGTGTTTTTTTTTGTCTTTTTTTTTTTTATTTTATTAGAATAGTATTTTTTATTTAAGTATATTTAGTATTTGTTATTGTTGTTGTTATTGTTATTGTTGATGTTAATTTCGCATGCGCAACATACACAAAACGGCGACAGACACTTGACATTGCGACGCGGCAGTGGTAATTAATCATCATCATTGATGATTGACAAACAAATCAGAAATAAATCAAAAACATTTCAAACGCTCCGCGATGAAATCGTAATGAACATGTTAGGCACACAAAGTACTCGCATCCCAGAAATTAATATAATAAGTAATAGAATTTTATATACAATAGTAAAATACTAATAATGAAGTAAGGAAATGGAAAGACATCACTTTATGAAATTTTACACAAATTTTTTTTTTATTATTATAAGTTTGAAACATGATGAAGTTTTTGGAAAGTCTTGTTTTCATTTTGAATTGTTGGCCTTAACCCTTAAAGTATTTCCACCGCGGTATTTTCTCGAAAGGTAAGACCTTTTTTCTTTCGCACATCCAAAAGGTGACACACTTTTTCTCTTTGGTAAAATTACATATCGATAAGCGCTTTTCATTGTGAAATACATTTATTGGTTGAAAATTAAGCCTTTGCAATTTTTTGTAGGTAATAGTTTTTTTTAGAAATCAACGGGATCTGATTTTAAAAATATAAAACAATCTTCTTTTCATTGATTAAAATAACCTTATTAAAAGGCAGACATCAAGTTTAGCCAATTTAGCAATAATTGCAGTGTTAAGTTTTCTATTAATATTATATTGGCTATGGGTTTTAGGACCGGAAGTCAAGGCAGACCGTAGTGTGGATAAAACCATCTCGCGATTTGAGTTATTCTTCACATGAATGTGCACGATACTTTGTTTGGTAATTAATGATATCTCCCTATTTTCCTCAACAAAAGGAGAAGACTGTTTCCCAATACTTGAAACAAACTCTCTACTTTTTTATTCTTGACAATCTTAACTGCAATGCAAGCATGACTTTCGATGTAAAAGCACCACTTACCATTACGGAGTTTTCATCTAAATTATGTTTGGAATTTTTTAGAATCTTGGCCATCAAGATTCCATCCATTTTCTTCCAAAAAAAAAAAAAAAAATTACCTTTCCAACAAATAGACGAATTTTTACATCAATATTAATCAGGGGTGCCACAGAAAACATTAGTGTTTTCGGCGTCGGGAGTTTTGCAATTCTCTCGACAAAACTGTAGGTGCCACAGAACTGCAAGAGGTTTCCTTTTTCGGAGTGATTTAAAAAATAACCGAACTGTTTCAATTCCATCTTGTGGTTGTCTTATTGCCGTCAGCATATTAAATCATTTTACTAAAATTTATTATTCTTTTTATAATTAATATTTTTGATAAAAGCAACGGTACCAATGTGTCTGCCATTAAAGAAGAATTAAGAAGCAAATTAATACAATTTTATTTTTACAATTTACGCCAAATCTAAAAATTTGCATGAGAGCTCTACTGTGCATTATTTTCTGGTTCCCTGTGACTCAGCTGTTTTCTTTCTTTACAATACAAATGTTTGCAACAATAGAGATTAATAAATAAAACCTATGGCTCGGCTCGCCTAATGGCCATTGATTTCTTATGGAGAAATGAATTGGGAGCAAAAAAAATACATACAACGGAAACATCATAGATGCATTTTGTTTGTTTTGTTTCTTCTCCTTTTCCAAATACTCCAAAAAATTCAACATTACATTTAAAATGAGTTTGCCTCCCCTTGCTCGATTGGTTTTGTCGACTGAGAGAGGTTTACAAGATATTTCGTAAAATGATGAATTAATAATTTAAACATATGAAATGTTTTTAAAAAAATAATGCAGATTACTTTGAAAAAGTATAATCTATCCATTCGTAGCAATGGTTTTACCTTAACATATTTTCTTATGGGAGAAAATAGTCAATTATCCAAACCAAATGCAGGAGGATTCGAAAACTCCTGAAAGAGTTTTCTGTGGCACCAAAAATTGGAAAACTGGTGCAATTGAGGGGGAAGTGTTTTCTGTGCATCCCTGACAGAAATATTTCATTCTGGATAAGTCGGGTAGAGTAAGTATACATTCAGTATTTCTAGGGTCTTGAAATTGGCATATTTAGTGAATACTCGTATGTATCAATCATTAATACTATCCAAATTTCAGTTCGATAACTCAAAAAACACAAATCTTTTTCTAACAAGAACACGAATTTGAATCGGGCTTTGCATGGGAAGCAACAATCCTAGTGGCATAACTCTGTTGATTCCGACTTTGTGAAAAATTTCATCTCACAAAACGGAGGGACTAGTTTGCATACATAACGACGGACATGGCCTAATCTATGCACCTCGTCGAGCTGATCAAGAATACATATATGTATATACTTCATGCGATCTCTGATGTCTCCTTGTGCCTGTTACAAACTTCATGACAAACTTGTAATACTATTCACTGTGTGAAGAGTATAATAATTTAATGACAGTTAATTACTTAACAGTCAAGAAATTTATATGACATTGTAAATCAATGTTGATATTAATCAGTAAATAAGATCATCATAAAATGTCTTAATCACAACTTCAATTTAGACTTTTATTTCAATTTTTTGACACTATAAGCATTACATTATAAGTTAGTTACAATATTTTTGAAACTAATCAGCAATTAATGTTGGGGTTAACATAATGCAAATCTTTAATCCCTTAGGTCATGTGGCTTTTTGCGTTTAACAAGAGATTGGATCATTCAGAATTTTAACTCAGCTTTAAACTTATTTCTATTGGTTAAACAGTTACGTGTTTACCTATTAACACAACGCATTAGGGTAACTAGTATATTCTCCATAAGAGTTAAGATAAAATATAATGAAATTGCAATAGACGATTATAAAATATTTTTGAAACTAATCAGCAAAATATGTTGGGGTTGACATAATGCAAATCTTTAATCCATGAGGCCATGTGGCTTTTTGCGTTTAACAAGAGATTGGGTCATTCAGAGTTTTAACTCAGCTTTAAACTTATTTCTATTGGTTAAACAGTTACGTGTTTACCTATTAACACAACGCATTAGTGTAACTAGTATATTCTTCATAAGAATTAAGATAAAATAAATGAAATTGCAAGAGATGATTACAAAAAAAAATACACATATTTTTAAATAAAATAATGGACAATGAATCACATGATGAAAACGATACCAATGCATTTTATCAGAAATTAAGATAAATGTCAGATTTAAAATTAATTTATGTTAACAAAAAAAAAAAAAAAAATACACATATTTTTAAATAAAATAATGGACAATGAATAACATAATGAAACGATACCAATGCATTTTATCAGAAATTAAGATAAATGTCAGATTTAAAATTAATTTATGTTAACAAACAAAAAAAAAAAAAAAATATTACAATAAAATGGATTAACTTTAAAAGCAAATAGTCCTAATGGTGATTCGTCCTCATATGTTAATTACTTTGAATGTGAGAAACGATAATAATAACAGCAACAACAATGGAATCCAGCTGACTTAAGGATTTTTCAAAATTATGATATAAGTAATCAAATGAAATTAAAATAAAAAGATAAATTTTGTTGAATGTTTAACAACAGATTGGGTCATTCAGAACTGAAATTTATCATCCACACTCTTCTTATTAGATGAACATTTATGTGTTTACCTATTAAAACAACGCATTAGGGTAAGTAGGTGCAGTCTTCATAAGAATTAACATAAAATAATATAAGATAAATGTAAGATTGAAATTTAACATAAAACAAAAATATAAATATGGAGTATCCTCAATGGAACTCAGCTGACTTAAAAATTTTTCAAAATAAAAAAACTAATAGTAAGAAAGAAAAAGATGAAGAAATCAAGAATATTATTGAAATTTTATTTTTAAAAACTAAATAATTTTATATTAAGGAACGAGAAAAATAAAATCATTTATACAAAATAACAAATAAAAAAGACAGAAATAAAAAAAAGACAAAGAGAAAGCCATAAGGCAAAATCAAGTTGCCTTCAACAGAATAGACCATTAGATGAAAACTTTTTAATTCCAATAAATATATTTTTATACTTATGAAATTTCACCTATGATATTCATATAAATTATAATTTCAGAACAGACAGAAAGAAAATATGAATCTTCGAATTCCACAGTTTTTGAAATATTGTAGATTCTAATATTAAAATGAAGGGAAAAGTTTTACAGGAAATCAATTTAAACATAAACATAAATAGCCATATAATTTTATTTACCAATTTACTAAAAAACAAAATCAATGAATCTTTCATACATTTCTTCTTCATTTCTTACAGTTCTTAATATGTTCTCGAATATAAAGAGTTTACCATTCGAAAAATTCACTATCCATGTGATTTTTAAAAACTGCATACTGCATTCATTCACAAATCATCAAAATCTCTAAAATCCCAACTTGCTTTTAACCTGATTAGTATGTAATTTTTAATATTATATTTTTAGATGCAGTCTTTTCCCGACATGTCTATTAAATGTAAGTTTGCTATCTAAGTGCAATCCAAGATATCGCATACCATGGTGTAAGAAATAGACACATATACATATTCTTTGATCTATTTTTTTTTTTTGGAATAGTCAAAAATAAACTTAACATTGAAAGTTGCCGACCTTGATAGCATAAGTGAAGCACATGAGTACCAACATAACACCACAAAAATATTAAATTTTAAATACAAATTCTCAATTGAACATAAGTTTGTCTATTACCGCCACACTCCACTATTTACGCTGCTGAAATTAGTGCTAATAATATTTGTATGGGAGCTTTACGATCCACTAGTCAGGGTCTAGGGCCTTGAAATCTACATGATTGTTGAATATGGGCCAAACACTTATACTGTTCAAATTTCAGTTCGATAACACAAAAAACAAAATAGTTTTTCTAACAAAAACCTGAATTTAGGTTTGGGTTTGTTTAGGTGCTATACGATCCAGTAACTCTAGGGTCTTAAAATTTATGGACATTAATTAGAAAATTATAGCATCTAAATTTCAGTTCGAGAGGCCAAAAAATAAAAAAAAAATTTTCATAAGAACCTGAATTTAAATTGGTGGTTTGTATGGGAGCTACTCCCCCTAGCGGTTCGATTCGTCTGGTTCCTACAAATGTACTGCGCCTGTTCTAGAAACTTATAGTGTGTTTTTCTAATAAGAACATGAATTCAAATGGGTAGTTTGTCTGGGAAATGCTTTACCAATTTAATTGAAATAACAAATTATTTACGGCAAATAAAAGTACGAATATAGGTAAAATTATTTATTGCAATTTCTGCAATAAATGCATCTGGCAGTTGTGAATACGAAAGCAGCTGATTCACACTGCATAGACTAATAACACAGTTATGCAACTGAGCGTGAAATAAACGTTGTTATTCCTAACACTTTACAGTGAAGATCCACAATTAATCGGATTTTATATGAAGAAAACATGAAATTTTATAAAAAAGGAAAGAAGTAATCAGTTTCAGGTTTATATGGAACTTATGAAGGTTAATCCAATTGCATCTTGACTAAAACATATTATCTCTGTATGCATTTGGAGTGATCTGTTGCTGTTACAGATAATAAAGTTTTGGTAATTTTGGGGACACTTACAAATTTAGATATTAAGGCCATCGACTTAACCCACATATCTCAATTGCATCTTGTACTCATTTTGTCAATTTAAACTCTTTAATGTCATAGTTTCAGCTTTATCCAAGCATTTACGTACAATATATTATTGTATGTGTCATACAATATAGATAGTCTGTCTGTCTATTTTGCATACGAGGGCAATACAATAAATTGTTAAAAAAAAACAAAACCTACATAAACATAAACATGATACTCATAAAGTAAGTCTAATACAATTTTTTGTCTATTTCTTTACAATTTTATAAGTACGTCGAAGCTATTTAGTTGTCACGGTGAAGTAAAATAGTTTCTGACTATTCCCTGATCTCAGATATTGTCTCCATTGAATGCGGAAATTCAGTTAGATTCCATTAAAGTTTTGAATTATTTTCCGTCACTTTGCCATCATGTGATAAGCTCATGGTCATAGGAAACCTGCACATTTCACAACAATAATATCGTGGCCTTTCTAACCTAAAGTTTGACAGTGTGATGAAACTTATCAAATCCAAACAGTAACAGTGCTAATATTTTATTAACTTATTGATCTACCCTCTCGTCCATAATGCGTTGTCCAATGAAAAATATATGTGTCTTTGTTGATCGAGATTAGTTGAGAATTAAACAATTGATTTGAATGCCTCACAGATTGAACTCAATTGAAGAAAATCTAACAAGATGAAAACAAATAAAGGAATTGATATCTGATGTGTTTTCAACCAGATCAGATTATTTGGCATGTTATGAATATTTTATAGAGGAAGTGAACATCATAATCATGCAATTGTAGTTATCAGGGTCGTAGGAATCTTATGAGAGAAACTATATTTCAAATCAAAATCTCATTAGCTTTACAAGTTTTACGATTGTGTGTTTGAAATCTCTATTAACCCAATTCCAAACAAATTTGCAATTCTTGGTGTACCAGAAATTTGTTTACACGGTTTTCAAATCTTTCACCTTTTTTTAGAGGTGATTTGGTTGAATTCACGCTTTATCTGAAGTTATTAAAAAGAAATTGTATATCAACAAATGTGGCTTATTGTTTTCCTCAGTAAACTGCATTTAAAGAATTTAGCATTTGAGTTGCTTAAAGTATAAATTTGTAAATTACACAAATCTCTTTTATATTAAGCCAAAAACAACAAAAATATTTTCAAAGAAACAAATCCGCTTTTAATTCAATTAGATATTATTTAAAATGAAATTATTAATAAGTATTAAGTAATGAAAGAAAGTGATTAGTTTCAATGGAAAGTTTTAATAATCTCAATGGAGAAAGTTGACATGCCTGCATTTTGTGAACTTGCTGGTGAAATCGAGTCTTACATTTAGCGTTTCTGCAACAAAACTCTCTCCTTCGATTTTTATTTATTGACAAGGCAATCACGAGGATTAGAGACACTAAAGGAGCAACAAAGTTGCGCCCTAACTGCTGGCTCTCCTTCCGATTAATTAGGCGAAATTGAAACCAACCGAGCTCATAACCATCGGAAAAATCTAGCATATCTATCTATCTATCTATCTAGTATAAGTTTTAATATTGTAAGACTTGAAAGAAGACAAGAAGAAAAGTATTTTCCAAAAGATCTGAAAGCCCTCACTGCAACGAAGACCTACTTATTAAAAGCAACTTACCTGAGGACTAGCAGTGGAGCAATAGGAGCCAGATACTTGGAAACTTTACAACTTCACTTGAAAAGTACTAACCCTGCTTATCCCAATTAATGTAGATGTGCTTAAACATCGTTCTGGAGATGTTGGATTGGTGTTTTCTTAATTTGTTTCAGGCAGTGAATGCTTACATTTCGGCACGCCTAGAACCAATACTATTATTACTGTAAAGAAGAAGAAGAATATGTACAAAATGCCTGACATACATTTTCTTGCAACTCAATGAAGATGGTAAGGCGAATGACCTCATCTACAGATGACTGAAAATACTACAGCGATAAATTTTCTTACAATAAATGAAAAGCGAACGAATGCCATAAATATGCTTCTAAAGTAGAAGAGTTTGCATATAACAAAAACAAAACTAATAAACAACATACTCTTGGGCATGATTATTTTTCGTTTTGTGTAAAAGTTTCGATTCATTTTAGTGATGCTTCTTCATCACTTGAAATTCAATCAAAAATCTAGAAAACGAAAATAGAGCAAGAAAAACAATTTGATTGACAGTTGTAAATATGTTGTTATTTATATTGGTGTTGTTGTTGTTTTTATTGTTAGTAGGAAACCCAGTTACGTGCCACAATGCATGGAAACATTTGATCCCCAATATAATGAAAATTTTGGTATCATGCAATTGGAATGCGAATAATACAACACAGAAGAAAACAAAATGAATATGGTAGAATATAACAATAATTTCAATCATAGCATGCATCATGGCGTATGAGTAACAAATGCATTTGCTTTCAACACTTTTGCTTTAACACTTTTAGATACAGATACAAATACAAATACAAATGATTGTTTGTACATTCAACATTTTTGGGGGAAAAAACTAATTACAAAAAAAAAAAAAAAAAAATTAAACAAATGTTTAATTGTTTGCCGCAAATTATAATAAAAATTAACATCTGCTTGTTACGATAAACTGGACAAATTACTCATTTTGAAATCAGTCACCCACGTACTTAGCATATTCAGGTAAAGATGCTTAGATACAATATATAAATGCATAGAAACCCACACAAACATATGAATCAATTACTAAATTTAAAAAAATTCCAATTATATTGTTTCTATTATTAGATGTTAGATGATCTAAAAACCTCCTCCGTCCTCTAAGATCAACTAAACATATGTACGCTATATAAATGTATGAAATCCGATTAACCTCAATTTGATTACTTTTGATAATTTCAAACAAAAAAATTTATCTAAATTTAATGATCTAGAAGAATCTAATGCCACTGCCCAGGATTATTAATTGCAAGCATAGGGTCACTTACAATAATCTTTATTAAAAATAAAAATATTTATAGTTCCAATTCATTTTTTATAATATATTATTTTGAATTTTGGATTTCTTTATCTAGATAGACGGCACTCAATAGAGGTAATCTGGGTGCCTGGCTATTCTGGTTTCTTAGGAAATGAGATGGCGGATGAGTGTGCTAGAAGGAGATCTGCTTTGCCATCTCTCGGGTAGTTAAGGACGTAAGCAGACCCCTGCAAGATATTTTATCGGAATTGGTAGCAGACACTAAGGAGGCAGCAGAGACGAAATGGGCGAACGAGCCGGGGTGCTCTATCGCCAAAAAGCTCTGGCCTTCCTGTGAGTCGAAAAAAAACATCCGAACTCCTACACTTTAGCAAGAAAAGAATTTGGGTGATAGCAGAAGTTTTAAAGGGCATTATGCAATTGGGCGAATGGCTCAGGTTGCACATTCCTTACCAAGACTTCTGTCGTAGCTGCGAAAACGAGGAAGAAGAAGAAAGCATTCAGCACCTCCTTTGTGACTGTCCTGCATTACTCAGAAGGCGATCCCGCTTTCTTGGAAGACCCCTTTTTGAGGACTTGGTTAATGTGGCGAAAGTCCCACTGGGGGATCTGGCTTGTTTTGTTGATTCTTCTGGTTGGTTTCACCAGCCAGCACGACCATAAGTATTTCCCGTTTCCCCTTTCCCATTCCTATTTTCCCGTCCCATCATCTCCTTCCCTCCCTTTTTTCCTCTTTAAAAAAAAATTAATTAATAATTAATTAATTTGTTATCTTAGTTTTAAGAAATTTTAGTATTTGTCCATGCAGTTGGGAAGCGGGCCTATCAATATCCAAGACACAGTTATTGCCAACGTAACTCACTTCATATTACAACAACAACAACATTCAAACAGAACTCTAAACCAACAACACCAACCTCAATCATTTACTAAGTTACGCAGCGATCATTTGTCCAGCATAGTTTTCGGGCATCCAATTGTTAGTGCCAACTTAACTTTTGTATCCCTAGTCGATCTACCAGAAATTTTGGCTCTTGTAACTTTGAACAAATGTACAACTAACTATGAACTACTTTTTATAATGAATTCTATCTCGTCCTTTCGCTTAAGAACTCGGCCTCTGCGCTTAACATCATCTTCCTTCTCTGGATGATCTGGACGGCGCTCATTGATTCAACTATCCTGACTGTTTTTTTTTTTTTTTTTTTTGTTTCAATCAAACCGGTTCAATTATATGTTGTCTCTGACCACACATGGCTGTGAATAGAGGCATGCAAAGCTTGCTATTTTGCAAATAAATTTACCCCATCTGGTCACAGACGGGTAATTTTTTTTTTTTTGCGTTCTGGAAATTTTTTGGCTTCTATAGGCATGCAAAGCTTGCTATTTTGCAAATAAATTTACCCCATCTGGTCACAGACGGGTAATTTTTTTTTTTTTTGCGTTCTGGAAATTTTTTTGCTTCTGTATGCTTCCGCCAGGTGAGTCGTCTGTCCAAATGTCCTCCTAGGTATGTGGATTCAGTACAGTGTGGTACGGTGGTGTTGTTAAAAGTAATGGGCGGACAGTCTCTCTTGTTTACAACAACAACAACATTCAAACAGAACTCTAAACCAACAACACCAACCTCAATCATTTACTAAGTTACGCAGCGATCATTTGTCCAGCATAGTTTTCGGGCATCCAATTGTTAGTGCCAACTTAACTTTTGTATCCCTAGTCGTTCTACCAGAAATTTTGGCTCTTGTAACTTTGAACAAATGTACAACTAACTATGAACTACTTTTTATAATGAATTCTATCTCGTCCTTTCGCTTAAGAACTCGGCCTCTGCGCTTAACATCATCTTCCTTCTCTGGATGATCTGGACGGCGCTCATTGATTCAACTATCCTGACTGTTTTTTTTTTTTTTTTTGTTTCAATCAAACCAGTTCAATTATATGTTGTCTCTGACCACACATGGCTGTGAATAGAGGCATGCAAAGCTTGCTATTTTGCAAATAAATTTACCCCATCTGGTCACAGACGGGTAATTTTTTTTTTTTTGCGTTCTGGAAATTTTTTGGCTTCTATATGCTTCCGCCAGGTGAGTCGTCTGTCCAAATGTACTCCTAGGTATGTGGATTCAGTACAGTGTGGTACGGTGGTGTTGTTAAAAGTAATGGGCGGACAGTCTCTCTTGTTTAAGGTGAATGTTACGTGCTTGCATTTATCCGGATTGATTTTTATACGCCAATTGTCTAGCCAGTTCGATACCAATTTGTAAATGATCACTTAGCTCTTTCGTCGCTTTTTTGGGGCAGCGTGAGTGACTGATGATTGCAGTGTCATCAGCAAAGGTTGATGTCATAAGGCGGGGATTTGTAGGTATGTCAGCAGACGGGTTAATTGAAATAAATTAATTTTTAAGCTTAATTTTAATTTAAATTGAATTACTTTACTTTCCTATCTTAGTTTATTATCATTTACTTTTAAGTTGACAGTAATTTGTAATAATGTACCATAAACCATCCATCTATTCCCCCAGCATCAGTAAGTTTCTTCTTCTTAATTTCCTTTGATTTTTACGCATAGACTCTTGTAACTTTGAACAAATGTACAACTAACTATGAACTACTTTTTATAATGAATTCTATCTCGTCCTTTCGCTTAAGAACTCGGCCTCTGCGCTTAACATCATCTTCCTTCTCTGGATGATCTGGACGGCGCTCATTGATTCAACTATCCTGACTGTTTTTTTTTTTTTTTTTGTTTCAATCAAACCAGTTCAATTATAAGTTGTCTCTGACCACACATGGCTGTGAATAGAGGCATGCAAAGCTTGCTATTTTGCAAATAAATTTACCCCATCTGGTCACAGACGGGTAATTTTTTTTTTTTGCGTTCTGGAAATTTTTTGGCTTCTATATGCTTCCGCCAGGTGAGTCGTCTGTCCAAATGTACTCCTAGGTATGTGGATTCAGTACAGTGTGGTACGGTGGTGTTGTTAAAAGTAATGGGCGGACAGTCTCTCTTGTTTACAACAACAACAACATTCAAACAGAACTCTAAACCAACAACACCAACCTCAATCATTTACTAAGTTACGCAGCGATCATTTGTCCAGCATAGTTTTCGGGCATCCAGTTGTTAGTGCCAACTTAACTTTTGTATCCCTAGTCGTTCTACCAGAAATTTTGGCTCTTGTAACTTTGAACAAATGTACAACTAACTATGAACTACTTTTTATAATGAATTCTATCTCGTCCTTTCGCTTAAGAACTCGGCCTCTGCGCTTAACATCATCTTCCTTCTCTGGATGATCTGGACGGCGCTCATTGATTCAACTATCCTGACTGTTCTTTTTTTTTTTTTTTTTGTTTCAATCAAACCGGTTCAATTATATGTTGTCTCTGACCACACATGGCTGTGAATAGAGGCATGCAAAGCTTGCTATTTTGCAAATAAATTTACCCCATCTGGTCACAGACGGGTAATTTTTTTTTTTTGCGTTCTGGAAATTTTTTGGCTTCTATATGCTTCCGCCAGGTGAGTCGTCTGTCCAAATGTACTCCTAGGTATGTGGATTCAGTACAGTGTGGTACGGTGGTGTTGTTAAAAGTAATGGGCGGACAGTCTCTCTTGTTTAAGGTGAATGTTACGTGCTTGCATTTATCCGGATTGATTTTTATACGCCAATTGTCTAGCCAGTTCGATACCAATTTGTAAATGATCACTTAGCTCTTTCGTCGCTTTTTTGGGGCAGCGTGAGTGACTGATGATTGCAGTGTCATCAGCAAAGGTTGATGTCATAAGGCGGGGATTTGTAGGTATGTCAGCAGACGGGTTAATTGAAATAAATTAATTTTTAAGCTTAATTTTAATTTAAATTGAATTACTTTACTTTCCTATCTTAGTTTATTATCATTTACTTTTAAGTTGACAGTAATTTGTAATAATGTACCATAAACCATCCATCTATTCCCCCAGCATCAGTAAGTTTCTTCTTCTTAATTTCCTTTGATTTTTACGCATAGAAAAGTAGTTGAAGGAGTAGGAGTCATTGGTGTTATAGTCATCGGAGACTTCATTGGAATTGGATTTAGAGTAAAAGCCATAACACTAGTTTTCTTTAATTTAGTGTAAATCACAGCTGAATGGTTATCAATTTGTTTTTGCGCTTTAAGATCAACAGCAGAGTGCATACTTATACATAGACGAGACGAGTTCGTGGACTTTCCCTTTTTTTTTCTCTTCTTTTTACCAAAATTCTCAAATTCAAAGGGACAAATTATCATTATCAATCACTGGTGATGATTATGAAATAAAGTTGGAATCATATTCAGAGAGTCATTTGGATGTGGGAATTGGCGTTGGAGTATCCGTAACATTCCTATTTTCCCGTCCCATCATCTCCTTCCCTCCCTTTTTTCCTCTTTAACAGGCATCACAATGGACTGTAAGGCTTCTGGGTGATCTCGCATGTAGTCGCTGGTAACCTAACCTAACCTATCCACCGTATAGCCTGGGCCTTACATCCTCTGACTACCATTTGTTTCGGTCACTGCAAAACTCTCTTAATGGTAAAAAATTGCCCGACCGAAGAGTCGCTGAAAATCACTTGACCAGAGAAGTTCTACACCGATGGAATTATAAAGCTACTCGGAAAATGACAAAAGGTCATAGATAATAATGGCCAATATGTACTTGATTGAAATTGAATTTTTGAATAAAGAAAAATTTTTGATCAAAAAGATACCAAAAAATTAATTAATAATTAATTAATTTGTTATCTTAGTTTTAAGAAATTTTAGTATTTGTCCATGCAGTTGGGAAGCGGGCCTATCAATATCCAAGACACAGTTATTGCCAACGTAACTCACTTCATATTACAACAACAACAACATTCAAACAGAACTCTAAACCAACAACACCAACCTCAATCATTTACTAAGTTACGCAGCGATCATTTGTCCAGCATAGTTTTCGGGCATCCAATTGTTAGTGCCAACTTAACTTTTGTATCCCTAGTCGTTCTACCAGAAATTTTGGCTCTTGTAACTTTGAACAAATGTACAACTAACTATGAACTACTTTTTATAATGAATTCTATCTCGTCCTTTCGCTTAAGAACTCGGCCTCTGCGCTTAACATCATCTTCCTTCTCTGGATGATCTGGACGGCGCTCATTGATTCAACTATCCTGACTGTTTTTTTTTTTTTTTTTGTTTCAATCAAACCAGTTCAATTATATGTTGTCTCTGACCACACATGGCTGTGAATAGAGGCATGCAAAGCTTGCTATTTTGCAAATAAATTTACCCCATCTGGTCACAGACGGGTAATTTTTTTTTTTTTTGCGTTCTGGAAATTTTTTGGCTTCTATATGCTTCCGCCAGGTGAGTCGTCTGTCCAAATGTACTCCTAGGTATGTGGATTCAGTACAGTGTGGTACGGTGGTGTTGTTAAAAGTAAGGGGCGGACAGTCTCTCTTGTTTAAGGTGAATGTTACGTGCTTGCATTTATCCGGATTGATTTTTATACGCCAATTGTCTAGCCAGTTCGATACCAATTTGTAAATGATCACTTAGCTCTTTCGTCGCTTTTTTGGGGCAGCGTGAGTGACTGATGATTGCAGTGTCATCAGCAAAGGTTGATGTCATAAGGCGGGGATTTGTAGGTATGTCAGCAGACGGGTTAATTGAAATAAATTAATTTTTAAGCTTAATTTTAATTTAAATTGAATTACTTTACTTTCCTATCTTAGTTTATTGTCATTTACTTTTAAGTTGACAGTAATTTGTAATAATGTACCATAAACCATCCATCTATTCCCCCAGCATCAGTAAGTTTCTTCTTCTTAATTTCCTTTGATTTTTACGCATAGACTCTTGTAACTTTGAACAAATGTACAACTAACTATGAACTACTTTTTATAATGAATTCTATCTCGTCCTTTCGCTTAAGAACTCGGCCTCTGCGCTTAACATCATCTTCCTTCTCTGGATGATCTGGACGGCGCTCATTGATTCAACTATCCTGACTGTTTTTTTTTTTTTTTTTTGTTTCAATCAAACCAGTTCAATTATATGTTGTCTCTGACCACACATGGCTGTGAATAGAGGCATGCAAAGCTTGCTATTTTGCAAATAAATTTACCCCATCTGGTCACAGACGGGTAATTTTTTTTTTTTTGCGTTCTGGAAATTTTTTGGCTTCTATATGCTTCCGCCAGGTGAGTCGTCTGTCCAAATGTACTCCTAGGTATGTGGATTCAGTACAGTGTGGTACGGTGGTGTTGTTAAAAGTAATGGGCGGACAGTCTCTCTTGTTTACAACAACAACAACATTCAAACAGAACTCTAAACCAACAACACAAACCAGTTCAATTATATGTTGTCTCTGACCACACATGGCTGTGAATAGAGGCATGCAAAGCTTGCTATTTTGCAAATAAATTTACCCCATCTGGTCACAGACGGGTAATTTTTTTTTTTTTGCGTTCTGGAAATTTTTTGGCTTCTATATGCTTCCGCCAGGTGAGTCGTCTGTCCAAATGTACTCCTAGGTATGTGGATTCAGTACAGTGTGGTACGGTGGTGTTGTTAAAAGTAATGGGCGGACAGTCTCTCTTGTTTAAGGTGAATGTTACGTGCTTGCATTTATCCGGATTGATTTTTATACGCCAATTGTCTAGCCAGTTCGATACCAATTTGTAAATGATCACTTAGCTCTTTCGTCGCTTTTTTGGGGCAGCGTGAGTGACTGATGATTGCAGTGTCATCAGCAAAGGTTGATGTCATAAGGCGGGGATTTGTAGGTATGTCAGCAGACGGGTTAATTGAAATAAATTAATTTTTAAGCTTAATTTTAATTTAAATTGAATTACTTTACTTTCCTATCTTAGTTTATTATCATTTACTTTTAAGTTGACAGTAATTTGTAATAATGTACCATAAACCATCCATCTATTCCCCCAGCATCAGTAAGTTTCTTCTTCTTAATTTCCTTTGATTTTTACGCATAGACTCTTGTAACTTTGAACAAATGTACAACTAACTATGAACTACTTTTTATAATGAATTCTATCTCGTCCTTTCGCTTAAGAACTCGGCCTCTGCGCTTAACATCATCTTCCTTCTCTGGATGATCTGGACGGCGCTCATTGATTCAACTATCCTGACTGTTTTTTTTTTTTTTTTTTGTTTCAATCAAACCAGTTCAATTATATGTTGTCTCTGACCACACATGGCTGTGAATAGAGGCATGCAAAGCTTGCTATTTTGCAAATAAATTTACCCCATCTGGTCACAGACGGGTAATTTTTTTTTTTTTGCGTTCTGGAAATTTTTTGGCTTCTATATGCTTCCGCCAGGTGAGTCGTCTGTCCAAATGTACTCCTAGGTATGTGGATTCAGTACAGTGTGGTACGGTGGTGTTGTTAAAAGTAATGGGCGGACAGTCTCTCTTGTTTAAGGTGAATGTTACGTGCTTGCATTTATCCGGATTGATTTTTATACGCCAATTGTCTAGCCAGTTCGATACCAATTTGTAAATGATCACTTAGCTCTTTCGTCGCTTTTTTGGGGCAGCGTGAGTGACTGATGATTGCAGTGTCATCAGCAAAGGTTGATGTCATAAGGCGGGGATTTGTAGGTATGTCAGCAGACGGGTTAATTGAAATAAATTAATTTTTAAGCTTAATTTTAATTTAAATTGAATTACTTTACTTTCCTATCTTAGTTTATTGTCATTTACTTTTAAGTTGACAGTAATTTGTAATAATGTACCATAAACCATCCATCTATTCCCCCAGCATCAGTAAGTTTCTTCTTCTTAATTTCCTTTGATTTTTACGCATAGAAAAGTAGTTGAAGGAGTAGGAGTCATTGGTGTTATAGTCATCGGAGACTTCATTGGAATTGGATTTAGAGTAAAAGCCATAACACTAGTTTTCTTTAATTTAGTGTAAATCACAGCTGAATGGTTATCAATTTGTTTTTTGCGCTTTAAGATCAACAGCAGAGTGCATACTTATACATAGACGAGACGAGTTCGTGGACTTTCCCTTTTTTTTTCTCTTCTTTTTACCAAAATTCTCAAATTCAAAGGGACAAATTATCATTATCAATCACTGGTAATGATTAAGAAATAAAGTTGGAATCATATTCAGAGAGTCATTTGGATGTGGGAATTGGCGTTGGAGTATCCGTAACATTTTTATTTTCCTGTCCAAATTCTTTATTTGTTGAGCCAAATTACAGAGCTTGTGCATGACGTGCATTCTGATTATTAGGATTCTTCTTCTTTTTCTTCATCTGAGTCATCTAAGTCATTTGTTGGCAATTTTGGATAAGCCCCCTTGTACTCCTTTATCGAACTTGATGACACCTGCAACACGATCCAAATCTAAAGGTAACTTATTTTCCTTCATTTTTAAAATTAATTAGTTCAGAAGGTAAAAAAAAAAAACTTGGATGATTGGTTACAAAATAATAAACGTTTGTATCTCCATTAGAAAATTATATTGATGGTAAAAAATTGGAAATTTCAGTTTCATTTAAGGCAAACAACTTCCTAAGGTGCTTATCACAATTATAAGACACTTTGAAAATTTTACTTCTAACCCTCGCCAAATCTGTGTGGTTTATATTTTGTACATAATTAAAAAAGCGAATGAAGGTACAAAGAGTAAGCCGCTAAAAAACAGTACAAAAACCGAGGTGGATACATCGGTTATTAATATTTATTGTTTTTGTAAAAAATACTGTTGAAGTACAAAAAAAGAGGAATTTCACAATTTTTGTATTTTTCTGATTATTATTTACTAAATAAAAAAAAAGAAATTAGTGGCAGTAATCGACAATTGAATGCCAATAACCCAAAATTATTTTTGAATTTCTATCTTTAACACCTAACCAGATATTTAAAAAAAAACGAAGTGTCTTATAATAATTATGAAAAAGTGCTTGCTTGCCAGTTAAAAAAATATGTCTAGAAATTTTGTATTTTGTAATTGATGCCAAAGTACTAACCCTATCTATCTATCTACCATATAGAATGAAGACCCTGCATCTGAACATATTGTATAATTATTTTTCATGAATTATGTCATAAAATTCCGTGCAAATTTCTGTTGAAAGTAGACCGTGGGTTCCGTCCATTTGAAAGCAGCAGTAAGCAGTAATGAATAGAATTTCAGGCATAACGAATCACCAGACTTGGTTTCTTTTGATTATCATTTGTTTCCTGTCGATGACAAGCAAAATGTCAATTGATGAAATCGACAAATGGATCGCTGGCAAAGAGAAAGATTTCTCTTCCTGAAAAACGATTGAAAATATTTTAATTGAAATAAAATAAAAAGAAATAAAATAGAAATAGAATAGTTTTCAAACACATATCCTAACAAAATTTTTAATCTATGATATCCCTTAAATTGCTATCATTAGTCATTCAGTAGACTTTACCTTATGACCACACATGACACATTCGCAGTCAATATCATCACGTGTTCAATTACAGTTGAAATTTGGGCATCAACATTTAATTATCAATTGTATATATTTATTAACTTCCATTATACACGATAAAAGTATCATTGTATCTACAAATTATTCACTTCTATTTCTATGTGTGTATGTACATATGTATGTAAAGATGAGTATTTTGATATTAATATCTGTGTATATACTTAGTTGATTAAAGACAAAGAATCGAATGATCGTTGGCGACACCGCGTCTGCCATTTATACAAATACATCAAGTACACGAGGTGTGACTATAAAATAATAAGATTAATATTGTAAAATATTTCGGTTTTTACATCTACATATATGTATATACATATGTATATATGTAGTACTATTGTATATGCCTCTTCTAAAGGCAAAGGATCCATCATTTGGGGAACAGATAAAAGTCACATGGTGGAACATCAAGCTACTAAGGCAAATAAATGGTCTGACACTTGATTCGAGAGACAATTAAATCTGCTGTCTTTGTGTCAATAAAATGCCGAGATTCAAGTTCCATTTTACTAGCCAGATTAGATTGCAGATTTATTCTATAGTTTTATTAATTTTTTTTTTTTTTTTTTTTTCTTGGAATAGGTGTCATGAGTTTCTTCTTCGAACCCGCGCACATGATAAACATTTATTGCCATATAACATATACAGTCGAATCGCGATAATTCGTAATTGCAAGGGACCAGCATTTTCTACGAATTATCGAGGTTTTCGAATTATCGAGGTTTCGATTTATCGAGATTAAAAAGAGAAAAATACGAATTAACGGGGCTTTTACATTTCAGTTGATTTTCATCTATTTTTTAACTTTATTAGAACATAATTTGCATATGTACAATATTTACATCTTACATACTATTAATTTAATAGAAAAATAAAAACAGAAACATAAAATAATTATAAAGAGAAAGACTAAGGTTTAAAAAAGTTTGTAATTTTTGATTGCTTGAGGTTCTTTTCACCTATCTCTTCAATTGAATTTTCCAACTTTATTAAGCAATCAAAAACATTTTTTTGGACATCATGATTTGAAACATAATATCGAATTTGTTGAATGGCCGATTTAGCTTGTTTATTCGTTATAAGAATTTCTTCATCGGCGCTATCATCGTCATCATTATTAACATTCACGTAATCATCAAAAAGGGCGACATTTTCAGAGTTCTCAGATAAACGATTCCATAGATGATCTATATTCAATTGCTCGTCTTGAATTAATTTTTCGTTGCTATCTTTATTAAAACCGCAAGCACGGAAGCAGTTTCAATACAAGCTGCGTTGACACTATTCCATGCTTTATAAGCAATTTGCATTGCCGTAAATAGCGTACATTTAAACTCTTTTTTGTCATCAATGCTATTAACCAGATTAATAACCATTTCCTTGCGGTATAATGATTTAAAAGTTTTTATAATACCCTGGTAAAAACTTTATTTATATGTGGCTTAGATCAGGGGACTCATTATGCGCCGTACAATTGTCAATGAATATCAATATCTTTCGATTTGCACTTTTCATGGTGTCATTCAACATCTGAAGCCATTCGTTAAAAAGATCCATTGTCATCCACGCCTTTTTATTATGTCGGTAAAGCATTGGAAAGCTGCGAATGTTTTTGAAGCTCCTTGGTTTTGCAGGCTTTCCAATTAATAAGTGGTTCAAGTTTTTCGGTGCCATCCATGTTTACAACAAATAATAAGGTAACTCGTTCCTTAGTATGCTTACCACCATGACATTTTTCATTTCTGAAGCAATAGGTTCGATCTGGCAAGCATTTATAAAACAAGCCAGTTTTATCTGCATTAAAGATGTCTTTAGCATCGCAATCTTTAATCAAATCACTCAACTTTTCTTTCCACCCTACACAAACTCCTTCATCAACTGTAGAACTTTCACCGCACAATTTTTTAAATGTGATGTTGCGTCGATTTTTGAACTTTTCAAGCCAACCGCTGCTCACTTTAAAGTTATTGATCTTCATTGCATTAGCAAAACACAAAGCCTTTTCGGTCAATAACTGGCCGCTAATAGGAACGTTGCTTTGCCGGCATTGCCACAAAAGTAGACACTTTTCTAAATCTGGATATTCAGATTGCTTCTGACGCTTTACTTTACTGAACGAAGATGCTCCCATAATAAATTCCTTTTTTTGTAGAATTGATGTGAGTGTTGATGGTGCGATTTCGAATTGTTTCGCCACCTCCTTTTTTTTTGCTCCATTGTCAATTGCTGCAATAATTTTTTGTTTTTGAGAAATTGTTAAGGTTTTATGCGTGCGTTTGTTTGGCATCTTGACGTTACAGCTTATTGTTTTGAATGAAAGAAGCACTAAGAAAAAACAAACAAAACAAACAAAGTCAGTTTGCCGACATGAAGGCGACAAAACGGTAAACTGAATCCCGATGTATTTGTTTTTTTTACGTTTTCATTACGAATTATAAGAGGTTTTAGAAAAGAATTACGAATTATAAGAGGTTTGATGTTCATTATATTCCAAATAAAAATACGAATTAACGAGGGGACCAAAACGTATGAAAGTTTTACGAATTATCGAAGTTTTTTCAAGGGACCAGCAGTTTGTTACGAATTATAGAGGTTTTCGATTTATCGAGGTACGAATTATCGCGATTCGACTGTACTAATTTCAATAATATTGTAGTTAATATTGTATAATATATAGATAAGTTTCATTACCAGTTTTCCCAAGTTTCATATAAAATTTTATGAAATTTTTTTGGTCTATCCTCCAAAATACTTTTTCATACATTCTTTGAGACAATATCATAAAAACATAAGACACAGGGTACAAACAAAAGCAGTGAGGAACTAGTCTCCAATGATCAGTGGAAGATTATACAAAGAAGTGAACTGTAGACGGAACAATGAATTTTCGAAGTTTTCCAACATGTCAATATTCTTTTAGTTGATCATTCGAATAGACGCAAACCAACACAAAATTAAGAACATAAAATTAAAATATCCATCTATTATATAAAAAAGTTTTTCAGTGATGTCCATTAAATATAAATGTAAATGCCCATGGAGCTCCCCGAGAGACCGCTTGCGGTCGAACGGAGGGGCGGGGGTTGGTGAGCGAAGCGAGCAGGGGGCTGGCACCCTAGTAGTTTAAAAAAAAAACAACACATGCTTTAATAGAAATTCGAACTAACTACAAACGTGATCTAAATCATAGTCGAATCAATTTTTGCGTTAACTGCTGCGCCCTCTAGCGTTGCGGTAGTTACAGCGCCATCTACTGTCTACACTTTCACTGCTGCCTACATACACTGTAAAAAAGTTTAAGTTTAATCTGATGTATCGTAGTGGGTGAAAATCTCGTTCAAAAAGTCCATTACAAACATAAAGGTGAAGCTTATAAAAGCAAATTGAGGCAAAATATGCAAAGAGCAAAACTTTTGAGTTTCGCCTTTTTTCACTCACAGGGATTATTCAACTGAAAGATTGCAGAAAAGATAAATTGCAGCTCTAAATCCAGTGATCGGTATTTGAAAAACGCACAATCGTTTGGAATATTCTCAATCCAATGGAAAAAAAAGCCTTAAGTTCTTGAGAAGAACTTAAAATTCTTAGAATTGTGTTTCTAATTGCAAACAATCGGCAGCTAAAATAAAATAATAAAAAATAACCGGATAAACGCAAGCCTCTCCACTGTACAACGTATTATTTCTAATGCAAAGCATCTTAAACGTCTGAAAATAAAAAAACTATCTTTTAATGTCATTCGCAAGCAGAAATGACTCCTGATCTTCGTGGACCGTTCAAACTGATACTTGTTTCAATGATTGGCAATCGCTCGTCTTTATCAACCGTGGTAATTTAGACTGCCTATTTTCACGATTTGAGAAAAGACAAAGTTTATTTAAACTCTCATCATAAGCATAATGTCGGAGCCACGGATTTAATTTTTGTTGAGCATATTCATTTCAAATCATTATTGGAATTTGTATTGCCAAAGATAAACAACCTTTTTGGGCCGCTCTCATGGGTTTTTCAACAGAATAATGCTCCAATTCATAATGCTCGATTCGTAAAATCGTTTATATCTAGGCAAAAGGTTGAAGTCATAAATTGACTACAATACTCTTCGGACCTAAACATAATTGAAAATGGATGCGGCTGACTACCTCTCAAGGTTTATGAAGAAGGTAGACAGTACGAAGAAAAGGAGTCGTTAAAGGCAGCAATTAAACATGATTGGAGCAAGGTATTATTAGACTACGTAAACACCCTGTACTCCTCTCTGAGACAACGAATTTTCGAAGTCATAAGCCAAAAAGGTCTCAGGCTCTCTAAATATAATATTTAATTTTATTTACACAAATTAAAATCCTTAAGCTACGTTTCGCCAAAAATATTTGTTGTGATTTGGGCAAACTTGTTCACATTACAGCAAAATTTGGACCCTTTTTTTTTGTTAAGACAAATAGTTGGATATAATTTTTTGACAAATAGACGGAAACATTTGATTTTCATTTTGTCCTCGCCATTGTTTTCATGATTCCAAGACAAGTTTTCCATTTGCCACTCCAGCAATACGTAGAATATTTGCATAGTGCTTTAAGCTGATATTTCGAAGTATTGTATTGTAATAAATATATTATTGTGGAAATGTTCGATGATTACGGAAACTGGATTGATATTTTGATATTGTATTGTATTGGAAGGCCTGCAATAATCCAAAAAATAATAGAATAGGAAGGAAAGAATTAATTCTGCTAACTGACAAGTGCAGGTTTTTCGAAATAAATTAAAGGACTCTATAATAATATGTACTGTGGACAAAGTACACCCCGTACATTGTTTTTCAGGTTTCCCAGCTGGAATGCTTATTAATTTTCAATCAACTCAGTTTGGTGCATGCATTATTCTTCTGCAGAAGCATGCATCTTCTGATTTTATAGCCACACCTCGTATATTCATACTTATAAATCCATCATCATCACCATCATAATCATCATCATCTGAACTTTTTCAATACATTTTGTGTTATAGTATCATGCATATGAATGAATATTTGTATATATAAAATAATAAATAAAGCGATCGCATGACAAATTTTTTCAAAAAAGAAACAATTTATTACAATTTTTATTTTTGTTTTCCTCTTTTCTTTTGACATTTTTGTTCTTATTTGCACAAAGTTTTTTATTACAAAATTTCCATTCATTTTTATAATCCAAGTAAAAAAAAAACAAAAAATTACACAGCACAACAAAGTCTTAATATTTTTTGGTTGTTTAGGCGTTTGTTTCAGCGGTCACTTCCTGATTCGAGGCAAATCTCTTTCCGACGAGTATTTTTTTAGGTCTACGTACAGATACCTATAATTAAGTGTGGTGGGGGGCCAAATCTGAAGAAAACGGTCCCATCACAACCAAAGACTTGTGACAAAGTACATTGTCTTGGTGAAAGATCACTTTCTTTCTTTGCATATGGCGACGTTTCTGCGAAATTTTCTGGTTGAATATCTTGCTTTCTTCAAGATAGTTGATAAACAATATATCGCACGCCTCCCTAAATATGGACACTATAATCAAAAAATGGACAAATCGCTTACTTTAAATAAATCCCAAAGTCAAACATTTCGAGTTGTTGTTGGAATTTTAATCAGACATCCTGTGTTTAATCACGGTCAATTGTATGTTGCCGCCAGTAGAGTTCGATCAATCAATGGATTGCGATTTTATATTTCTGAGACATCAGATCAGAGCTATTTATCACGTGATAGTAGAGTTTTCACAAAGAACTTTGTTTACAGAGGAGTAAAAAAACAAATGTTTTTTCTAGAATGGGGTGTGTTGTTCGTGTGGTCCCCTAGTTTAAAAAAAAAAAACAGGAGTAACCACAATTTTAGGCAAAAAAGAAGTTTTTTCAGAATCTTTTTTATATTGTACAAAAAAGACTAAGACTCCGAGTATTCATTTGAAGAACTCAACTTCAAATTTCTTTTCTGAAGAAGTTATAGGCTCATCGTGGGCAGTTTCGTCAGCTTGCTGTTTAACATGCCGAATTTTTGTTGAGGCTTTAAAAACAAGTTCAATTTCTAATTCTTCACGCAACTCCTTCAAGAGAAGTGTTCTGCTAGTGTTCAATGTTTCAGGGTTTTGTTAAGATCGAAAAAATTTACACACAATTTCTCGAAACAAAACCCCGAAATACCCAGTCTATAAACATATCTATCAATTTTTATAGTCTTTGCCATAACCTTGTTAGCACTCTGTTGCGCTATTGGCCGCTTTCGTGCGAGGGTCACCGGCTGCTGCCCACTCAGCTGACTACCGATTTGCCTCTGTCATGTAATGGTGGATCCAAGTTTTGTCTATCGTTATATATTGAAGCAAAAAGTCTTTTTTATATCTCCGAAACAGTTTCAAACAGTTGTTAACACACATGGCACCTACTCGAAAACTGCTTTCTTATATTCACATGCTCATGCAAACATCTTTCTTTCTTTTAGCTCAAAGCCTTAGTTGCTTCAGCTTTAATATTGTATTTTAGAATTAAGTTTTCTATTATACAATAAATAAATCAATAAATATGTATAAGGTGTCAGCGATATCCTGCAACTGCACTTTACGGTTTGTTAAAACGTTTTTGTGGACTTTTTGATTTCGTCCGGTATAACCACATCTTTTGGGCGACTAGTGCATGGTGCATCATCGGTGTTCGTACGACCATGTTTAAATTTAGCAAACCAGTCAATAATGGTGGATTTTGTAGGTCCAAGGTCCGGATAACACTTATTAACCCATGCTTTCGTTTCAATGGTTTTTTAGTGTAGAGTTACATTAATCCTTGGGACACTCTTTTATTTCTAATAAGAAATATGAGAAGAAATTCACTATAATCATAAGAAAAATAGTAGTATTAATTTTAATTATAAAAATTGTTTTGAAAACATTTTCATTATTTTGTAAGCTCCCTGTGCCAACAAAAGCAAGAAAAACTTGAATCCCCGCCCCGTAGACCAGCTTACGTAACGTTTGAACCACTTAATCGCTATTGTCTTACTTTTTTCTTCTAAATCTACAATACTAAGGTGTTTCTGATTTTAAAGTAAATAATAAGAACGGTTTCTTTTACACTATCCCCTACTTGCCCCTACTTTAAAGATAAAATGAGAAAGGCGACTGATAAAAATAACGTATGATTTGCAAGAATATAAACGAAATAAAACTAGTCGTGTTCTTATTCAAGTGAATCATAGCTCATTTTACTTTCATCTTTGTAATTTCCATCAACGATAAGGGTTTTGTCTTAACGAACTAAATTGCTTTTGTTATCAGATTTTGAGTGGATCAGATTTTGTGAATTAAATATATTTGGAATGCATTGGTTTTCCATTGGAAACCGGTGTTCAGAAAAGCTCGAAGTAGGCACATTTGATGGCCCATGAAATTCCAAATTGACGACTTCAATTCCTGCAGTTCAATGTCAGAAATTAAGAAGAACGCATTGGGTTCGTTTATTTGTTTGGGTAATTCGAAATTTCTTAGCTAATTTAGGGTGATTTTTATAGCGTTTCGTTTTTAATTAAAAAAAAAAAAAAAAGAACAAAGAAAAAGTTGTAAAGAATTTTTTATTTAAGTAGACAAATCAATGCTTTCCATTTACTTTTTAAAGATTCTTTCATGTAAATGTTGACAATGAGTATGTTTAAATTGATCCATACGACAAGTCCACTTTTTGAGTATATTGACTGACGATCAATGCTGAAATGGACCCCGACTTATCGATATAGACGAGTGATTTGTCCTGTATGAATACGGGTAGGTAGGCTTGATGACCAATAGCGTGAATTTTGGTGCGAAATTTGGTCTCTATGGCTTGAATTATTGTAATTGCTCAGTAGGTTGATTCTGACGACGGCAAAAGTTCATGACAAACATTTTTCACAGAGCACGAATTTTGGTAAAAAGAATTTCAATGAATTGTCAACATTGCTTTGGATGTAAGTTTTTTCATGATAAAATGTTAATACTAACAAAGCATGCATTACTTAAATTCATGTCACAAATCAAGCGTGAGCTGTTAAAAATAAATATAATATAATACTAAAAAACACACAGTAAAAAAATTCCCCTATGGAAATGTTGATGATTACATAAAGCGTGTTGAAAAAAATGAAGTCTTACTTCCAGCAACTTGGATTCAACATGAGCATCAAAGTACATTGCCTTTACAGTGACTTACATCATTTTCCGGAATATCTCGGTGACATGAGTAAAGAACTAGGTGAACGATTCCATCAAGTTTGGAATTTTTATTTTAATTATGTTAAAAGTGGGAGTAATTTTTTTTTTCTGAAAACATTTGAGAAGGAAGCACTGCTGGCTCTATCCTCGTTAAACTGCCGCTTAACATTTGAAAAGCTTAGAGAACAGCGCCAATGCACACAAAACTGTGGACAAAAGATTTGCTGTGCAAACTGTGCGCAAACTACACATTTCAACTTTCTACCTATTTACGGTTCATGATATAAAGGCTGGTGACGGACGGAATGACGGACATACAGCGAAGTCTTAGTAATAGGGTTCCATTTGGTACCCTTTGAGTACGGAACCCGAAAAACTAATATTATTTTAGTAATCAGCATCCTTAATTCCAACAAAAACAATTAACAAAAGTTTGGAAAATTTGTTTATTGTTGACTAGTGTTATTTTGGTATTAATGCTTTTGTTGTTGTTGTTGTTTTATATACTTACATATATACATATATATGTATAAACAATATGTATGTACTCGTATGTATGTATATTGTCATCCACATTTTGATCATTTATGTATATAGATAGAATAATAAAATGAATGAATTTCTACGAATGATGAATGGTAAATGGCGATGATCGCCTTTGGGGTCTTTTTGGAATTTTTTTTCCCAGAGTTTTATAAATTGTTTGTATTGTTACACATTATTTAGTAATCATTTTAGTTATTCTTATTGTTGTTGTTTCATTTCAAAATAAATAATTAATTTCACTGTAAATTGATTCATTTAATTCGCACGATCGATTACACGCCGGTCGCATTCAATGATGTCATCACTAAAGTCATAGTCATCGCCATCAAAATCATCATCATCATCATCATCATCATCATCATAATTATAGCATTAATG
This sequence comes from Amiota minor, assembly GCA_037043295.1. Lineage (NCBI taxonomy): Eukaryota > Metazoa > Arthropoda > Insecta > Diptera > Drosophilidae > Amiota > Amiota minor. The sequence continues at coordinate 435,711 of JBAMAW010002172.1, forward strand.
ATTCTAGTGATCTCTGTAGATAAGATAAAACAATAATAATAAAAAAAAATAAAAAATATACCTAATTTAACAAAGGAAATGTACTCATAGTTAAAATAAATAATAATATTCATAGACAAATTTCATGGCCAAGTCATGCAATTTTTCTTAATTTTGTTTGTGGTTTTATGTACAATACAATATTTCGGGTAAAGTTAGGAATTTGGAAATCAATTAGCCAAGAAAATTAACAAAAGTTTATTGGGGTTTGGAAATCCTTGAAAAGGGATAACTGGTAATGGACAATCCGCATATCTCAATCTAAAGATCATATGCTTTGATCTTTCAGTCTTTACAACAATGTTCCTTTCTTCCATGTTTGAAACCAGGATTCCGATTACTAAAGTTGTTTATGTCATCATCAATTATTGGTAAATACAATAAAAGAACTTTTAGACGGTCAGGTCAGTCTTGGTCTCAGTCCATGTTATCGGTTTAGAAATCGAAATGGACTGACAAATAAGCTGGGCCATCAGTCCATTTTTTGTTGTCGTTTTGTTATCGTTTCGGTTATCTGTGCAGATTTCGAGTCGATAATGAACTGAGACTGAGACTGAACTGACCGCCTAAAAGGGACTTAAGTACTGAGTTAAATCGCTGGTTTAATCAATACAATAGTTTCAGTGCTTCAAGTTCTCATCCTTGTTAATTTGTTTCTTATCAGCAGTTCGAGTTAGTTGTAGAGGGTTTCAAAGGTAGGAATTTCCATGAAAGAATGTTTAAAGTATATGGGAATACTTGTTTAAAATGTTATTTTGAATGTTGACAAATGGGTAGAGCAGATTAAATTCAGGGTAACAGGCATATTACTGTGGAACTGATAGATGAAGAAGTGCACAAATCCATAATATTATTCAATATAAACTGCAGCAGTACAAGAAAACTTGTACAAGGTGGATTCCAAGACAACTTACACATTTAACTTAACAAACACTTCAAGAATTGGGATGGGAGATGCTTCCGCATCCTCTTAAAGCCCCAACATCTTGACATTGAACTTCCATTTGTTGGGACACCTTAAAAATGCTCCACATGGGAGATATTTTCGATCCAATGAAGAAGTTAAAAATCAAGTGTAAAAGTGCCTTCGAGATCAAAGCATAAAATTGTATACACAAATTAGAAGAACACTGGGACAAGTGTATAAATGTTGCTGGGGATTATATTGAAAAGTAGCCAAAGTTTTGTATAATTTGAATAAATTATTTTTTGGATACAGCGAAACAAACAAATAAAACTGTCACATTTGGACTGACAGAAATCCTACAGAATTGTTTGGAGAACTAATGATGGTCCATATTTTGTTAAAAATCAAAATGAATGGAGCTCGATATCAAGAGATGATTAGAAACTATTTTTGTATTCAAATGGAAGATATTGATATGCTAGCATTGGAGGTTACTTGAACGATATCCCAAATGTGAACACTATAAGAATACACAGGTTTCACAATAAAAAAACATCCAAAAACCTGAACTTCCGAACTAGTTCATTCCGAATTAGTTCATTCCGATTCCATAATATTTATACATTTCAGATTATAATATATACAATATATAATTTAACAATTTAATTTATTGATTTGTATTTTCAACAAGTTGAAAGTTGAAAATTTTACGTTGAACATAATTTTAAAGGAAAATTTGCGAGTTATTGTCAGTTCGTGTGAATCCCAAATATATTAGTATATTAAACTCTCTCATTTCTTGCTCTCATGTTGTACTTGGTGCTGTGAAATGTCACAAAGCTTCTCATCTTCTCATGACGAAGGTTGTATGAAGTCTCTTTTTTGGCATTCAAATTCAACACTTTGGAACTCCAATAAAATAAATTTTAGTAAGTTTAAAGGTCTATAACTCAAGAAATCGTTTACCAATCAAAATGATTTTCTTAGTAATGGAGAGTTTATAATTTTAGTTAAATTATTACATTTTTAAATTATGCAAATTTATATAGAAAATACATTTAATTTAAACAAATGCAAATACTCTTAGTTTCAACTGGTCATTCGTTTAATTTCAAAAAATCAAAAACTTTTCTAATAAACAAAATTCTAAATTTTCTTATGGTAAAAATAATATGCAATTTGAATGAAATATTATTGAATTATAGCAAATTGAATTAATAATGTAGGTTAATTTTATTTAGGCAAACAAATTAAGTTACGTTGCAGCTCGCCTTGCGCCACCTATTGTGTAAAGATAGTAGTATTTCCGGATATGTGCTCATTACTCATAACTCCCTCTAGCGGGCATATGGTCATGTTTTCATTTCGAATATGCAAAAGTGCACCACACATCTTTTTCTATCTGGCAATGTGTCTTTTCAAGAAAAATTGAAATATGAGGGTATGCTTATTTTCGAGAAATAATGCAATATTACAGTATGCTAATTTTCGAGAAAAAAATAAATTAAATAAGCATATCTTATTTTCAAGAAACACCATAGAAACCCATAGAGCGAGAACTGAAATTGTAGTGATTCAATAATAATAATAATAATATGGTAATTGTTGTTTAGGTGTGGCAACGCTGGCACGTAGCATAATATACTAAATGCTGCTGCGGCTGCTGCTGCTGCTCCTCCTCTCGAATTGAAACGCGGCTCGAATACAAAAGAAGAAAACGAAACGAAACAAATGAAGAAGAAAATTCATTAATTAAATGCAAATGGAAAAACGAAAAATTCAACAAGAATTCTTCATAAATCAATAACAAATATTATATCGAAATCATATTGTGCAAAGATTTTGATTGCATTTAAAGTTGTAGAAGATTTGTTTACTTATTTTTTTACGCGTGTGAAAAAAGAAAAATGTATTGATGGAAAAAAAAAATTCCGGCGACGACGACGACGCTGAAGTTGTTTTTAAGTGCAACAACAACAACATTCAATTTTAATTTCGTTTCTATTTTCTTTTTTTTTTTTTTTTTTGTTTTTTCTCTTAATACAAAAATAAAGTAAATTATTATTAAGTTTGTGTGTATGGATTAGTGTGCTGTGTGTGTGTCTTATTATTATTAATTAATTTTTAATATACGTAAAAGCGCGCGTGTGTGTTTTTTTGTGAGTGGTTTTCATATCAAGTGTGAAAGGCAGAAAGGCAAATAATAATAACAAAAAGAAAAACGGTAATAGAAAAAAAGTATTATAAGGATATTGCAGACAATCGCACACACCTAGCCAAACACATGCAATACATAAATCCCAAGTATCTGTGTGTGTGTGTGTGTGTACGATTTTGCAACGAAGGCAAAGGCAACAAAAGGTGACAGTGACAGAGGCAGAGGCAGCAGCGTTGGAGTCTTTGGGCTGCACCCAAAAATGCAACGCCCACTGATTTAACTAAAAGACTGACTAAATGTCTGATTAACTGACTGACTGACTGAGTGTCTGACAACTTGTCTGAAAATACCAAAATAATAAAAATCTTGACATCGAGTGACGGCGGCTGTTGCAATACCCCAAAAAAAAAAAAAACAAGCAGCAAAACAACAACAGAACAACACATACACAAAAAAAAATTAAAAACTTAAATCAAATAATAAAAATTGAAAACAAACAAACCAAAAAAAAAAAAGTAAAGCATTACATGTCTCACCACTCATCTCAACCATTCCATCCCATCACATCCCATCATCTTATTGCATCCCATTGCATCTCATTCATCTCATCTAACAAACAACAACCAACGCAGCAGTAAGAAGAAGAAGATATAATAGTAAAACATAGCACAGTACAAAGCATCATACACATCACAGTAAAGCATAGCTTAGTAGGCATTATTGATACCATGATGGTGGTTATGCAGTTGCAGTGACTGAAACTAAGATGCTTGACTAAGTCAACAACAACAACAACAACAGCAAAACAACCAAACTCAATTGAAGCTGAATTCAGTTGAGCTAAGCTAAGTTGAAACGAACGAAGCTTTCGGTTTGAGATGTGAGAAGAGACGCCGTGTTGATCTGAGCTAAGCTAAGCTGACCTAAGCTGAGTGGGTGGTAAAAGTCTGTCTATATGTTGTCATGTTGTTGTTGTTGTTGTTGTACACACACGTGTGTGTGTGTGTGTGTGTGTGTGTGTGTGTGCCTGCTCTGTGATGTTAATGCTATTTTGGTGGGTTTTTTTTTAATCAAGTACCGGGTGTGTCAATTAAAAAGTCCTTTCTTTTATTATAACAAGAACTTTAATTCTGAATATTTTAAGAGATTTAAATAGGACAACATTCCAATTAAAGAGAAAAGAGAAATATATAAGAATTTTTAGCTTAAATAATTTAAATTTTATTAATTGTTTGCTTAATTCATTATTATTCAATTAAGTGAATATTAAATGGAAACCATTTTTGAAAAGTGTTCCTTGGCTTAAATAATAGAAATTTTTTACCAAATTCAATTTCAATTTGCTAAACATGAATCATAAATCAATTAATTCTTAAATATTTCCAAAGGTTTCCTTAAGAAAAACTAAATCTATAAATTTCAAAGCAAACCAAATGTTTGACAGTGGTATAAATTGTAATGAACTTTCTCAATTCTATTGAATGCTGATTGTCAGCTCACTTCGCAGACAAATTCGGGTGCGGGTGATTTAGCAAACCAGAACATTTCTTCAATCATAAGGCTAACCATCATTCTATGTATGTATTTGCTTATTAGGAAGAGGGGGATCAAGTCAATTTAATATCAATTTCAATTCATTGTTTGTTTTTTTTTTTCAACTAATCACATTCAATTTTTTCATCACAGTTGAGTTGAATTGAGTTGGTGTTAGTATTATGGAGACAATCATTTTGCTCGGGTTCAAATGTTGAACCCTGTAGAAAAAGTAAAAACTAAAAATAACAACAAATATATCATCCTCTTCATCATCATCATCAGCAGCAGCAGCATCACCAACACCAACAACAATAAGAAGCCAAGTTTTAACCTTGTAAAAAAAGACAGTTTAGGCCTTTGAATGCCACAGAAAAACAATTCAACCGAGAGGAAGAATGAGAACGTACGTATTATATACATACGTACATATGTTTTTCTTTTTGTGTTTTTTGTTGATTCATATTCATGTTAAACAAAAGTAAGTGAGTGCAACAAGACATATACTTATACAACATATACATGTGTGTCTGTGTGTGTGTGTGTGTGTGTAAGTGAACCCATCAAGGGCGTCTTCAATCTAAAATAACAAAGAAACACAAAAATGTAATCTTACAACGCCTTATGGTGATGCCGATGCCGATGCTGCTGCAGCTGTTGATGTTGCTGTTGCTGCCACTTGCCACTGCCTCCACTCTGATGATGTTCTTATACAACTAGCAACAACAACAACAACAACATCATCATCATCATCATCAACAACAACAATAATTAATAAACGCTACTTTTCTTTTAAGCCAAAACGAACAAGTAAACCAACCGAGTAAAGAAAGGAAAAGATAGGAAAGCCAAGCCAAGCAAAGGAAAGGAAATTCAAAAGCAAACATAATTGAATAAAGAAGAAGAAGGAAAGAAGGAAATCTGAAAAAACAAAACAAAAAAAAAAAAACCTTAAATAAGAAAAATTACTACAAAACCACTTAAAGATGAGCGTTTTTAACGATTTCCAACGTCTGTGGATGCAACGTTTTCCACAAAGTTCACTCTCCGATGCCTGGGAGCAAGATGTGCGCGCCAGTTTGGAACGTCATAAAGTTAAAATCGCTGAACTAAGCAAAGAACTTGAACAGGAAACACTTTATGTTGAATACTTGGAACGTTTACTTTCCGATGTTGAGAAATATCGTGATAGCGGTGGTGATCCAGCAGCTCTATTTGAGGCAGCAACTGGATCAAATGCAAATACTGCTGACCATGCAACCAGCTGCTTAGATACGCTAACCAATAGTAATTGTGGAATTGTGGATGACAACAATGGAACAACAGATAAAGAAACATTGGTTGTAAGTATAGTAAAATATGTACGAGTATATTTTTATTATTTATCTAAACTTTAACTGAAATGAACTTTTTTATTGAAATATGTATGTATCTTCCTTGGACGACAATCTTTTATGAATGATTCGGATGAAAAGTCAGTCATCAGTCAGTTGATCACTACTAGTTGGCTGTATATATTTTTGACCATTAGAGGTTTGCCGTGATCTCCTTATTGAATTTTAGTCCGATTGGGTAATTTTATTTTATTCATCAAAGGAATTTTTTAGCGAAGATTGATTTGGAAGATTGCTGACATCGACTAACCAAATAACCGATGATTTAAATGGATTCAATTTCAATAGAATTACAATAAGGCTCTGGAATTGCCTTTTAAAAACCTGGCAAGTTTTATTTTAAAAACATTTTGGACAAAATGAACAGACCGGTTCTTTTTTTTTTTTTCTTTGTAGCATCAAAAAACAATAAACTCTCTTTAGATGAGCTGTGAATGTTTGGACGCATCTAAAAAGATTATTTGACCTTACTTCATCGTGTTTCATTTTTAAATAAAGAGCATTTTGGCTTACTTCAATAAAAGAGTTCTGATCCAAAACTGAAACAAAACACAAAATAGTTTTTTCTAAATTCGAATTTGGGTTCCCGGACCCAGTGGTCCGATTCGTCTTATTCTGAAAAATGTACAACGTCTGTCAGTTTGCATACATATAGGCGGACATGACTTCTCGTCTAGCAGATCAAGAATACATATAATTTATAATAAACTTATAATACTCATTCACTGCCAATGCTTGAAGCGTTTAAAAATAATGTGTAGTTTAAAATTTTGGGGAATTACACTGTTTATTTTGATATTATACATTTCACATGTGTTGCCAGATTGCATTCTTCATTCACACATGTATGTATGTACCAACACTCACATCTGATATAAGTAGAAAGAAACAGCTTTAAAACCTTTACACTAAAAGACAAACTAAGATGGCTAATATACCTTTTATCCACTCATTGACTTCACTTGCAAACTTCTTTCTTCTATCTTTTAATATCGGAAGAATCAAATCATGAGAATTTTGAGGCTCGCTCTTCAGGTCAAAGTAGTTAACATATTATATTTGTGTATAATACATTTTATTAGTAATGTACCCGGAAATTGAGATAAGAGATAGCCGGATCTTTTGGCTATATTTTACTCGAAGAATTCAACTTCCGGTCTTTACTAGATTTCAGGCTACAGCTGTTCTGCTGAACCCTTGCAAATACATGGTTCTTTCTCTGCAAAGTCAGCTGCGGTTGGTTGCAATTTGTCGATTTCTGTTTTATATTGAGATTAACAGTTATATTATTGTTATATATAATATAATCTTTTCGAGAAGATGAGATGAGTGGACCGATATATATTTATCAATTTACTGTTCTCAACTAATTAATTCACCACTATAATGGTAACAGGCGTACAGAAAATGAACAATTGTACAAAATTCTAGAAAAAAAAAAAAAAAACTCTTTTGATTGCTTTGGTTTGCTTTGGTGTCATTGGCTGCTTATCAGTGACAGAAAGACGGGATGGGATGACTACTTTGTCGTTGTAGTAGTCACCAGAAAAAGCACCAGTAGTAGGGAGTAGAAACATTTTGTTTGGTGTTGTTGGTTGGTTGGTTGGTTGCTATTGTTTTCTACTGTTCTCACTAGCTTTATGCATAGTTCAATATACTTGTACTGAGCTCTGAGCATTGAACATTGAGTGAGTTGCAATATATTGTGTTGCGTGCTGCTAATCTTGTCAAGAAAGAATTGTTTGCCTGTCAAACCCTCATACCCCCGAAGGGTTCGAAAAAAAAAACAAAAAAACAAACATATATTTAGTCAATGATATAAATATGTTTTTAAGTGTATGAGTGCGTGTACTAAAGATAGAGAGAAAACAAATGAGAATGAAAACACTGAAGTATTAAGCGTCTTTTATAAAACATATACAATACATGGATGTATATAGTATATACATAGAAGATATTCATATGTTTATACATATATATTGGTATGTATTTGTATTTTTTATACACTTTTATACCCTTCAAACCTAATGAAAATCCTTTTGTTAATCATTAATTTTTAGTTTTTAAAGAGTCCATAGAAAAGTATTCTAGATTAGAATTCTATAATTTCTATAAAATGTTTGTCTATAAATCAAGAATTTTCCATTAGATCTACATACATTTGTTAAAATTTTAACATTTGTTTGTTCATCATAAAACCATTTTAACACTAAATTAAAAGGTCAAGCAAGAATGAAAACAAGAGACCCCGAGATTCAAACTTTTGCCACTAGCAAATGACTTTGATATGTTAATTTATAAATTTATCAGCTGACCAAGGGCCTCATATTCTATATACCTAGATGTCACATAAATGATGAATATTTTAGAAATAAAAATTCCTGGCTGCATGAAGGGTATTAAGTCTTCAGTAAAATCATAGTTAATATTATACATTATTTTATTTTTTTATCTTATCTGCAATTGTGCATGTGTTGTTTTACTAGCTTAGCTAGCTAGCAGAATACGTACCTCTATCTCTCTGGAACCTTTGACTTTTACTGCTACAGTATAGGAAAATATTGTTGTCTGTATGAGTTCTCCTCATATATAAAATATTAACCAGTCAGTTAAACGCTCTCTATTTCGGCAATAGGACAAATGTACAATTCTGAGATTGATATACCAGGCAGGCAGTCAGGCTCACTCTCTGTCCAGTCCCTAGTCCAGTTCAGTTCAGTCGTTATTCATTCATTCATTCGTTCGTTTGTTGCTTTGCGTTCCGTTTCGTTTCGTGGGTTTCTTTTTTTTTTTTTTTTTGTATTGTTTTTCCATATCTTTTATTAGTAATAAATATATTTATACACCAAACCACATACACCATCATGCTTCTTATCTATAGAGTGTATTATGATTGTATGTGAGCTGTGAGCTGCTGCTACCGCCAGTCTACCCATATTTTTAACCAATAATTCCGTGCTTTGTGCTCCGTGGTTTCGTGTCGTGAATATATATGACGTTGTTGGAGTGAAGATTGTTACCGCAATTGTTTGTTTCTACTATATCTCGTCGTCATCTACAATATTTTCTATATTATATTACCTAACTTACATTCAATTTCAATCAATCAGACGAATTTCAATTTGACCTCTCTACATACTTCGCAAGCATTACAACTCTTTCTCCGACTCTCTCTCTCTCTCTCTCGTTCATTTAAAAATCTCATTATTATTACAATATACATAAAAAAAAAAAATAAGAATAATTTTAAATTGTTTTCTTTTCACTTAACATTTATTGTTTGTGTTGAGATCTTGCAAAATTGAAAAATATACTGACAAAATACTAAGTAAAATCACCTCTCTCTGTCTAGCTCTCTCATCTGACCTGATACTATTATAGTTTTTAGGGTTCCGGACCCAAAGGGTACCAAAAGGAACCCTAATGCAGAGACTTCGTTATCCGTCCGTCCGTCGTCGGGTCATATCTCATGAACCGTAATAGCTAGGGAGTTCATATTTTCACAGAATGTGTAGTTCTATCCGGGCATCAACAACAAGTACTAAAACTAAAATATTTTCAAAAACTTAAGGGGGGGCTCTCCATATAAGAAACATTTTGGTTTGTATTGCAGCTAACCGATCCAGTAATCCTACGATTTTGAAATTTGGGTAGTTGTTGGCTATATATCAGAAATTTATACTGTTGCAATTTTAATTTTATCGGACCATTAGGAAGGGTACCTCACATACAAAACCCCATTAAAATTCAGGTTCTTATTAGAAAAACTTTTTTGTTTATTGTTCTATCGAACTGAAATTTAGACACATTAAGTGTTTAATATAGGCACCGTACATTTGCAATCGCACCACTAGAGAGAGTATCTCCCATACAAACCCCAATCTCGTACGGAACCCTGACTTGCACTTGCGGATTTTTTGAGTATTAACTCACAAGCTGAAAATAATTACCACTGATATGAATTAATATAATATTAACAAGAGAGTTTCTGGTAGTTTTTTTTTCTCATAGATTCACCATATTTTCATATGATGTGTGTAGAAAATTTTCATACAGAAAAAGAAAGACATTGAAAAAATGAATAAAACTTATATGAAGCAAAGCAAAATTAATATTAAAAAAAATATACAATATATACAATAAAAATTAAAAACAAAAAAGTTACGTAAAATTCATAAAAGAAAATTCGGCTCGAATTGAGGAGAGTAGAATTGAGTTGAGTTGAGTTAAGTGGAATAAAGTTAGTAAGCGGCACGGCATCGAACACGTTCACAAGATCAATTTTGGTTCGTCGGTATTATTTGGTCGAATCGAGTGAGTTAGTCGGTTGTTTAGTTGGTCGATTGGTCGATCGATCGGTTGGTATGTTGTTGATTGAACGTTTGGTGTATTGTGGTGTGGTGTGGTGTGTTATGGTGTTTTGGTAGCAGTCAACCAACACTAAGCGTATTTCCTTATATGAACGACGAATTCTTAAATATTTTATTATTATTACTTATTGTGTTCGAATCAATAAAGAAATTAAACAATTAATGTTGATCTACACAACTGACCCAATGTTAAAAATTGAAAATTGAATATCTTATAAAAAATAAAAAAAATTAAACAAACAAACAGTGGTCGCAGTGGACTCTCTAAAATGTCGTCTTCATTTAAAGACAAATTCAAATTATGGAAACGAGGGGTGGGTAAAAAGTGCAATAAAATTTTACAAAAAATCAATAATAATGTTGATCATAATCATCTTGATGATGATAATGGTTCGTGTCTTATCAAAAGTATGAAAACGATAAATTATTATCGCTTAAATAAAAAAAAAAAAAAAAAAAAATAGGAAGTAAAAAAAAAAAGTGTGAAATTTTTATTTATTTCATTTTCATTTGTTGATTTGTGAAAAAAAAAGTACAATTTTTCAAAAACTGATGTTGATGATGATGGTGATGATGTGTATTGTCATTATTACGAGTATCTAAAAAAGCTAAACGACAAGTGTAATTTCTCATAATTGAAAGCGAATTGAGAGCGAGTAATGCTGATGATGATGATGGCGGCATTTTAACTATTGGGAAACATGATGATGATGACATTTTGTCTCTGGCTCTAGCGGTAGCTCCCCCCTTTCGCTAGTTTAGAAATGGAAGAATGACTCACACACATTGGTTCGACAAATGCCTTTGGGACGGACCTTATTCGTTCATTTATAGAATTAATTTATTTTCATATTATTAGCATTAGTTTTTATTATTGTATGATTGACTGACTATTACTGAGGCTTGCAGCTAAAGTCAGTAATAGAACATACATACATACATAGTATGTATACATTTTTTGGCGGTAAAGCTCTTGATGTGTCTGTCTTGCCCGTGAGTCTATTTGTTCGATCGTTAAACTTGATTCATATGGTTCAAAATTATAATATGGAATTTAGTTAGGAGCTGCTGCTTCTATTGTTGTATGGAATATTGTTGGATTTGTTACCCCATAACGCTCACTCACTTATTCATTTGTTCATTCATTCACTTTGTTATCGTTACTTATATGATAGATACATACATAGATACTCGTACTACATTTGTTTTTCTATACATTAATACATATGTATGTGTATACGCCTAGTTATTACCTTCTATAATTTGGTTTTGCAAATTTTTTTCTTGTTTTTTTTTTTTGCGATTTGACCAAATCCAAGTTCATTCGTTGGTGGTTTACTTTTACCACAATTCATGAAAATATTTCGTTTTTGTTGCCTTGCCCCATTGCACAGTGTTTCAAATGCATAGATGGAAATATTTTGTTTAAAAATTAATTTAGACTAGACTCTTATTTGTTTATTATAAAATATTATATACTTTAAAATAAAGATCTAATTTCTTAGGTAGATTACATCATATGTATGTATCTATGAATTTGTATGTTATATCTTTAAAAGATTTATTTACCATTTATCCGAACTTTCTTTAGGGTTTTAACCATTGACACCATTTAAATTTGCATGTCCAGGCAATCAATCTTCCCTTTATTTACTAAACAAAATATCAATATCAAAGTTTTTAAGACAATACAATTCTGTCTAAATGTATCATATATGCATAAGATGTTCTAATTATCTGATCAAGAACTTTGATTGAATATATTTATTATACATAATCATCTATTACTTTTGTATCTTTCGCAAAGCCTTAAAAATCACATCTATAATTTCATTTCTGTAAATAAAGTCTATAAAATCGAAGTATTCAGTCTATTCCTATGAAACTGCCGCAAGTTATGACTTTCGCCCATCTGTTAGGCAACAAAGCATTGATTCCGCGCTCGAAGAAATCCTATTCTTTTAAGGCAGTCTATTGGGGAAACTCAATTTTCGAATGAATGGAATTGCTGTTCTGGAAAATACTCTTTCCCATGTATTCACGTTTTTCTTTCAGCGTTCGGTTCAAATCAATGAGTTGTTGTTCTCGTTAGCTTTCAACAGTAACCGTCAGAAGCAGCGCAAACCCTTCTTTCCATGGATATTCAGTTTTGCCTGCGATGTTGATGGTTGGCCTAGATCAACCCAAGATTTTTTTGCGTTTATGATTATCGTGACGTTGCGACCAAAAAACACTCTTTCTTTTTTGTTTGGCAAGTAAAATTTCACAATTGATTTTTCCTCTTTCGATGCCTTTTTCCTCCAATTCGTATGGAACCAATTTTCCTTCCTTATGAATCTTTCCCATGGCTCGTGGACGTTTGCAAATTGTTTCTTGATCAACTTCTAATGCGTCTGCAAGCTATTGGTGCATTTGACGTGAATCCACTTCCAATAATGGTCGTCTTTGAATTTCTTCTCAGGTCTACCACGCTATTTGTTGTCAAGATCGAAATATCATTTTTTGAATCTTTGGAACGAGTCTCTGTATGTTCTTTCTAAAAGAACATGTTCACCAAAGGCTTCCACAAGCATTCTATGACCTTCAGCAGCAGTTTTCTTTCAATGAAATGCGAAATCAAAAATTTCCTGCGTAGATGACATTTTCAAGGCAATAAGAAAAATTCTTATTGAAGCGACAATCGAATGTTCTGTACTGTGTTTAACAGCTGACACCATAGACGCTTCAAATGCATGTGCAGCCAACTTCAAGCATCACGTACATACGAGTATAGAGAAGCTAACGCCATCCTTGTTATGATTACCATTTACGAAGGCGAGACCCTACTTTGAAAAGAATGTATCCATCCCATGTGTTCTACTTGCATAATTGTTTTTATTGTTTAATATGAAGTAGGGTTGTAAAGGAACTTCGCCTCCGCCTCCGCAACGGCGGAACATCCGCAAGAAATCATACCTCCTATCCTGCCTATGCATGTTTTTAACGGAGTTTTAACGAAGGTGTATTAACCTTTTTTTCATTGCATGTGATGCCACATTTCTCACTTAACAAAAGCCAAATACGCGAAAGAAGACAAAGAAAAATTTCAGCAGAGATAGACTAGACCAGGATTGTCCCGTGCGCCTCAACCGAATACCTTTTTAGGTTTCAGAATACTCCGAACTCTCAATTTATTTATTTTTTTTTTTCCACGTCAACTTGATTTAAGGATCTTTTTTGCTCGCCAATATACTTTAAACCCGAATTGCCATACCTTCCTCCAGAAAGAAGGAAACCAAGTAGATTGCACAGCCGTGGACTAGACAATTCTCTCTCTCTCTCTTTGTTAATAAGTTCGTCTTATTAATATTTCGCAACAAAAATTGCACTTAAATCGTAATAATTGTTTGTTGGTTTTTCTTTGCTAACCCACCTCCACCTCCGTTAAAATGGCCTCCGTTACATCCCTAATATGAAGACAAAATGACATGTATAAAAACATGTCATTTCTTATAGTTTATTCTAGAAAGTGAAAAATTTTATAATAAATTCAAGATTGCAAATAAAATAAAATTTCAAAAGGGAAAAAAAAAATATTTAAATCTTTAGAATTTTATTAAATTTCTATACGAAATCAAGTCAGTGTGCACTTCTTTGTGTTTGTCGTTAACTTCAGTTGATTACGTGTTTGGCATACCAAAACTTAAAAATCCAATTAATTTTCTTTAAGTCAATTATGCAAAGTCAAGGAAAATTGTCACCACAAACGCGGAAAACTAAATGAACATGTAGGTAGACTTCAATGCTTGAGGTACTTGAAAGTTTTAAAACCCATTAAGTTGTTTTTGTGGCTGCTATTTCTAAACCTAATACACAATTATGTGAACAAATAGATTATTAGATTATCCATTTAATACGAATGTATGTAACCAGTAAAAGTCTAAGGTCTCACAAAGAATAAACATGATCAGCCTCAAGTCTGTTCATCCACATTCATAACTGGTTAGGAAAACAAATTTAAAAATATTTGATTTCCATATATGTATGTACATATGCATTACTTCTTGATGTCCAAAAAATGTCCATGCTTCTTCTGGTTAATTAAATTTAATTTAATTTTGTTTTCTTCTATGTTAAGTCTCTCTTATGGTTAATTGATTTTTAAATATTTTTCTTTCTTTTATGCTTTTATTACTCTTCTCCGAATTCGCATTGTATGTACGTGGCATTTCGTCTATTGATAAACAAACCAAACCAATGATGATGACGACGACGACGATGACCACCCCTAAAACTAAAAACACATTGGATTCGCTCAGAAATCAAGTCTAAATTTACGTGAATCAAATAACATTGGCATTGGCGCCAACGACAACAAAGATATAACCAACAGATTATCTTTGAACACTGATAACAAATACACGACAACAGGAACAACGCATACTAACAACAACAGTAGTGGCGGTGAAACAACACTCGGGATTTCAGCTAAACGCATCGCGGACAGTAATTCTGGAGGTGATGGTGAGAAGGAGGACAAAGACATTGGAACAGAGAAAGATGTACGCAATGAAAAGAATGGAGCACTTCAGCAGTGCATTACCGAATTAGCTGCATCTATTGGTAGCAAACGTGAAGCAGCTGCAGCTGCTGCTGCCGCTGGTGGTGGTGGTGGTGGTGGTGCTGGCGATGCAAATGAAAATAATAATCAAGTGTTGCAACAGCAGGGAAGTTTAATTGATAGGCAACAACGCAAATCCACTTCATCAACATCAGTATCACATTTTGTGACTGTTATAGAGGTAAAGGAGTCTAAAGATAAGGATAGCGATGATAGTCTAACACCATCGACTGGAAATAATGTTGATGCGACAAGTACTTCAACGTTTAGTAGCTTTGAGCGTAAGGGTAATAAAATGGAACCCACAGCACCACCATTGTCTCCTGCATTGACTTCACATCTTGATGCCAAGAAACGCATGCCACCAAGGTAATGATAATAATTGGATTACTGTTGTGCCATTGACCATGTTTTGTAATTTATTTATTTTGATATTATATTTTGCAGGCCGCCGCCAAAAAATATACGACGTGTTGAGCCACCAACTATACCAGGACAATTGTCGTCATCGCCTAAACGTGAGACGCCATTCATTGGCAGTACCATGCCATTGCCAAGCAGTTCGGGAAGTTTCAGCTCTTCGGAGAGCCCAGGAAATTCATTGGAACGTAATATAAAGCCTTCAGATCGACTACGTCAAAAATCCAATGAGAATTTAGATGCAAAATTGTTTGCATCAAATAGAAGAACCACACCTGAACTAATTAAATTTGGTAATACACCTGAGCTCATGGAAGAACTTGGCCGTAAAGTAGCCAAATCGGAGAGTTTAGAAAAGACAAAACGCAGTGAAGCCGGCAATGTAATATCATCATCATCATCATCATCGACAGCAACGACAACATCAAGTACATCAACAAATAGCACTAACAGCGGCTCAGGTAGCTTAGGACGCACAGCATCGACTCCGAGTCGTGCAATGACTGGACCTGGACGCAGTAATATTAATCAGGTGGGCGCTTCGCCTACGGGCAGCTTTACACAAAAAACAGCGAAATTTACTAATGCGGATAGCAATTCAACTGGTAGTTTGGATAAGAGATCACGTAATTCATTGCAGGCAACAGATGGTGAAAATGGTAGCCAACAACACCAACAGCAACAGCAGCAACAACAGCAACGCAGTGCCGGTTCAAAAGAATCGCTTGCATCTCAAGGCATATCAGAAGTGGTTAGTAATAATTCAGTCATATAGCTATATGTACTATAATAATAATAATAATTAATATCCGCAGATTAAGAGCTATGAATCAGTTTCATCGCTTAGTTCGGATAGCGCTAAGGCTGCCCAACCACAAGATAATGAACCATACTATGATACTGTGCCATTGGATAATGGCGAAGGTGAATATGTTTATATTAAGCCAGGCCGAACTGGCTCATCATCTAGTCGTGATGATCTATCTACACCAGGCAGTACATTGCCCATGGGCTCTGCGGCACATCTTAGCAGTCAAACAAGTGTTACAGATCCCGAATCTCCAGGACGTACATCGAACTATGTTAATATTGACTACTTTTTGCAGTAAGTAATAACTTATCAAACTAGAAAAGTGTTAAGAATATCATTTCTAATAGTATCATTTCCACAGTCAAAGCAATGAAACACGTTCAAGTTCATTGGATAGTGAAGGCGAATACGATGGGCCACCAATATTGCGTACCATATCCCATGACGAGCAAAGCTCGCAGACACCAGGCGCATTACGTAAAGTGAGTTTGCATTGTTATACATATGTACAATATAATCTGGAATTCTCCTTTTTTTTTTTTTTTTTTTAAATTATTGAACCTTTCACAATGCTGCATTAAGACATGACATTTGTAACAAAACGAAAACATCAGAGAACTCTAAGTTCTACTAATTATGAGACACATAACAAGAAATAGAAATATATGTAGATCTAACCATGTCTTGTCTATTTCATGTCAAAAGATTTCGGTTAATTGAAAATTAACCATAAGTAGACGACTGACTGGTATTGGCTCACTAAAAAATATAAACAATATATTTAGATATTTTGGGTCAACAAATTTGTTATTTTGAATAACTAAATATTTTCCTAAAATTATAAGACTATTGGTTTATTTAAATTATTGTCACACTTCTCATTAATTATGCTTATATAGATTTTGATTAAATAAAGTATGACAATCTTTAGACTAACCAGAACAGCAATGCAAAACATACTTGTAGATTGATTGATAGATAAATATATTTTTTTATATATTTATATAATATAATGTATTTATGATTATTAGAATAGGAGGATTGAATTACAATTATGAAGAAAATTTTAAACTAAGTCAATATTTATACGAAGAGCGTGGGTCCGAAGGCACAAAGTTGCGGCCTTTGAGAAGGTGTCGATGCATGAGTTAAGTATGTCTGATACGTAGGCGGACAAACATAGACCACCGTTGTTTTAAAGTTTTTAATGGAAAATGAGTGTCAGTGCATGCATGTAGGATTTGTAGTTCGAATACCAATGTTGGAATCTTTACAAGTTTACCAAAATATTTTTGGTCCATGGGGTCTACATATCGGGTCCAAAAGTATTCATTATTCAGATGAACTTAATGCGACCAGCATATAAAAAACTCCAACAAACAAACAAGTATTAATTTTTATAAATTAGATTTAAATTTACTGAAATTTATATTGTATGAGGTATGAGGGCTATGTTTTTTCTACTCTGGGATTGACCAACTAAGTCTGTTTCAAATTATTGTGATCTCTTATAGTTACGTCTATTTCAGAAATTTTAAAATTTGGTATCTAATAGACGATCTAATTCAACTTGAATGCTGATTGTGAAAGTTATAAAATCTTTGGTAAACCGAAGTTTAATTTCTAAGTTGATTAAAAAAAAATAAGAGGAAAATCATAATTAATTGATAAAACAGGAAACAAGAAAAAAAAACGATTCCAGGGATATGGGAAATGCGTATTATTGATCAACTTAATGTTGTGAACTGTAAACGCAAATCCCCTCTTAAAACTTAACTGTCTGTTTAACCCATTGATTTTGGATATTTTTTGTTTTAATTGAACTCTTTTTTTTTATACTAAGTTACTACTTATTTTACATAATACATAGATTTACTAATAATATCCATTACTAACCATATTTTTTTTTTATTTTTTTTTCTTTCTTTCTTTCTCTCTATCTCTCTTTCTCTTTCATTTTGAAACAAATTTTTACTCAACAGAATTTAGTTTCGGCGATACTCGTGAGTACTTTTATATGGAACAAATGCAATCAATTTTATTTATATTAGAGCAAGATTTTTTTTTGTTGAATTTTTTGTTAATTTTTAAATTTAATTTTGATGCTTGGAATTTGGTGTGGCGGTGATATGCAAATTAAGATTTAATGTTTTTGTTTTGTAAGCTGTGTTGTGTTGTATTCATTCTGTTTCATATTCATAAGTACAATATATTATGGTTTGATGAAAAAGTGAAGGCGATTCATTAATGGTATAATATTGATCATCATAAATTACTAATTATTTTATACTTCTATGTAAGAAGCTAAGTAGTCCTGGTGCTGTTTGATGAGGTCTAGAGTAGAGACAAACAACCATTCAAAGAGATTGGCAAGGAGTAAAGTAAATGGAAGTTTTTTTGGACACAACAATTTCCATTATGTAATCGAATTTATGTATAGTCAATACAATTGATTGAGCTCGAATGGTATCATTTAATGTACCGGCTAATATTCCGACATGTTCCCTCTTTGGAACAAATAATTCGTAATATGATGATTCTATGTTACTCATCAAAATTCATTTAGTTCTAAACACAGAATACAATCAAACCGCTTCAATTTTTAAATGATATTTAATGTCATGTTATACTATTGAGAAATCTGAGAGAATAATCCAATATATACTCGTATATTTTATGTATGTATGCATTATATAGGCACCTACAAGGGCTATCAATCAAATAGACTCAAGGCTTTTTTTATAGAATATGGAATTTTTGAAATCGAAATACTAACAAATTGGCAAAAATATATTTTTTTATTATGCAATATTCAATCTAAAAAAAAAATTACACAAAACTTATTTTTTTTATAAATAAAACGGTTATTTTATAATTTTTTTTTTTTTTTTGCTTTTTGTGGTGAACCTCAAATAGGTCAACTTTTGATGGATCATCGAATAGACTCAAGATTTAAAAATTAATATAAATGGCAAAATCATCCATAAATTTAGTGTTAATTCATAATTTTTTATTGTTTTAAACTGAATTAATAATGTGTGTAGCCACATTTATTTGAAATCACTGCAAAAATTCGGTCAGGCATTGAATTGTAAAGGGACTCCAGAAGATTCAATAGTAGTTCGCACTAGGCGCTCTTAATGGCATTTGTTAATGATTCGAGATTTTCAAATTGTCAGCAAGATTCATACCCTTTACGGGAAAGCCAACTCCACACGTTTTCACTGAACGATAGTTGAGGTCAGGAGATCCAATTATTTACCACTCGGGCGATATGTATAGGGAGGGGCTTTATCATGTTGAAATGTCCAAGGTAATGGCCCAAAAATGTTGGAGAAGTGTGGAAATGCTTTTTGGAGCAACTCTTTGTAGCGTGTGGCATTCATTTTCGATGAAATGAACAGCAATTTGAATGAGCCATAATTGGAGATGGCCCTCACACCATTATGACCCCATCACGACTATGATGACGGGTCAAATGGTGTTCTTCCTTTCTTTTATCATAGAAATAGTAGTTAAAACCATCTGGTCCAAACAATATTAAACCGTTTTTCATCAGAAAAAACAATTCGATGCCACTCACTATGTCACATGTCATGTGGTTCCGAGCGATCATCCTTACCAGCATCACTTGCATTTACTTCCAATTTTGATCGAATTTTGACTGCAGAGCACATTGCGTTTGAGGTTTCTCGGAGAATTAAGCGCTCTTCGCAAGGTGTAAGGGCTTTCCGGGTAGGTTTTTTTTCATATACTTATTTTTCAATAATTTGATGGATTTCTTAGAAAATGACAGACAACAACAGTCTGATTTTTAAGCCATTTTTTCTGCTATCTGTCTGGTTGCAAGATTGCCAATATTTTGCTTTTTTCTTCCGAAGTTAGGGCTGCACTACGACCCATTTTGTATTTAAATAATGGAAAATTCAGAGAGATAATAAAATGCACCTTTTAAATCGCACTAAATTTAAAGCGTTTGAATCTTTTCTGGTGATTGACTAAAAAACACATTTTTTCAGCTTATGCAAAGCAAAATAGAAATAAATTATAACTGTAAAACTCCTGCAGCCAACTCTCATCTCTTAACTTTATCTAATGTTCTCTTCTAAAAAACAAAAAAAAAAAAAAAAAAACACCAACAAAGATTGTGGCGATAGCTTTTGCTGCATAAAAGAGAAAATCAAAGTGTAAAATACAAAACATGTTGAGTCTATTTTATTCATCGCCCGCCCGTGTATGTATGTATGTACAATGCTAAATATGCCTATGTTTATGCCAATGAGACACTTTTTGTCTTTGGTTTTTGTTTGCCAGCCTAATTTCTTCTTCATTCGTTATTCATTTATTTTGATTGTTGATTTATTGTTGAGTCCTTTAAAGCACTTTAGCTGTATATATAGATAACAATGCTTTATATCATTTCACTTGATTGTGATACGTATACTTATTGTATATATAGATTTTTTGTATTTTATATATATAAAATATTTATAATTTAATATCTTTAATATTTTTGTCCCTTTATAGGTTTCTGGTAATGCTCGAGGCGCTAAAATTCGTTCAATATTAAATGGCATTATACAAAGTGAAACTATTTATGTGGAATGTCTGAATAAAATGATACAAGTGAGTAGAAATTCTATCAAATCATATCATTTTTTATAAATGTTGATTTCAATTGCAGTATAAGCGTGCAATTCATGCGACACTTGGAACATCACAACCTGTGATTAAGGAAGATGAGGAGAATACGATATTTTTTAAGATTGATGAACTTTTTGAAGTGCATACAGCATTTTTAGCTGATCTAAAGGCAACGGTGGCCCATGAAGGCGGTGATGTTTTAATTGGTGAAACATTTAAACGTTTAGCGGATATGTTCGATTTATATAGTGCATTTTTGCACAATTATGGTCAAGCAATTGAGACTGTAAAGAAATGTAGTTCTAATAATCCACAATTTAAGAAAATCGTATCAACAATTGTGGTGAATTTACAAACGGAACAATCAATGACACTGGAAGATCTTCTACATAAGCCAGTGGCTCGGGTTCAAATCAATGCGCTTGTCTTTAATGATTTATTGCATGAGACACCACCAAATCATCCGGATCATCAACCGTTGCGTAAAGCACAAAAGACCATACACATGTTCCTCAATCAGTTCAATGTGGTTAATCAAAGATTACCAACTGAATCGAACAAAAATTTAAGACGCATGGTTCGAAACTCTTTTATTGTTGAATTGGTTGATAGTCATCGGAAGTTGCGTCATTTGTTTCTATTCAATGATGTAATTGCATGTGCCAAACATAAGGCTTTGGGTCGTGATCGCATTGATTTCGATTATGAGCTGAAATGGTTTATACCATTAAAGGATGTTATTGTATTTGAGGAAACCGATACAAGTGCCGAACTAAAAGAATCTAGTCCAGCTAATATATCGCAACTGAAGAAGAATTTACGTTCGGTACGCGATCAAGTCATAATGGAAGAAAAAGAAGGCAAAGCGAATGGAGTTCGCACAAATGATAAATATCGACGTAAATTGGCTGATTTGGAATCACAATTGGTGTTGGCATCACCAAATCTAGTCTTCCGCATTGGCAACAAGACAAATAACAAAACCATAACCTTCTTCTTGAGTTCAGACTTTGAACGTTCCCAATGGATCGAATCGATAATGTCATTGAAACAAAATTGTAATCTGCCTGGTGCTAATACAATCAATTCATTGGATGTCACGGCATTCATTGTTGCCATGCAGAAGGGCATGAAGACTGAAATGGGTTCCTATCTGATGCGTAATAAAAACGATGAAAGTTTACTTGTCGGTGATTTGCATTTCACTGTTCAAGGTCTAACTGGTCTGGAACAACCAGCAGATTTGTATATTTGCATTGAGGTAGACTCATATGGACATTATTTCCGTAAAGCGACAACAAAAATGATTTGTCGCAGTGTCAATCCATTATGGAACGAAACATTTGTGATCGAACTCGAGGGCAGTCAAAATGTACGCATTTTATTATACGAAGCACTTGAGCGTCCTTTATTAAAAGCCAAACATGTTTTAAGGGTAATAAAAATATGTATATATATATTTAAATATTTTGTTTTTTTTTTTTCTCTATAACCACAATTACATTATTTCTATTTCTATAGTTAAGTTGCAGCTGGCTGCAAGAGACTACACAGCCGCGCTCAATAAAATTGGGTGAAACATTGGAATTGAGCACAAAATTACGTTTTGTGCCAGGGGAATTGTGCCGTGCAACATCCAAACCGGGCGCACTATTTGGTGTTAAAATGAGTCAAGTATTAAAGTATGTCAACGAAGTTTGATTTTCAGATATTGAATAAGTTTCTCGAATCTCAAAAGCATCCGATACTAAATATTATTATTATTTTCTATTAATTTTTACAGGCGCGAAAAACGTGACATTCCCTTCATTATAAGTGCCTGCATTCGTGAAGTGGAACGACGTGGTATGCTTGAAGTTGGCATTTATCGTGTTAGTGGCTCTGCATCTGATTTAGCTAAATTGAAAAAATCATTTGAATCTGGTAAGTGTGCAAATTGTTTGTCACTTGGAGTTAAGATCATAGAACACTCTCTCATACATATTACATATTTACTCTTAAGGTGTGTGTGAATATAAACGAATAGAATATTTAACATGGATGAATATTGAAGACTTATAGAAGTATGCATAATTCTAAAGAAATTATATTTAAAATCAATAAGGGCGCCAAAGTCGTGTGTGTGGGTTTATTTATGGAATACCATATGTCTTTAATCGAACCAATTGTAACCAATTTAAACTTTTGAGGATTTATATGTTTCGGTTATGCTAGAAATGGTCATAAGTAGAAGAGTCAACAGACGTAACTAATTGTAGATTTTTAGCTACTTTTGAAGTTTCCTTTAAACAATCTTTTGATTGCCTATGACTAAATTGATTTGTATCGTCATATTAATGAAAAGTACATAGTACTAATCCCATAATTGCAGCTTCTTAGAGTACGAATTCCAAGAATTTTCATTCAGAGAGAAGTTTGCAATTTCTGTTGGTTCTAGGTAATCTAGGTTGCCCAACGTATCAGAGGAGCCAAATTTAAAAATTAGACCATCACAGCAAATGATCTGCTGTTTTCTGTTCATCATTAAATGATTTACATTAATTGTTGAGATCTGGGTGGGTACCTTCCATACAATTTAAATTCATGTTCAGCTTAGGGTCAATAATGACGCCAAGATCACTGAATAAGATTGAACAATAATGGGCCAAGAAGTGACATCGATAGGACTGGAAAGAGTGGAATTAAACAACACTCGTTAAAATCTATTTTTAAAATAAGAATAGATTCCAACAAAGACTATGTTGCGGGAAACCTAAAAAGTCCAGCTTATGTAAAAGCAGATCATGATTTATGCAATCAAACGCTTTGCTAAAGTCTGCGTAAATGACATCAGTTTGACATTTTTCACTAAAACCAAGATTTACTCAAGATATAAACTCAAGCAAATTTGTAGTAGGTGAACGTTTTTTCATAAAAAAATGATAGATTTACAGTGGTGTGATAAAGGATTGAAGTAATCAATTTTACAAACAACTTTGGAATTGCAATACCACTGTAATTACATATGTCAGCTTTGTTACCTTTTTTATGTAGGGGAATTATAAAGGATTCTTTCTAAATAGAAGGAAAAAATGCGCTCTGAAGTGATAAATTTAATAGTTTCTGGATTATAGTATAATACATAGTGTACAATTGTATTATTCTCATCGTTTTAGTTGGACCCATTATTTCATTTTGAATGTTTCCAATGTGAAGACACAAACTCATTTTCTATTTATTTTAGACTGTATATAGCAAACATATGTATGTACATTCACTTCTTCTTTCGCAAAATATAAACAGCGTACAAATTTCGTTACGTACATTAAATTTGAATAGACATTCATAAATTACAACCTTTGTTGGCAATGTGAATGTGCGTGCTACTTACTGCACGTCTCTATACCATATGCAGCTTTTCCTGTAGGTGCGCATTGAAGGCCTGCATGAGATGGCAAAAAAATGACATTCGAATTAACAATACTCAAAACATTCCTCCATAACCTGAATATCTTGATGGAATCGTTCACCCTGTACTTCAATTATGTCACCGAGATATTCCGGAAAATAATCTAAATGGCTGGAAGTCATATAGCATGTCTTCAATGCACTCAACGTAGTCATCACCCTTTCTAAGTATGACGTAAGAAAATTTGAGTAACCAATTTCTGATATTGAATTATGGAAATATATAAGTTTGCAACAAAAAAGAAGCTTGATTTTTGTTGTGCTATGTTAATAATTATTTTTAACACAGAATTGAAGTAAATCAGCTTAAAAACATAATAATAATACTTTGCATGGACACCACATTAAACTAAGGATAGAGTTACTGGATTTTCAAACTCATTGATCGTATATTTTAGATTTCTAGTTTTGATCTAAGAATAATTTTCGAGATTATTTAAAATAAAGTTTTAACAAGATTAAATCATAAAGAGTCTCTGAATTAAATGCTTTATATTAACATAAGACATATCAAATAAATAAAATGAACGTGGATCGATTTGCACTTTGTATGTATCTTCCAAGAAGAACACAGTTAAGCAAGATGGGGGCTCAGTTATGGTTTGGGGCTGTATGGCGGCATCTGGAGTCGGAAATCTGGTTTTCATTGAATCAACAATAAACAAGATGGATTACTTAAACATTTTCCAAAACAATGTCGCCCCCAGTGTCGAGAAAATAGGCCTGTCGCGCAATTGGATCTTCCAACAAGATAACGATCCAAAACATACAGCGAGAATTCTGAAGGAATGGCTACTGTATAGGACCCCTAAGACATTTGACCATCCGCCACAATCTCCAGACCTCAATCCAATTGAGCATTTGTGGGAACACCTGGACAGGAAGATCAGGCAGAGGACGATTTTGAGCAAGGAAGACCTAAAGAAGTGTCTAATGGAAGAATGGGTCAAAATCTCTCCTGATGTGACAAAAAACCTTGTCCAATCGATGCCAAGGAGACTTAAGGCGGTTGTGTAATCTAAAGGGAAAAATACAAAATATTAAAACTTAAAAAAGTGTAATATTTTAACTTAATATTTGCCACTTTGTATATACTGTTCACTGTTTTTTGACGCGTAAAATTTCGACTTTTTTTAATTAATGTGAATTATTTTTGTTTGTGTATTAATTTTGATTACACTTTAAATTGAAATCGACTCCTAAAATATAAGCCTTGAATTCTGCATACTAACTTTTTATTTTGTATTCATTAATATATAATTATAAAACTTTTAATGCAAAAATCTCATGTGTTCACTTTCTTTTGACGCTGTGTGTATATAAGTATGTAAAAAATTAGAAAAATTATCTGACGATATAAAATTTGCATGACCTTCAGTATAGTCTTCTTCTTTCTTGTTGTTTTTAATGTCGTAACTTTTAGGACATTGAAGTTGACTAAGAATTTTGGTTCTTTTCATTTCGAGTTAATAAATATCCTGCAATGTTTTTTTCCTTAATTTAAATTTCAAAATAAATTTCAAAACCTTCAAAGTAAGCTAAGAGTTTTCTTTGTTTTCAATTTTATATGAATATCATAGTTAATCTATTTTACACTTGCAAATTGAGTGGAAATATATTTATTGAAATAAAATATTCTCATCTAATGGGCATTTTCTTTTGAGGGCAATTTGATTTTGCCTTATGGTTTATCCTTTTTTTTTTTTTTTTGTCTTTCCCTTTTGTTTGTTATAAATGATTATATTTTTCTCATTCCTCAATTTTTATTTATTTTTTAAAAACCGTTTGAAGTCGTTTTTTCTTTTCCTTTTCCTTGCTTTAATATTGATGAAATGTGAAATTTATAATTTATAAGAATATCATTATTAAATGGAAAAAAAAATGTTCATCTAACGCCCTTTGAATTTAATATCAAAATCTTTTCTTTTAAGTTGTTTTTTGTTTTTTTAATGAATATTTTTAATAAAAAATCTAAATTTTTATGTTCACTTTTTATTAATTCCATTGTTTTCCATTGTCCTTGGAATTTAATTTCAATCCAAATATTCTCGCACCATTTTTCTAAAATACTATAATTTTTTTTTTATTTATATCATAATTTTGAAAAATCCTTAAGTCAGTTGGATTCCATTGTTGTTGCTATTATTATTAACGTTTCTCACATTCAAAGTGATTAACATATGAGGACAAATCATCATACCTATTTTAAAAACTTATAATTTTCAAAAAATCCTTAAGTCAGTTGGGTTCCATTATTGTTGTTATTTTCATTGCTGACGTTTCTCATATTTAAAGCGGTTAAGCGGCTTGTGTTGACGAATCAACATTGGAACTATTTGTATAAAAATATATTTATTGGAATAAAAAGTTTCCATCTAATGGTCGATTCTGTTGAGGGCAATTTGATTTTGCATTATGGATTTTTCTTTGTTTTTTTTTTTATTTCTTTTTTATTTGTTATTTTGTATAAATGATTTTATTTTTATCGTTTTTATTGGTGATACTTTTTAATACAAAATTTATCGTTGTAATTTAAAGCCAAACCACAAACTATTATTTTTTTTATACATTCAAAGCAAATACTTGAGTATACATTATTATTCTGAAATCCTTAAGTCAGTTGGGTTGCATTATTATTGTTGTTATTATTATTGACGTTTCTGATATTCAAAGTGATTAACATTTGAGGACCAATCACCATTAGGACTATTTGCTTTTAAAGTTAATCCATTTTATTGTATTTTTTTTTTTTCTTTTCGTGTTTTAATTACATTATATTTTTGTTTTATGTTAAATTTCAATCTTACATTTATCTTATATTATTTTAATATTCTATTACCCTAATGCGTTGAGTTAATAGGCAAATACATAACTGTTCAACCAATAGAAATAAATTCCACGCGCAGTTTAAAGTTTGAATGACCCAATCTGAATTGAATGAATTATATGAATATCATAGATGAAATTTCATAAGTGAAACAATGATTTTCGTACTTGCTCTGCGTTGGTTCCGAACGACGGCGAAGTGGCCAAGTGAAGTGAATTTCATAAGTATAAAACTATATTTATTGGAATTAAAAAGTTTTCATCTAATGGTCTATTCTGTTGAGTGCAACTTGACTTTGCCTTATGGCTTTCTCTTTGTATTTTTTTTTTATTTATTTCTGTCTTTTTTTATTTGTTATTTTGTATAAATGATTTTATTTCTTATCGTTCCTCAATATAAAATTCTTTACTTTTTATAAAATAAAATTTCAATAATATTCTTGATTTCTTCATCTTTTTCTTTCTTACTATTAGTTTTTTTATTTTGAAAAATTTTTAAGTCAGTTGAGTTCCATTGTTGTTGTTATTATTATTATTGCTTCTCACATTCAAAGCGGTTAACATTTGAGGACCAATCACCATTAGGACTATTTGCTTTTAAAGATAATCCATTTTATTTAATTTTTTTTTTTTTTTCGTGTTTTAATTAAAATATATTTTTGTTTTATGTTAAATTTCAATCTTACATTTATCTTATATTATTTTATGTTAATTCTTATGAAGACTGCACCTACTTACCCTAATGCGTTGTTTTAATAGGTAAACACATAAGTGTTCATCTAATAAGAAGAGTGTGGATGATAAATTTCAGTTCTGAATGACCCAATCTGTTGTTAAACATTCAACAAAATTTATCTTTTTATTTTAATTTCATTTGATTACTTATATCATAATTTTGAAAAATCCTTAAGTCAGCTGGATTCCATTGTTGTTGCTGTTATTATTATCGTTTCTCACATTCAAAGTAATTAACATATGAGGACGAATCACCATTGGGAATATTTGCTTTTAAAGTTAATCCATTTTATTGTAATATTTTTTTCTTTTTTTTTTTCTTTTTTTTTTTGTTAACATACATTAATTTTAAATCTGACATTTATCTTAATTTCTGATAAAATGCATTGGTATCGTTTCATTATGTTATTCATTGACCATTATTTTATTTAAAAATATGTGTATTTTTTTTTTTTTTTTTTTGTTAACATAAATTAATTTTAAATCTGACATTTATCTTAATTTCTGATAAAATGCATTGGTATCGTTTCATTATGTTATTCATTGACCATTATTTTATTTAAAAATATGTGTATTTTTTTTTTTTTTTTGTTAACATAAATTAATTTTAAATCTGACATTTATCTTAATTTCTGATAAAATGCATTGGTATCGTTTCATTATGTTATTCATTGACCATTATTTTATTTAAAAATATGTGTATTTTTTTTTGTAATCATCTCTTGCAATTTCATTTATTTTATCTTAATTCTTATGAAGAATATACTAGTTACACTAATGCGTTGTGTTAATAGGTAAACAAATAAATGTTTAACCAATAGAAATAAGTTTAAAGCTGAGTTAAAATTCTGAATGACCCAATCTCTTGTTAAACGCAAAAAGCCACATGACCTAAGGGATTAAAGATTTGCATTATGTTAACCCCAACATATTTTGCTGATTAGTTTCAAAAATATTTTATAATCGTCTATTGCAATTTCATTATATTTTATCTTAACTCTTATGGAGAATATACTAGTTACCCTAATGCGTTGTGTTAATAGGTAAACACGTAACTGTTTAACCAATAGAAATAAGTTTAAAGCTGAGTTAAAACTCTGAATGAACTCTTGTTAAACGCAAAAAGCCACATGACCTAAGGGATTAAAGATTTGCATTATGTCAACCCCAACATAATTTGCTGATTAGTTTCAAAAATATTATAACTAACTTATAATGTAATGCTTATAGTATCAAAAAATTGAAATAAAAGTCTAAATTGAAGTTGTGATTAAGACATTTTGTGATGATCTTATTTACTGATTAATATCAACATTGATTTACAAGGTCATATAAATTTCTTAACTGATAAGTAATTAACTGTCATTAAATTATTATACTCTTCACACAGTGAATAGTATTATAAGTTTGTCATGAAGTTTGTAACAAGCACAAGGAGACATCAGAGACCCCATGAAGTATATACATATATGTATTCTTAATCAGCTCGACGAGACGAATAGATTGAGCCATGTCCGTCGTTATGTATGCAAACTAGTCCCTCAGTTTTTGGGATGAAATTTTTCACGAAGTCGGAATGAACAGAGTTATGCCACTAGGATTGTTGCTTCCCATACAAAGCCCGATTCAAATTCGTGTTCTTATTAGAAAAACATTTTTGATTTGTGAGTTATCGAACTGAAATTTGAATATTATTAATGATTGATGCATACGAGTATTTACTAAATATGCCAATTTCAAGACCCTATGATTACTGGATCGTAAAGCTCCCATACAAATATCTCGGTCTCGGTGTTGAAATGCTCTATGTGTACTGACTATACCCTAAACATAAGTCAAATAAATAATTAAATATTTATTTCACAGGGCGTAGGGAAAGAAATTTTCTAAGGGGTACGTGAAGAGTATATTTACTTCGGCATAGGCGATGTTAAACTTTTTTTTTTACTTGTTTTTCAAATTATAGTTCGTCAGCACTAGTTCATAACTTAATACAATCTAAGGTAGTTTTTGATTTTGAGATTCTTGTACCCTTCACATGAATCGTAATGGATTTTTATCTCTATAGAATTATCTGCCGAAAAACCCATAAATTAATTTCATGCTATGCGGTGTGTGTATAAAATAACAAGGATACTCAATTTGTTAATAATCCAATTGGAATCCCCAATTTCTAAAAGAACTAAGTCGAAAATCATTGAAATCAAGGTTACCAAAAACTATCTCCCATTAAGATATTTTGAAATGTGTATTACGATTTGAAAAACATATGTGATAAAGTGCAATGCTATGTGTCACGTTTCAAACTCAATTTTCGACTTAAGCTACTTTGACTGGTTCCCATAGATATACATATGTGACCAGTATATACTTAATATTGTGTACAATAAGATGCGTTTCATAATCATAAGACGCCATTAAAATTGAATGTATGATCAGTAAAAGGTTTTTGAGAAAACTTTTCTTTTCCGCCAATATGAAGAACTATCATGCTTCTATGTCTATGAGAAAAAGTTATTGCCACCAGGACTCAAAATATATCCCGATATCTTTCGTTTGGTGATTGCATTTTTGCAATGTTGTTTGTTGTTTTGGAATGATAAGGCGGCAATCAATCGGAAATGCCATTTTAAGCATTTTAATGTGTCGATGGATCAATTATTACGACTATATTCTTCACACAGTCATGAAGTTTGTAACAAACAGAGGAGAGACATCAGAGACCCCATAATGAATATGCAATATATTCTTGATCAATCGGAGAGACGAATTGATTAAGCCATGTCCGTCTGTATAAGTGCAAACTAGTCCCACCGCATAAGGCAAATCAAAAATGTAATATTTCTATATCCTCAATTACAGGAGGGGGTAGGCAAAAACGTTTTCTAGGGGTGCGTGAAAAGTGTAACCAACTTCTGCAGACCCGAAGTTATATTGGGAGTCTGTGTATATGGCAAATTTGAGTTTTATTTCTCTTAGACTTATAAACACTAATACTTATTATATTTGATTTCTTCATATTTTAGATGCCTATGAAGCTGAACAATTACTAAAAGAAGTCGATATACATTCGGTGACCGGAATATTGAAATCGTATTTACGTGAATTACCCGAAGCATTATTCTCTGATCTACTCTATCCGAAATTCTTCGAGACATTTAATGCGTTTAGTAATAACAATGAGGCGGCACGCATCAATGAATTACTCAAAGTATTTGAAGATTTGCCGACAGCAAATAAGGCATCCATTAATCATATATTGGATCATTTAATAAGGTAAAACATCAACACATCATACATATATCTATATATCATCATGCAAGTTGAACTAATTTATGGTTTCTTTTACAATTTCTCAGGGTTCATGAAAAGGAATCTGAAAACAAAATGTCATTACATAATTTGGCAATGGTCTTTGGACCGACATTATTGCGTCCTGGTCAAACACAAGTAAAGCAAAAGGATCCACTTGCGGCAAGCACAGTCGATGTTATGGCTCAAGCAGGCATTCTCTATTGCTTCTTACAGGCGCGCATCAAAAAGGACTAAGCTCACACTAGAATAACAATGGATTGATTGATTGATGTAGATTTTTTAAAGAAATAATTTATAAAAAACAAAACAAAAAAAAAGAAAAGATATTACAAGGTTAAGGCAAAAAGTAAAGAGATAAAATGAAAGAATGAAATTAAGATATTTTTATAGCATTTTGCTAAACACACACAAACTTATACACACACTCTCACCCCACTCACATGCATACATAATACAATCAAGCATTAAAAAACACAAAAAAAAAAAAAAAACACGAAAAGACCCCCCACGCACGCATTACAACACAAAACAAAATGAAAATGGATTTTGAAAAATCTTTTAAAAAGAAAATACAGTAAAACTCAGAACAGAAATAAGAAACGAAACGCTTCCAAAATGTATATAGCAAAGTTATATTAAGTAATGTTACCTAATACACTTATTGGATCAAAAGACAAAAACAAAATAATAATAATAATAATACAAAATAAAAACAACAAAGTGCTCAATTGCTGCAGCTGCTGCTAATGTTGATGATGATGTTTATTCATTGATCAATAAATAGATTGGTTAAATAACCATAAATCAGAAAGATGAAATGAAGGAATGAAAGGAAAGGAAGAAGGAAAAGGCGGCCTGGGTTGTGCCGGCAAAAAACCAAAGCAACTATTTATGCTCATTTTCATTAAATTTGAATTCCAATTCCTCATCATTTTTGATAGGGATTTCAATTTAAATTTGCTTTAAAAAAAATATACATCATGATGATGATGATGATGGGGTATAGATTTATCTGTCTATTGCATTCAAACACACACATAAACACTTAAATTGAAATCTATAGTTGTAGTTTTGCTGCTACAAATTTAAACTAATCAACAACTAAAGAAGAAAAACACAAGTTGAACTCTTATTATTATTATTAAATGGTATGCACCGCCCAGCCCTTTTACTCAGCTCTTAGGCTTTATCACAATAAAATAAATAAGTAAATAAATATATATATATATACATTCATATATACTATACATACATACATACATACATACATAGTATGTTACATAAATACGTTTTAATGAAAGAAGATACTTTTATACATTCATTCATAGCTTTGTTTGTTTATTTTTCATTAAACTTTTTGGGTTCAATATAAAAAAAATTTACTCTCTCCTCATCACATAAATAAAGACACCGCCGCCGATGCCGCCGCCTCCTCTTAAGTTATTTTTTTGTTTGATTAAATATTCTTATTGAATTAAAAAGAAAAAGTAAAAGAAAAACAAACAAACAAACTAAACAAAAGAAAAGAAGAACATTTTTGAAATATTTTAAAAGAAAAACGCTTATGGAATCCTTGAATATTTTTATTATTACAAAAAAGAAAAAACAAAATCCTAAACACAAAACAAAGCTTAGAATTTCGTTGTTTATATAAATATTATTTTATATTTAATTGATTTACAAAAAAATATATATATATTTGTGGATGTCAAAATTATTTTGTTGCTTAAAAATAAATTTTGATGCATTTCTTTTTTTGTTTACAATTTTTCTAAATTTATTTTTGTAGTTTTATATATTTAACTATTATTATTTAAAAGAAAATAGCACTTGATTTACATATATAAAATTAAAAAAAAAAGTATGCATACTATAAATATTGATATATATAAAAATACAATAATATAAAGCGCTTTATTATCTACGTTTACGTTTTAACTATAAAGGAAACAACATAAATATTATAAATTCTATTACATATAATAATAATATACTTATAAACATAAATGAAAGAATAATTTCACTATTGATTTGTTCCATTTTTTTTTTTAATGATTTTTAATTTGTTTTTTTTTTTAATATAAACAGAAAAGGAAAAGGCATATTTTGTTTGTTTTTTTTTTTCGTAGGCTAAAATAAAATTAAAATTAATAATTAAAACACGAAAAAGAAAATTTATGCAAATAGTTTTTTAGATATATAATTTAAAAGGGTATTTGTTTCTTTAAAGAAAAAAACCTATTTTGTAGCGCCGTTTATTATTATTATTATTACTATTATTAATAAATATATATAAAAAATATTGAAAAGCAAAACGTATTTTTATTAAACTAATTATTTTTAAATGCATGACAGCCGGTAGAGATGAAACGGATAGCTGTTTTCCCGGATATTCGTCCGAAATTAGGCGATTGTTACGTCTTACAAGCGAATCTTCATTGATGGTGAATTCGGGCCTTTTCATACCTACATAATCTAAGTTAGTGCTTCATTGTCTTATCAAAGACTATTACAAACAAACAATGGTGGACAAAGGTATTTTCACAACACATTGTTGTTTAGAAAAATAGGAAAAAAGCAAAAACTTATGATAATAACTGAGAATAACAGCAAGATTAAAATAAACCCTTTGCAAAAAAGTATTCCTGACATCTACGGCAGAGTTTATGAGAAAATAATAACTAAAATTTCAAGTGCTCTCGCAATTTCGGGAACTTCTGACAAATGGACTTACTTACACAACAATGACCAGCTTCCTGGGTTGCACAGCTCAATGGCAATACTCTAATTTTAAACTAGAACATGGACTAACTGAAAGTTCAACCAGAAGTAACATCAAAGATTGCTGCTGATAAACGATTTGTTACGCACTTCAACCACTTCGGCTTCGTTTAAGAAAAACTGTTGGCTAAATTTGCGCAAGAAATACCTATAAAAAATCTCCACTAATCTAATTGTGTCAAACACGTGTTTCAAATGTCACATTTCAGGCTACATTTTTAGTGAAGACAGGTTAAATTGCGTTGCTCGTGTTAAAATTTATACTCATTGAAGTGAATAAATGTGTTTTCGATTTACATATAAAAATAGTTCCAATTTCAATTTACATGGTTTCCTCAAGTGTCTTTTACCAAGCCTAATAAAATTCTTTGTGCCTTTATTATTAAATTTTTTTTTTTTTTTTTTTTTTTTTTTTTTTTTTTTTTTTTTTTTTTTTTTTTTTTTTTTTTTTTTTTTTTTTTTTTTTTTTTTTTTTTTTTTTTTTTTTTTGAAGTGTAGAACCTCGGAGTTCCATTTTGCTTGGTGACAAGGGCCAAAAGTGGCCGGGCGGCGACACAGGCTGTCTCATGCGATCTCTGATTGCCTGATAACTCCCTGATTTGTGCTTCCAGTCCTGAAAGGATGTCTTGTAGAGGTTACGAAAATCAATACCCAGTACCGCTGATGCCTTTCTAGCAAACTTATGCACAATCGCGTTACCCATAAAACCAGAAAGGTCAGAATGGTAATACAGCTTAGCGTAATTGAGTGCTACCGCCACCGCAATATGGATTGGGCCTTTAATATCAGTCTGGCTTTCAACATAAATCTCCACCATGGTGCTGCTTTTCTGCTTCCTAAAATGTATAGATCTCGGCCTAAAAAACACTGCATCAGTCTGATAGATTGTACGATAATTGTACTGCTTGCACCTTTGAAAAGATCTCAACACCACTACCATCTGTGTGAATTGAAATCTAATCTTGCCTAATGACGGTATGCTGCTTCCAATCATCCCTCTCCGGGAATCTTACATTGAAGTTGCCATTCCATTATAGTTCCGGGACACAGTAGTCATATTCCTATCTATCAGTTTCTCACCCCACAAATATTAAATACGTGATTTTTTTTTTTTTTGGATTTCGGACCCAAAGGGTACCTACCAAAAGCTACCCCGTCCGTCCGCCATCGGGCTGTATCTCATGAATCGTAATAGGTAGAAAGAATTTTTATAGAATGTGTAGTTCTATTGGGGCAACAGCAACAAATACTAAAACTAAACTACCATTATGTAACCGATATAAACGATCTCATTGTTTACAAAATGTACTTAGTGTTTACTTTTGTACATATGTATATAAGATATAGGAAAACAAATGTACATAACATAATAATTAAAAAAAAAAATAAATCGTATATAAAAATGTTTAAATAGGATACATGGAATGATTAATCTAGAGGCCTGTTTTGCTTACAAGAAAAAGTTAATTTAGATTAAATTCTTCTCTACTCGTACCACTGCAATCCCTTCAAATATCATTGCGAAGCCGAGGCGGGTCACCAATGAAATATAAATAATTAATAGAATCAAAAAAGTTTTGGTTTTTTATAGGTTTCTTGTTTATTTCGCACAACAGTAAATTTGGTTTTTCTTATATTTGTTTTGTTCACATTGGCTGTATACGTTTCTACTTGCAACGTGGATCGAAATGTCCCAAATGTAATGCCGCATGGGGAACCACACTGACAGTGCCATCATAATTATAATATAAAAGCAAATTTAAACGAAGCAACAAACATTGAAGGATAGAAACAGATTCAGTTTTAATTAAGAAATGCTATCGAATTTCTGGCTTCTGGACAAGCCTAATAATAATAATATTCTTTCTGCCTTCATTATTAACAGTTGTTTGTATTTATTTTGCATTATCACTTTCCACCAAATAATGTTGGTGGCTCAGTATGTTTAATCTTTAAATTTAATGATTGGATACTTATTATATATATTTTTGATAGTTTAATATAGAATTTTAACTATTTAAAATAGACATTTATATAGTATTCATAACTGTGTAAAAATGGATCATTTTCAATCCAATTCGTGCAAGTCAATTTAAAAACTTTATGCTTACATTTCCAGCGTTTAAAACTTAAGCATTGAAAGTTTCGAAATTTCATTGAATTTGATTAATTTCTATAGAACGAAAAGAATTCTATAATTAATCTTTGTTATTTCCTTAGTTAAATATATTTACATAATTGATGGACAAGGCCCTAACTTTATCAAATCAGACAATGAAACTTGTTCAAAAAAAAAAATAAATAAAATAAAATAAACAAAAACTTTAACTAATGACGATGACAATCTAAGTGGTTCCTTTGCATATGAAACTATATCCAAATTAATAGATCACTATTGACTATTTGCAATCTATTAACAATCTATTCATTCGAAATCATTGTCCTCATCAGCAACGTCATCATCATCATCATTATTATTGCCAGCCATTTTGATGTGCTGCATATTGCCTTCCATATCAAATACAGCACGTTTACTACGTTTAGCTTCTGTAGCATCTTTGCTTGCGTAAAACTGAACCGCGGTCCGTTTACGCAACTCATCAATATTCTCTTCATTTGATGCAGAGGCCCATTCCAAAACTAATCGACGACCATACAAATGTGTACTGGAACTGACAGCGTCAAAGGCTTTCTTAGCATCGCTTTTCGTCACATAATCCACAAAACCAAAGCCGCGATGTGCATCTTCACCTGGTGTCATCTTACGTGGCAAACGCAATGAACGTAACTCACCAAAAGCCCTGGAAAAAAGATCAGTCATTATATAGATATATATATATATTAAACACACACACACAAACACAACATTATGTGAATCTCAATTTACGTACTTAAAAATATCTCGAACTTCTTTATGATTCGCCTGGAAGGGTATGTTGCGTACAAGGAATTTAGTGCCAGTCTGTTTTGTGATTTTAGTTTGCTTGCGTTGTGCTCCAGCATCCTTATTATAATCAGATCTATAAGAACAGAACAATTGATATTATGATATGAGCTTAATTTATTTAAAGGAGACGTGACTTACTTGACTATACGATCACTGCATTTCAATTCCACTTGATTGCCATCAATGAATGTCAATTGCTTTGTTTTTAATGCAGTTTCAGCGGTCGCTGACTTCTTGAATTGTATGAATCCATAACCCAATGAATTCATTTGACGTGGATTTGG
This sequence comes from Amiota minor, assembly GCA_037043295.1. Taxonomy (NCBI): domain Eukaryota; kingdom Metazoa; phylum Arthropoda; class Insecta; order Diptera; family Drosophilidae; genus Amiota; species Amiota minor. Next base: position 472,922 of record JBAMAW010002172.1, read on the forward strand.
CAAATAATGGAGTCAAACGACCATGGAAATCGGTGCCATCAAATTTGTTGAAGGCTCTTATTGCATGCTCTAGCATAACAAATGTAACGTGTCACCAAGTCAACGGGCAAACATATATGTTGTATATGGTAAATTGCGAAAAAAAATGGACCCCGATTCTGAGATATCTTCCTTATTCTTTAGATTTGCCTTTTGATGCTGCCATTTGGCATTTCCAATTGATTTCCTCGTTGCATTTGCAACCTGCCCAGCAGCATCGCTTCCATTCAGTAATTTAGTTGTAGAGATCCAAGCCAATTGCAGTTTGCTCATGCTTTGCTTTGTTTTCATCTTGTTGTTTGAGGATATAATGGAATTCATATATTCAAGATCACTTATTGGTTTCGTTGCTACTTTTTCATTCTTGTCATTATCTTCATTATCAGCTACATCATGACCATCAGCAACACCATTAGCATCGAGTACATTATTGTCCTTCTTCGCAGTCTTCACTTCCTCCACTTCCTTTACTTTATTTTCAACATTTTTCTCAGATTTCTTGGCTTTACTTTTACTTTTATTCGCATTTTCATCTGCTACATTTGGCAGTGTTATCTCTTCTTGTTGTGCCGCATCATTACCCCACAATGCTCGCTTGCATAAATTCAACAAAGTCTGGTTCATCTTTATGCTCACCAATGATTTCATTAAGTTTATTTGTCTTCTTTTGCGTTTTTGCTTGCGCTTTTTAATCCTGCTCTGCCTGCCTGGATTTCTTTTACTATCTTTTGCATATTTACTCCACGATTGAGGTTTATCTTCACTGCCTAGGGCAGCACATGGCTCCACTTTGATGCGACTCGTTTGAACACATGTGTTATGAAAATGTTTAATGGCATTTTGTGCCTGCTCCTCCGTTTGGTATCCAATGATGCAGAATTGCCGACATTTACCATCGGCTGTATATTTCAATTGAATATCGGTAATGGTGCCTTTGGTTCCAAATAGATTTCGCACCTTCACCTCGCTTATCTAAAATTGTGAAATTCGGGATTGTTGGTCCACTATGTTATAAAGAAAGTACTTACGTTCTTTGGCAATTGCTTAACAATAATGCGAGACATAATTACGATGATTTAGTTGTTTCTAATTAATAAATAACACAAATTTTAAATCAATTTTGCTAGGACATTATTACATTTTGTCGTTTATTGTTTCAGCGACAAGTGCTGTAAGTGTTGTCTTGTCAAATAACGAATGCTTTTCAGCACTGCACATACTAGTAATTATAATAATCGATAAATATTGTATTCGATGTAATTAATTTCAGCAAAATGCACAACACTGATTTACCAAGCATGTTGGATTCGTTCGTGTTGCCGGTGGCCGCAGGAAGACGTTAATCTTTACCAAATTGCATTTCGACATCAAAATTTAACTTCGATCTAGTGCCAAGTAAGTTTTTTCATTTTGCATATTTCTTATACATTTTTTTCAATATTTGACATTAATACATTTGGGACTCCAGTAAAAAATGTGAATCAACACAAAGAACAGACCGTTGCAGACTAAAGCTAAGATTTCACTATTTACTTTTGGAGTATTTTTATTATTATTAAACCATTCTTATTTGGTTTTATTATTATTGCTGTGTCATCGATCAGTAGAGACAAATACAATTGCGAGTGCGAGTGAAGCTATTTTCTGTCAATAAATATTCAAAATTTCATGTTCATTCATATCGTTGGGAAACCAAAAATGCAGTCGAAGACTGAACAAACAATAAAACTAAAAGCAAATATTCATAGCAATGAGCTTTTGTATGTTAATAACACTCTGACTGAAAGCTCATTGCTATGAACATTTGCTACTTGTTTTATTGTTTGTTTGTTTGGCCTTTGACTGGCATCACTTGAAATTGGACAATAAATTTTGTTTATTCTCTAGCTCTCTGAGATTTATGTCTATCACTGTCACAAGTAAGACGAAGTGCAGGTTCAACAGAGGATTCTTTCTCTTCTATTAGAAAGCCTTATTTTATTTACTTTCATTTCATATAATAATAAAGCACGGGCTGTGACAATCACATAAATTTTGATCATCATCAATTCATTAATTGATTGAATTAAAATACAACAATCCAACTTCTTTGTGATTAGTAGAAATTAATAATTGTCGCTATTAAGTGGCTGAAGTTTACACCATCAATTCTACGGTAGGCTTATGTTATTTACCATACTAACTAATCCAGACTTTAATTATCTAATCTTGTTTCTTTTTCAATTCTACATATTTAGATAGAATACTTGAGATTTACTTGACTGAAGAAAACTTCGATGAAATCGTTGAACGGAATGGAAATTTTAAAATGGTAATTAATGCGGTTTTTATACTCTTCACGCAGTGAATAGTTTGTCATGAAGCTTGTAACAGGCAGAAGGAGACATCAGAGACGCCATAAAATATATATTCTTGGATTGATTAAGCCATGTCGGTCTGTTTGTATTCAAACGAGTCCCTCAGTTTTTGAGCTAGAGATCTGAAATTTTGCATGAACCTTTCTTTTTACATTTGTCGGAATCAGTGGAATCGGACCACCACCCATTTAAATTCATGTTCTTATTATTTTTTGTCCTATCAATTTAAAACTTTGCCACTATAAGTTTCTAATCAATGTCTACGAAACGCGTAAATTTCAAGGTCCTAGAATTACTAGAGAGCGTAGGCAAAAACGTTTTCTAGGGGTGTGCGTGATGAGTATATGAACTTCGGCATAGCCGAAGTTAAACTTCTTTTTACTTGGTTCTAATTTCTTATTTTCCATTACTTTTCTCCATATCCATGTAGGGTGTACTTAGTTTCTCAAATCATAGTTTGTTCTCTCATATGTGCAACTATATACCCACCAATCCTAATTCCTTGGAAGTACATGGTTCAGCTAGTAATGAGTAAAATTCAAAATCCAGTCGAAAAATATAAGGAGGCACAGTTGGGTTCCATTTCAAGACGCTTGTTACAGAATGTAAAGCGAAAGATTCTTGTTCTCGATATGGATGAAACACTTATCACCACAATGTCGAGACGTAACTGGTGCATTTCGCCACTGCAGTCAATTGCATATGATTACAAAGTCATTTTGAGAGAATAAAAATCAGAATATTTTGTATTTAAACGGCCACATGTTGACTACTTTTTGGATACTGTGAGCGAATGGTATGATCTAGTTATTTATACAGCCGCGCTTGACTTATATGCCAACCCTGTGCTTGATGTTTTGGATAATGGACGTAAGTGTAACCAGTAAATATTGTATTAGACTTATATGTCCATAGATTATTTTATTTTGTTTTGTTTTGTTTTGAGCAGGTGGCATATTATGCAATCGTTTATATCGCCAACATTGCATTCTAGTAAAAGGCTTGCGTGCGAAATTCATGGGGATTGTTACTAGAGATCTCGCAAATGTACTCATTATCGATAATTCGGACGTGGCGTGTGGTTTCAATCCCGAAAACTCCATTCGTATACGTAGCTATCACAAAAGGTCTCTAGATCGTAATGATATCGCTCTACTGAAATTGTTGCCATTCCTTGATGCTTTACGTTTTACGAATGATGTCAGATCGGTCCTAAAACGTTGTAGACGCTATCGAAAATTCAATAAGGATATTTGGCGAATCTAAAAGGTATTTATTTTGTATTTATTTACTTTATATATTTATATGCATTTCCATTTTTCATCTATGTAGATATATACATTTGTATGTCTCATTCGTGGACGCAATGGTGAGCTCGTGGTTTGGCGACTTTAATAACGTAATCTTTAGCTTAGCCAAAAGTTATTCGATCACCTCATGCAAATGTGGGATATTCATTTACATTACAACATCAACATCTATTATATCTTTAATATTTCTTCTTTGGACGTGGTTCATTGTAACTGGTATCAGTATCAATAAAATGTGTATTAATTTGTCTCTAAAACTCCCCTCCTTAACTTATTATAAAATTAAAAACTTTACAATTAAAAATGATATCAGTTTTCAATATATCAGCGGTTCTTAGACTATGCTAATGCCAGAGGTCCGTAATATACTTAGTTTTCATATTAAACTATATTCACTTCATCATAATATTATGTTAACAAATCATATAAAAGAATCGGATGCAAAATATTTCCGTGAAATGAATATGTTTTTAAAGCCGTTGCTATAGAATATCGGTTTCAAATTCCTAATCATAAGAGGCATGATGATGTTGATCATGAGAAGATGGAAAGGGTATCTGTATTACAATAACTTCTCGTACTAACTGATACATCAACCATTCTTATTTGTTCATGAAATTTATTCATTTTGAATATATCATTTTTAATTTATATAAACATAAATACGGTTTATATACAATACTTTCGCCAAAATATGTACATTGTTTAAAAAATATTTATTAAATAAGTAGTTAAAAAAAACAAACAATAACATGAAATATACACGGAGGGTTCCGTACCAGATTGGGGTTTGTATGGGAGGTCCCCTTCCTAGTGGCCCGATCAAACTGAAGGGTCTATTGGTTCACCCGCCCTGCACCCGCCCCGTTACAACTCCGGAAAATGCCATCAATGTCAATACCATTTTTTGGCCGAGATAAAATTTTCAAGTGCCTCCAAATAAAACGAATAGTGCTAGATATTCAGTATTGTAAGGCAAAAAAAGGTTAAACTTTACGATGCAGATATCAGATAAAGTGTTTCTTCGACCAACTGATTTATAAAATGATTGAAAGACTGAAAAGTTGTATAACGGTTCCAACATAAAGCCAACTTGCAATCAGTCACTAACAGAAGGGCTACTGAGGCTACAGTTACTGAGTCTGGAGTCATGTCTTTTAAATATTGTCCAATAGCTCAGATGTTTTCTTTCTTCAATACAAAAGATGGATATAATTTTATTGGTATGATACTTTTACTTTGTTGTCACCTAACAAATTCTATTATAAAATTTAATCAATCAAGTTGTTCCATAGTTGACATGCGTAAAAAAAGAAAAATCTTTCAGTCTATCTCAAAAATAATTTTAAATAACATTTTTATAACCCCGCCTTATAAACTCAATTTTCGAGGAATATGTGTGTGGGTAGCGATCATAATCGTGATAATATCGGTGATTTTCTTCAAGGTTGTGTATTTTTCTAAAAACATGATGCCAAAAATAAAAGCAGAGGAGGAGAAAGGCGCTGCATCTTGGTGTAAGTTAAAAATGTTTTTTGTTTCTTTGGTTTTGTAATTCGTATGAATTTAATGTACGTGTATATTTCCCATTACAGTGTCTCCATTTTGGTAAATAGTGAGCCTGAAGAAAGGACATGATGTTGGTTAAAAGTTTTGTGTGTTAACGTAAAATAATTAAAAATATTTAATCAATAAAATTAATAGTTTAAACTTGCAAGTTTTCTTATTAATATAAGTGTAATCGTTTCACATCTGCATTCCAAGAAGATCGCAGGCATTCACGTAGGAGATGTTGATTCTTTATCATCTCCAGAGCTGCGACAGAATTCTTGATGTGAAGCATGCATCATTTGAGCCATTAATCCAATTATGCAGTGTACCATTAGGACTCCCATCATCACCAAAATTCTATTCGTGTTGAAGTGTAGAACCTCGGAGTTCCATTTTGCTTGGTAACAAGGCCAAAGTGGCCGGGCAGCAACACAGGCTGTCTCATGCGATCTCTGATTGCCTGATAACTCCCTGATTTGTGCTTCCAGTCCTGAAAGGATGTCTTGTAGAGGTTACGAAAATCAATACCCAGTACCGCTGATGCCTTTCTAGCAAACTTATGCACAATCGCGTTACCCATAAAACCAGAAAGGTCAGAATGGTAATACAGCTTAGCGTAATTGAGTGCTACCGCCACCGCAATATGGATTGGGCCTTTAATATCAGTCTGGCTTTCAACATAAATCTCCACCATGGTGCTGCTTTTCTGCTTCCTAAAATGTATAGATCTCGGCCTAAAAAACACTGCATCAGTCTGATAGATTGTACGATAATTGTACTGCTTGCACCTTTGAAAAGATCTCAACACCACTACCATCTGTGTGAATTGAAATCTAATCTTGCCTAATGACGGTATGCTGCTTCCAATCATCCCTCTCCGGGAATCTTACATTGAAGTTGCCATTCCATTATAGTTCCGGGACACAGTAGTCATATTCCTATCTATCAGCTTCTCACCCCACAAATATTAAATACGTGATTTTTTTTTTTTTGGATTTCGGACCCAAAGGGTACCTACCAAAAGCTACCCCGTCCGTCCGCCATCGGGCTGTATCTCATGAATCGTAATAGGTAGAAAGAATTTTTATAGAATGTGTAGTTCTATTGGGGCAACAGCAACAAATACTAAAACTAAACTACCATTATGTAACCGATATAAACGATCTCATTGTTTACAAAATGTACTTAGTGTTTACTTTTGTACATATGTATATAAGATATAGGAAAACAAATGTACATAACATAATAATTAAAAAAAAAAATAAATCGTATATAAAAATGTTTAAATAGGATACATGGAATGATTAATCTAGAGGCCTGTTTTGCTTACAAGAAAAAGTTAATTTAGATTAAATTCTTCTCTACTCGTACCACTGCAATCCCTTCAAATATCATTGCGAAGCCGAGGCGGGTCACCAATGAAATATAAATAATTAATAGAATCAAAAAAGTTTTGGTTTTTTATAGGTTTCTTGTTTATTTCGCACAACAGTAAATTTGGTTTTTCTTATATTTGTTTTGTTCACATTGGCTGTATACGTTTCTACTTGCAACGTGGATCGAAATGTCCCAAATGTAATGCCGCATGGGGAACCACACTGACAGTGCCATCATAATTATAATATAAAAGCAAATTTAAACGAAGCAACAAACATTGAAGGATAGAAACAGATTCAGTTTTAATTAAGAAATGCTATCGAATTTCTGGCTTCTGGACAAGCCTAATAATAATAATATTCTTTCTGCCTTCATTATTAACAGTTGTTTGTATTTATTTTGCATTATCACTTTCCACCAAATAATGTTGGTGGCTCAGTATGTTTAATCTTTAAATTTAATGATTGGATACTTATTATATATATTTTTGATAGTTTAATATAGAATTTTAACTATTTAAAATAGACATTTATATAGTATTCATAACTGTGTAAAAATGGATCATTTTCAATCCAATTCGTGCAAGTCAATTTAAAAACTTTATGCTTACATTTCCAGCGTTTAAAACTTAAGCATTGAAAGTTTCGAAATTTCATTGAATTTGATTAATTTCTATAGAACGAAAAGAATTCTATAATTAATCTTTGTTATTTCCTTAGTTAAATATATTTACATAATTGATGGACAAGGCCCTAACTTTATCAAATCAGACAATGAAACTTGTTCAAAAAAAAAAATAAATAAAATAAAATAAACAAAAACTTTAACTAATGACGATGACAATCTAAGTGGTTCCTTTGCATATGAAACTATATCCAAATTAATAGATCACTATTGACTATTTGCAATCTATTAACAATCTATTCATTCGAAATCATTGTCCTCATCAGCAACGTCATCATCATCATCATTATTATTGCCAGCCATTTTGATGTGCTGCATATTGCCTTCCATATCAAATACAGCACGTTTACTACGTTTAGCTTCTGTAGCATCTTTGCTTGCGTAAAACTGAACCGCGGTCCGTTTACGCAACTCATCAATATTCTCTTCATTTGATGCAGAGGCCCATTCCAAAACTAATCGACGACCATACAAATGTGTACTGGAACTGACAGCGTCAAAGGCTTTCTTAGCATCGCTTTTCGTCACATAATCCACAAAACCAAAGCCGCGATGTGCATCTTCACCTGGTGTCATCTTACGTGGCAAACGCAATGAACGTAACTCACCAAAAGCCCTGGAAAAAAGATCAGTCATTATATAGATATATATATATATTAAACACACACACACAAACACAACATTATGTGAATCTCAATTTACGTACTTAAAAATATCTCGAACTTCTTTATGATTCGCCTGGAAGGGTATGTTGCGTACAAGGAATTTAGTGCCAGTCTGTTTTGTGATTTTAGTTTGCTTGCGTTGTGCTCCAGCATCCTTATTATAATCAGATCTATAAGAACAGAACAATTGATATTATGATATGAGCTTAATTTATTTAAAGGAGACGTGACTTACTTGACTATACGATCACTGCATTTCAATTCCACTTGATTGCCATCAATGAATGTCAATTGCTTTGTTTTTAATGCAGTTTCAGCGGTCGCTGACTTCTTGAATTGTATGAATCCATAACCCAATGAATTCATTTGACGTGGATTTGGCAAATAATGGAGTCAAACGACCATGGAAATCGGTGCCATCAAATTTGTTGAAGGCTCTTATTGCATGCTCTAGCATAACAAATGTAACGTGTCACCAAGTCAACGGGCAAACATATATGTTGTATATGGTAAATTGCGAAAAAAAATGGACCCCGATTCTGAGATATCTTCCTTATTCTTTAGATTTGCCTTTTGATGCTGCCATTTGGCATTTCCAATTGATTTCCTCGTTGCATTTGCAACCTGCCCAGCAGCATCGCTTCCATTCAGTAATTTAGTTGTAGAGATCCAAGCCAATTGCAGTTTGCTCATGCTTTGCTTTGTTTTCATCTTGTTGTTTGAGGATATAATGGAATTCATATATTCAAGATCACTTATTGGTTTCGTTGCTACTTTTTCATTCTTGTCATTATCTTCATTATCAGCTACATCATGACCATCAGCAACACCATTAGCATCGAGTACATTATTGTCCTTCTTCGCAGTCTTCACTTCCTCCACTTCCTTTACTTTATTTTCAACATTTTTCTCAGATTTCTTGGCTTTACTTTTACTTTTATTCGCATTTTCATCTGCTACATTTGGCAGTGTTATCTCTTCTTGTTGTGCCGCATCATTACCCCACAATGCTCGCTTGCATAAATTCAACAAAGTCTGGTTCATCTTTATGCTCACCAATGATTTCATTAAGTTTATTTGTCTTCTTTTGCGTTTTTGCTTGCGCTTTTTAATCCTGCTCTGCCTGCCTGGATTTCTTTTACTATCTTTTGCATATTTACTCCACGATTGAGGTTTATCTTCACTGCCTAGGGCAGCACATGGCTCCACTTTGATGCGACTCGTTTGAACACATGTGTTATGAAAATGTGCATTTTGTGCCTGCTCCTCCGTTTGGTATCCAATGATGCAGAATTGCCGACATTTACCATCGGCTGTATATTTCAATTGAATATCGGTAATGGTGCCTTTGGTTCCAAATAGATTTCGCACCTTCACCTCGCTTATCTAAAATTGTGAAATTTGGGATTGTTGGTCCACTATGTTATAAAGAAAGTACTTACGTTCTTTGGCAATTGCTTAACAATAATGCGAGACATAATTACGATGATTTAGTTGTTTCTAATTAATAAATAACACAAATTTTAAATCAATTTTGCTAGGACATTATTACATTTTGTCGTTTATTGTTTCAGCGACAAGTGCTGTAAGTGTTGTCTTGTCAAATAACGAATGCTTTTCAGCACTGCACATACTAGTAATTATAATAATCGATAAATATTGTATTCGATGTAATTAATTTCAGCAAAATGCACAACACTGATTTACCAAGCATGTTGGATTCGTTCGTGTTGCCGGTGGCCGCAGGAAGACGTTAATCTTTACCAAATTGCATTTCGACATCAAAATTTAACTTCGATCTAGTGCCAAGTAAGTTTTTTCATTTTGCATATTTCTTATACATTTTTTTCAATATTTGACATTAATACATTTGGGACTCCAGTAAAAAATGTGAATCAACACAAAGAACAGACTGCAGACTAAAGCTAAGATTTCACTATTTACTTTTGGAGTATTTTTATTATTATTAAACCATTCTTATTTGGTTTTATTATTATTGCTGTGTCATCGATCAGTAGAGACAAATACAATTGCGAGTGCGAGTGAAGCTATTTTCTGTCAATAAATATTCAAAATTTCATGTTCATTCATATCGTTGGGAAACCAAAAATGCAGTCGAAGACTGAACAAACAATAAAACTAAAAGCAAATATTCATAGCAATGAGCTTTTGTATGTTAATAACACTCTGACTGAAAGCTCATTGCTATGAGCATTTGCTACTTGTTTTATTGTTTGTTTGTTTGGCCTTTGACTGGCATCACTTGAAATTGGACAATAAATTTTGTTTATTCTCTAGCTCTCTGAGATTTATGTCTATCACTGTCACAAGTAAGACGAAGTGCAGGTTCAACAGAGGATTCTTTCTCTTCTATTAGAAAGCCTTATTTTATTTACTTTCATTTCATATAATAATAAAGCACGGGCTGTGACAATCACATAAATTTTGATCATCATCAATTCATTAATTGATTGAATTAAAATACAACAATCCAACTTCTTTGTGATTAGTAGAAATTAATAATTGTCGCTATTAAGTGGCTGAAGTTTACACCATCAATTCTACGGTAGGCTTATGTTATTTACCATACTAACTAATCCAGACTTTAATTATCTAATCTTGTTTCTTTTTCAATTCTACATATTTAGATAGAATACTTGAGATTTACTTGACTGAAGAAAACTTCGATGAAATCGTTGAACGGAATGGAAATTTTAAAATGGTAATTAATGCGGTTTTTATACTCTTCACGCAGTGAATAGTTTGTCATGAAGCTTGTAACAGGCAGAAGGAGACATCAGAGACGCCATAAAATATATATTCTTGGATTGATTAAGCCATGTCGGTCTGTTTGTATTCAAACGAGTCCCTCAGTTTTTGAGCTAGAGATCTGAAATTTTGCATGAACCTTTCTTTTTACATTTGTCGGAATCAGTGGAATCGGACCACCACCCATTTAAATTCATGTTCTTATTATTTTTTGTCCTATCAATTTAAAACTTTGCCACTATAAGTTTCTAATCAATGTCTACGAAACGCGTAAATTTCAAGGTCCTAGAATTACTAGAGAGCGTAGGGCAAAAACGTTTTCTAGGGGTGTGCGTGAAGAGTATATGAACTTCGGCATAGACGAAGTTAAACTTCTTTTTACTTGGTTCTAATTTCTTATTTTCCATTACTTTTCTCCATATCCATGTAGGGTGTACTTAGTTTCTCAAATCATAGTTTGTTCTCTCATATGTGCATCTATATACCCACCAATCCTAATTCCTTTGAAGTACATGCTTCAGCTAGTAATTAGTAAAATTCAAAATCCAGTCGAAAAGTATAAGGAGGCACAGTTGGGTTCCATTTCAAGACGCTTGTTACAGAATGTAAAGCGAAAGATTCTTGTTCTCGATATGGATGAAACACTTATCACCACAATGTCGAGACGTAACTGGTGCATTTCGCCACTGCAGTCAATTGCATATGATTACAAAGTCATTTTGAGAGAATACAAATCAGAATATTTTGTATTTAAACGGCCACATGTTGACTACTTTTTGGATACTGTGAGCGAATGGTATGATCTAGTTATTTATACAGCCGCGCTTGACTTATATGCCAACCCTGTGCTTGATGTTTTGGATAATGGACGTAAGTGTAACCAGTAAATATTGTATTAGACTTATATGTCCATAGATTATTTTATTTTGTTTTGTTTTGTTTTGAGCAGGTGGCATATTATGCAATCGTTTATATCGCCAACATTGCATTCTAGTAAAAGGCTTGCGTGCGAAATTCATGGGGATTGTTACTAGAGATCTCGCAAATGTACTCATTATCGATAATTCGGACGTGGCGTGTGGTTTCAATCCCGAAAACTCCATTCGTATACGTAGCTATCACAAAAGGTCTCTAGATCGTAATGATATCGCTCTACTGAAATTGTTGCCATTCCTTGATGCTTTACGTTTTACGAATGATGTCAGATCGGTCCTAAAACGTTGTAGACGCTATCGAAAATTCAATAAGGATATTTGGCGAATCTAAAAGGTATTTATTTTGTATTTATTTACTTTATATATTTATATGCATTTCCATTTTTCATCTATGTAGATATATACATTTCTATGTCTCATTCGTGGACGCAATGGTGAGCTCGTGGTTTGGCGACTTTAATAACGTAATCTTTAGCTTAGCCAAAAGTTATTCGATCACCTCATGCAAATGTGGGATATTCATTTACATTACAACATCAACATCTATTATATCTTTAATATTTCTTCTTTGGACGTGGTTCATTGTAACTGGTATCAGTATCAATAAAATGTGTATTAATTTGTCTCTAAAACTCCCCTCCTTAACTTATTATAAAATTAAAAACTTTACAATTAAAAATGATATCAGTTTTCAATATATCAGCGGTTCTTAGACTATGCTAATGCCAGAGGTCCGTAATATACTTAGTTTTCATATTAAACTATATTCACTTCATCATAATATTATGTTAACAAATCATATAAAAGAATCGGATTGCAAAATATTTCCGTGAAATGAATATGTTTTTAAAGCCGTTGCTATAGAATATCGGTTTCAAATTCCTAATCATAAGAGGCATGATGATGTTGATCATGAGAAGATGGAAAGGGTATCTGTATTACAATAACTTCTCGTACTAACTGATACATCAACCATTCTTATTTGTTCATGAAATTTATTCATTTTGAATATATCATTTTTAATTTATATAAACATAAATACGGTTTATATACAATACTTTCGCCAAAATATGTACATTGTTTAAAAAATATTTATGAAATAAGTAGTTAAAAAAAACAAACAATAACATGAAATATACACGGAGGGTTCCGTACCAGATTGGGGTTTGTATGGGAGGTCCCCTTCCTAGTGGCCCGATCAAACTGAAGGGTCTATTGGTTCACCCGCCCTGCACCCGCCCCGTTACAACTCCGGAAAATGCCATCAATGTCAATACCATTTTTTGGCCGAGATAAAATTTTCAAGTGCCTCCAAATAAAACGAATAGTGCTAGATATTCAGTATTGTAAGGCAAAAAAAGGTTAAACTTTACGATGCAGATATCAGATAAAGTGTTTCTTCGACCAACTGATTTATAAAATGATTGAAAGACTGAAAAGTTGTATAACGGTTCCAACATAAAGCCAACTTGCAATCAGTCACTAACAGAAGGGCTACTGAGGCTACAGTTACTGAGTCTGGAGTCATGTCTTTTAAATATTGTCCAATAGCTCAGATGTTTTCTTTCTTCAATACAAAAGATGGATATAATTTTATTGGTATGATACTTTTACTTTGTTGTCACCTAACAAATTCTATTATAAAATTTAATCAATCAAGTTGTTCCATAGTTGACATGCGTAAAAAAAGAAAAATCTTTCAGTCTATCTCAAAAATAATTTTAAATAACATTTTTATAACCCCGCCTTATAAACTCAATTTTCGAGGAATATGTGTGTGGGTAGCGATCATAATCGTGATAATATCGGTGATTTTCTTCAAGGTTGTGTATTTTTCTAAAAACATGATGCCAAAAATAAAAGCAGAGGAGGAGAAAGGCGCTGCATCTTGGTGTAAGTTAAAAATGTTTTTTGTTTCTTTGGTTTTGTAATTCGTATGAATTTAATGTACGTGTATATTTCCCATTACAGTGTCTCCATTTTGGTAAATAGTGAGCCTGAAGAAAGGACATGATGTTGGTTAAAAGTTTTGTGTGTTAACGTAAAATAATTAAAAATATTTAATCAATAAAATTAATAGTTTAAACTTGCAAGTTTTCTTATTAATATAAGTGTAATCGTTTCACATCTGCATTCCAAGAAGATCGCAGGCATTCACGTAGGAGATGTTGATTCTTTATCATCTCCAGAGCTGCGACAGAATTCTTGATGTGAAGCATGCATCATTTGAGCCATTAATCCAATTATGCAGTGTACCATTAGGACTCCCATCATCACCAAAATTCTATTCGTGTTGAAGTGTAGAACCTCGGAGTTCCATTTTGCTTGGTAACAAGGCCAAAGTGGCCGGGCAGCAACACAGGCTGTCTCATGCGATCTCTGATTGCCTGATAACTCCCTGATTTGTGCTTCCAGTCCTGAAAGGATGTCTTGTAGAGGTTACGAAAATCAATACCCAGTACCGCTGATGCCTTTCTAGCAAACTTATGCACAATCGCGTTACCCATAAAACCAGAAAGGTCAGAATGGTAATACAGCTTAGCGTAATTGAGTGCTACCGCCACCGCAATATGGATTGGGCCTTTAATATCAGTCTGGCTTTCAACATAAATCTCCACCATGGTGCTGCTTTTCTGCTTCCTAAAATGTATAGATCTCGGCCTAAAAAACACTGCATCAGTCTGATAGATTGTACGATAATTGTACTGCTTGCACCTTTGAAAAGATCTCAACACCACTACCATCTGTGTGAATTGAAATCTAATCTTGCCTAATGACGGTATGCTGCTTCCAATCATCCCTCTCCGGGAATCTTACATTGAAGTTGCCATTCCATTATAGTTCCGGGACACAGTAGTCATATTCCTATCTATCAGCTTCTCACCCCACAAATGTTAAATACGTGATTTTTTTTTTTGGATTTCGGACCCAAAGGGTACCAAGGGCTACCCCGTCCGTCTGTCATCGGGCTGTATCTCATGATTCGTAATAGGTAGAAAGAATTTTTATAGAATGTGTAGTTCTATTGGGGCAACAGCAACAAATACTAAAACTAAACTACCATTATGTAACCGATATAAACGATCTCATTGTTTACAAAATGTACTTAGTGTTTACTTTTGTACATATGTATATAAGATATAGGAAAACAAATGTACATAACATAATAATTAAAAAAAAAAAATAAATCGTATATAAAAATGTTTAAATAGGATACATGGAATGATTAATCTAGAGGCCTGTGTTGCTTACAAGAAAAAGTTAATTTAGATTAAATTCTTCTCTACTCGCACCACTGCAATCCCTTCAAATATCATTGCGAAGCCGAGGCGGGTCACCAATGAAATATAAATAAATGTAAATAATTAATAGAATCAAAAAAGTTTTGGTTTTTTATAGGTTTCTTGTTTATTTCGCACAACAGTAAATTTGGTTTTTCTTATATTTGTTTTGTTCACATTGGCTGTATACGTTTCTACTTGCAACGTGGATCGAAATGTCCCAAATGTAATGCCGCATGGGGAACCACACTGACAGTGCCATCATAATTATAATATAAAAGCAAATTTAAACGAAGCAACAAACATTGAAGGATAGAAACAGATTCAGTTTTAATTAAGAAATGCTATCGAATTTCTGGCTTCTGGACAAGCCTAATAATAATAATATTCTTTCTGCCTTCATTATTAACAGTTGTTTGTATTTATTTTGCATTATCACTTTCCACCAAATAATGTTGGTGGCTCAGTATGTTTAATCTTTAAATTTAATGATTGGATACTTATTATATATATTTTTGATAGTTTAATATAGAATTTTAACTATTTAAAATAGACATTTATATAGTATTCATAACTGTGTAAAAATGGATCATTTTCAATCCAATTCGTGCAAGTCAATTTAAAAACTTTATGCTTACATTTCCAGCGTTTAAAACTTAAGCATTGAAAGTTTCGAAATTTCATTGAATTTGATTAATTTCTATAGAACGAAAAGAATTCTATAATTAATCTTTGTTATTTCCTTAGTTAAATATATTTACATAATTGATGGACAAGGCCCTAACTTTATCAAATCAGACAATAAAACTTGTTCAAAAAAAAAAAATAAATAAAATAAACAAAAACTTTAACTAATGACGATGACAATTCTTTTCTGATCTAAGTGGTGCTTTTTATATATGACACTATATCCAAATTAATAGATCACTATTGACTAGTTGCAATCTATTAACTATCTATTCATTCGAAATCATTGTCCTCATCAGCAACGTCATCATCATCATCATTATTATTGCCAGCCATTTTGATGTGCTGCATATTGCCTTCCATATCAAATACAGCACGTTTACTACGTTTAGCTTCTGTAGCATCTTTGCTAGCGTAAAACTGAACCGCGGTCCGTTTACGCAACTCATCAATATTCTCTTCATTTGATGCAGAGGCCCATTCCAAAACTAATCGACGACCATACAAATGTGTACTGGAACTGACAGCGTCAAAGGCTTTCTTAGCATCGCTTTTCGTCACATAATCCACAAAACCAAAGCCGCGATGTGCATCTTCACCTGGTGTCATCTTACGTGGCAAACGCAATGAACGTAACTCACCAAAAGCCCTGGAAAAAAGATCAGTCATTATATAGATATATATATATATTAAACACACACACACAAACACAACATTATGTGAATCTCAATTTACGTACTTAAAAATATCTCGAACTTCTTTATGATTCGCCTGGAAGGGTATGTTGCGTACAAGGAATTTAGTGCCAGTCTGTTTTGTGATTTTAGTTTGCTTGCGTTGTGCTCCAGCATCCTTATTATAATCAGATCTATAAGAACAGAACAATTGATATTATGATATGAGCTTAATTTATTTAAAGGAGACGTGACTTACTTGACTATACGATCACTGCATTTCAATTCCACTTGATTGCCATCAATGAATGTCAATTGCTTTGTTTTTAATGCAGTTTCAGCGGTCGCTGACTTCTTGAATTGTATGAATCCATAACCCAATGAATTCATTTGACGTGGATTTGGCAAATAATGGAGTCAAACGACCATGGAAATCGGTGCCATCAAATTTGTTGAAGGCTCTTATTGCATGCTCTAGCATAACAAATGTAACGTGTCACCAAGTCAACGGGCAAACATATATGTTGTATATGGTAAATTGCGAAAAAAATGGACCCCGATTCTGAGATATCTTCCTTATTCTTTAGATTTGCCTTTTGATGCTGCCATTTGGCATTTCCAATTGATTTCCTCGTTGCATTTGCAACCTGCCCAGCAGCATCGCTTCCATTCAGTAATTTAGTTGTAGAGATCCAAGCCAATTGCAGTTTGCTCATGCTTTGCTTTGTTTTCATCTTGTTGTTTGAGGATATAATGGAATTCATATATTCAAGATCACTTATTGGTTTCGTTGCTACTTTTTCATTCTTGTCATTATCTTCATTATCAGCTACATCATGACCATCAGCAACACCATTAGCATCGAGTACATTATTGTCCTTCTTCGCAGTCTTCACTTCCTCCACTTCCTTTACTTTATTTTCAACATTTTTCTCAGATTTCTTGGCTTTACTTTTACTTTTATTCGCATTTTCATCTGCTACATTTGGCAGTGTTATCTCTTCTTGTTGTGCCGCATCATTACCCCACAATGCTCGCTTGCATAAATTCAACAAAGTCTGGTTCATCTTTATGCTCACCAATGATTTCATTAAGTTTATTTGTCTTCTTTTGCGTTTTTGCTTGCGCTTTTTAATCCTGCTCTGCCTGCCTGGATTTCTTTTACTATCTTTTGCATATTTACTCCACGATTGAGGTTTATCTTCACTGCCTAGGGCAGCACATGGCTCCACTTTGATGCGACTCGTTTGAACACATGTGTTATGAAAATGTTTAATGGCATTTTGTGCCTGCTCCTCCGTTTGGTATCCAATGATGCAGAATTGCCGACATTTACCATCGGCTGTATATTTCAATTGAATATCGGTAATGGTGCCTTTGGTTCCAAATAGATTTCGCACCTTCACCTCGCTTATCTAAAATTGTGAAATTCGGGATTGTTGGTCCACTATGTTATAAAGAAAGTACTTACGTTCTTTGGCAATTGCTTAACAATAATGCGAGACATAATTACGATGATTTAGTTGTTTCTAATTAATAAATAACACAAATTTTAAATCAATTTTGCTAGGACATTATTACATTTTGTCGTTTATTGTTTCAGCGACAAGTGCTGTAAGTGTTGTCTTGTCAAATAACGAATGCTTTTCAGCACTGCACATACTAGTAATTATAATAATCGATAAATATTGTATTCGATGTAATTAATTTCAGCAAAATGCACAACACTGATTTACCAAGCATGTTGGATTCGTTCGTGTTGCCGGTGGCCGCAGGAAGACGTTAATCTTTACCAAATTGCATTTCGACATCAAAATTTAACTTCGATCTAGTGCCAAGTAAGTTTTTTCATTTTGCATATTTCTTATACATTTTTTTCAATATTTGACATTAATACATTTGGGACTCCAGTAAAAAATGTGAATCAACACAAAGAACAGACCGTTGCAGACTAAAGCTAAGATTTCACTATTTACTTTTGGAGTATTTTTATTATTATTAAACCATTCTTATTTGGTTTTATTATTATTGCTGTGTCATCGATCAGTAGAGACAAATACAATTGCGAGTGCGAGTGAAGCTATTTTCTGTCAATAAATATTCAAAATTTCATGTTCATTCATATCGTTGGGAAACCAAAAATGCAGTCGAAGACTGAACAAACAATAAAACTAAAAGCAAATATTCATAGCAATGAGCTTTTGTATGTTAATAACACTCTGACTGAAAGCTCATTGCTATGAGCATTTGCTACTTGTTTTATTGTTTGTTTGTTTGGCCTTTGACTGGCATCACTTGAAATTGGACAATAAATTTTGTTTATTCTCTAGCTCTCTGAGATTTATGTCTATCACTGTCACAAGTAAGACGAAGTGCAGGTTCAACAGAGGATTCTTTCTCTTCTATTAGAAAGCCTTATTTTATTTACTTTCATTTCATATAATAATAAAGCACGGGCTGTGACAATCACATAAATTTTGATCATCATCAATTCATTAATTGATTGAATTAAAATACAACAATCCAACTTCTTTGTGATTAGTAGAAATTAATAATTGTCGCTATTAAGTGGCTGAAGTTTACACCATCAATTCTACGGTAGGCTTATGTTATTTACCATACTAACTAATCCAGACTTTAATTATCTAATCTTGTTTCTTTTTCAATTCTACATATTTAGATAGAATACTTGAGATTTACTTGACTGAAGAAAACTTCGATGAAATCGTTGAACGGAATGGAAATTTTAAAATGGTAATTAATGCGGTTTTTATACTCTTCACGCAGTGAATAGTTTGTCATGAAGCTTGTAACAGGCAGAAGGAGACATCAGAGACGCCATAAAATATATATTCTTGGATTGATTAAGCCATGTCGGTCTGTTTGTATTCAAACGAGTCCCTCAGTTTTTGAGCTAGAGATCTGAAATTTTGCATGAACCTTTCTTTTTACATTTGTCGGAATCAGTGGAATCGGACCACCACCCATTTAAATTCATGTTCTTATTATTTTTTGTCCTATCAATTTAAAACTTTGCCACTATAAGTTTCTAATCAATGTCTACGAAACGCGTAAATTTCAAGGTCCTAGAATTACTAGAGAGCGTAGGCAAAAACGTTTTCTAGGGGTGTGCGTGAATAGTATATGAACTTCGGCATAGACGAAGTTAAACTTCTTTTTACTTGGTTCTAATTTCTTATTTTCCATTACTTTTCTCCATATCCATGTAGGGTGTACTTAGTTTCTCAAATCATAGTTTGTTCTCTCATATGTGCATCTATATACCCACCAATCCTAATTCCTTTGAAGTACATGCTTCAGCTAGTAATTAGTAAAATTCAAAATCCAGTCGAAAAGTATAAGGAGGCACAGTTGGGTTCCATTTCAAGACGCTTGTTACAGAATGTAAAGCGAAAGATTCTTGTTCTCGATATGGATGAAACACTTATCACCACAATGTCGAGACGTAACTGGTGCATTTCGCCACTGCAGTCAATTGCATATGATTACAAAGTCATTTTGAGAGAATACAAATCAGAATATTTTGTATTTAAACGGCCACATGTTGACTACTTTTTGGATACTGTGAGCGAATGGTATGATCTAGTTATTTATACAGCCGCGCTTGACTTATATGCCAACCCTGTGCTTGATGTTTTGGATAATGGACGTAAGTGTAACCAGTAAATATTGTATTAGACTTATATGTCCATAGATTATTTTATTTTGTTTTGTTTTGTTTTGAGCAGGTGGCATATTATGCAATCGTTTATATCGCCAACATTGCATTCTAGTAAAAGGCTTGCGTGCGAAATTCATGGGGATTGTTACTAGAGATCTCGCAAATGTACTCATTATCGATAATTCGGACGTGGCGTGTGGTTTCAATCCCGAAAACTCCATTCGTATACGTAGCTATCACAAAAGGTCTCTAGATCGTAATGATATCGCTCTACTGAAATTGTTGCCATTCCTTGATGCTTTACGTTTTACGAATGATGTCAGATCGGTCCTAAAACGTTGTAGACGCTATCGAAAATTCAATAAGGATATTTGGCGAATCTAAAAGGTATTTATTTTGTATTTATTTACTTTATATATTTATATGCATTTCCATTTTTCATCTATGTAGATATATACATTTCTATGTCTCATTCGTGGACGCAATGGTGAGCTCGTGGTTTGGCGACTTTAATAACGTAATCTTTAGCTTAGCCAAAAGTTATTCGATCACCTCATGCAAATGTGGGATATTCATTTACATTACAACATCAACATCTATTATATCTTTAATATTTCTTCTTTGGACGTGGTTCATTGTAACTGGTATCAGTATCAATAAAATGTGTATTAATTTGTCTCTAAAACTCCCCTCCTTAACTTATTATAAAATTAAAAACTTTACAATTAAAAATGATATCAGTTTTCAATATATCAGCGGTTCTTAGACTATGCTAATGCCAGAGGTCCGTAATATACTTAGTTTTCATATTAAACTATATTCACTTCATCATAATATTATGTTAACAAATCATATAAAAGAATCGGATGCAAAATATTTCCGTGAAATGAATATGTTTTTAAAGCCGTTGCTATAGAATATCGGTTTCAAATTCCTAATCATAAGAGGCATGATGATGTTGATCATGAGAAGATGGAAAGGGTATCTGTATTACAATAACTTCTCGTACTAACTGATACATCAACCATTCTTATTTGTTCATGAAATTTATTCATTTTGAATATATCATTTTTAATTTATATAAACATAAATACGGTTTATATACAATACTTTCGCCAAAATATGTACATTGTTTAAAAAATATTTATGAAATAAGTAGTTAAAAAAAACAAACAATAACATGAAATATACACGGAGGGTTCCGTACCAGATTGGGGTTTGTATGGGAGGTCCCCTTCCTAGTGGCCCGATCAAACTGAAGGGTCTATTGGTTCACCCGCCCTGCACCCGCCCCGTTACAACTCCGGAAAATGCCATCAATGTCAATACCATTTTTTGGCCGAGATAAAATTTTCAAGTGCCTCCAAATAAAACGAATAGTGCTAGATATTCAGTATTGTAAGGCAAAAAAAGGTTAAACTTTACGATGCAGATATCAGATAAAGTGTTTCTTCGACCAACTGATTTATAAAATGATTGAAAGACTGAAAAGTTGTATAACGGTTCCAACATAAAGCCAACTTGCAATCAGTCACTAACAGAAGGGCTACTGAGGCTACAGTTACTGAGTCTGGAGTCATGTCTTTTAAATATTGTCCAATAGCTCAGATGTTTTCTTTCTTCAATACAAAAGATGGATATAATTTTATTGGTATGATACTTTTATTTTGTTGTCACCTAACAAATTCTATTATAAAATTTAATCAATCAAGTTGTTCCATAGTTGACATGCGTAAAAAAAGAAAAATCTTTCAGTCTATCTCAAAAATAATTTTAAATAACATTTTTATAACCCCGCCTTATAAACTCAATTTTCGAGGAATATGTGTGTGGGTAGCGATCATAATCGTGATAATATCGGTGATTTTCTTCAAGGTTGTGTATTTTTCTAAAAACATGATGCCAAAAATAAAAGCAGAGGAGGAGAAAGGCGCTGCATCTTGGTGTAAGTTAAAAATGTTTTTTGTTTCTTTGGTTTTGTAATTCGTATGAATTTAATGTACGTGTATATTTCCCATTACAGTGTCTCCATTTTGGTAAATAGTGAGCCTGAAGAAAGGACATGATGTTGGTTAAAAGTTTTGTGTGTTAACGTAAAATAATTAAAAATATTTAATCAATAAAATTAATAGTTTAAACTTGCAAGTTTTCTTATTAATATAAGTGTAATCGTTTCACATCTGCATTCCACGAAGATCGCAGGCATTCACGTAGGAGATGTTGATTCTTTATCATCTCCAGAGCTGCGACAGAATTCTTGATGTGAAGCATGCATCATTTGAGCCATTAATCCAATTATGCAGTGTACCATTAGGACTCCCATCATCACCAAAATTCTATTCGTGTTGAAGTGTAGAACCTCGGAGTTCCATTTTGCTTGGTAACAAGGCCAAAGTGGCCGGGCAGCAACACAGGCTGTCTCATGCGATCTCTGATTGCCTGATAACTCCCTGATTTGTGCTTCCAGTCCTGAAAGGATGTCTTGTAGAGGTTACGAAAATCAATACCCAGTACCGCTGATGCCTTTCTAGCAAACTTATGCACAATCGCGTTACCCATAAAACCAGAAAGGTCAGAATGGTAATACAGCTTAGCGTAATTGAGTGCTACCGCCACCGCAATATGGATTGGGCCTTTAATATCAGTCTGGCTTTCAACATAAATCTCCACCATGGTGCTGCTTTTCTGCTTCCTAAAATGTATAGATCTCGGCCTAAAAAACACTGCATCAGTCTGATAGATTGTACGATAATTGTACTGCTTGCACCTTTGAAAAGATCTCAACACCACTACCATCTGTGTGAATTGAAATCTAATCTTGCCTAATGACGGTATGCTGCTTCCAATCATCCCTCTCCGGGAATCTTACATTGAAGTTGCCATTCCATTATAGTTCCGGGACACAGTAGTCATATTCCTATCTATCAGCTTCTCACCCCACAAATGTTAAATACGTGATTTTTTTTTTTGGATTTCGGACCCAAAGGGTACCAAGGGCTACCCCGTCCGTCTGTCATCGGGCTGTATCTCATGATTCGTAATAGGTAGAAAGAATTTTTATAGAATGTGTAGTTCTATTGGGGCAACAGCAACAAATACTAAAACTAAACTACCATTATGTAACCGATATAAACGATCTCATTGTTTACAAAATGTACTTAGTGTTTACTTTTGTACATATGTATATAAGATATAGGAAAACAAATGTACATAACCAATCGGGAAATAAAAAAAAAAATAAATCGTATATAAAAATGTTTAAATAGGATACATGGAATGATTAATCTAGAGGCCTGTGTTGCTTACAAGAAAAAGTTAATTTAGATTAAATTCTTCTCTACTCGCACCACTGCAATCCCTTCAAATATCATTGCGAAGCCGAGGCGGGTCACCAATGAAATATAAATAAATGTAAATAATTAATAGAATCAAAAGAGTTTTGGTTTTTTTTTTATAGGTTTCTTGTTTATTTCGCACAACAGTAATTTTGGTTTTTCTTATATTTGTTTTGTTTTAAGTAAAGTTTTCTACTTATAATATTAGTAAAAAAAAAAAAAAATAAATACATATATAGTATATATATATATATTTATATATATATAATTATTATTGAAAAAGAAAGTTGTAGTTAATTTAAATACAATTACAAATAATTAAAAATAAAACTGAGAAAGGGAAATGCAAAAATTTGAAAAAGAAACATTTTGCATTTGGAACGGAATTTATTACACAATTTGTAAGTATTTTTTTTTTGTTTGTTTTTTTTTTTTGTTTTGTATAATTTGTTGCTGTTCTTCTTCTGGTTGTTATTGTAGTTGTTGTAGTTTTTGTTGTTTAATAATATTTTTTTTTTTAACAATTTTCTATAAATTATTTCTTTATTTTGTTTGTTTGTTTGTTTGTTTGGCAGGAATAATATTTCATAGTTTTGTAAATACATATTTTTCTTTTTGTTTTTTATTGTGTATAAGAATTAAAATGAAAAATAATATTATAAAATTAATTAATTTTCAGTTTTGTTTCAAAAATTTCTATTCGAATTGTTGTGTTAATTATTTTTTATATATTTAAATTGAAATGAAACAAGAATTTTGAAGAAAATTTTCGAGAAAAACTAAAAGGTTTTTCCGTGTTTTTTTTTTTTGTTTTTAATTTTAATTTTAATTTTTTTAATAGACAATTATAATTTTGATTAAATTTATTTATTTCACATCAATATTTCTGTTTTATTAAGTAAATTGTTTTCTCTGTGTTTTGTTTTTTATTTATTGTATAATGTTTTTTTTTTTTTTTGTTTTATTACATTAAAAATTGTTTAATTTCCTTTATTTTCTTCAACTTCTTCTTAGACTTTGACTGACTTTTACTTTTTGTTTTTACTGTTTCTTTTTTAATTTTATTCCGTGTTTTCTTTTTGTTATTGGAATTTTTTTGGTTTTTGTGCTAAATTTTTTTTTTTTTTTTTAATTAAATTTAATTTTGTTTTGTTGTTTTGTTTTGTTTTGTTTTGCTTTTAAGTAAAAGACACGAAAGTGAAAGAGGTTTTTAATTTTCATCAAAATTTATTTAAGATAATTTTTTGTTTTCTTCAATTCAATTTTCAATTTGAGTTTTGGTTAATTTTTTTTCTTGTTTTGAATTAATTAATTAATTTTGCTTAATTTAAAACACCGAGATTTTGCATAAAATTTAAATTGATTTCTCTTAGTTCCTGGATTAATTTTCATGTTTTAAAAATTTTTTGTTTTTTTTTTTTAAATATCGAAATATAAATTTTAATTTTTTTTTTGTCTAATTATTTTTTTTTTGGAGTTTTTTGTTTTTTTTGTTTTTCGTAATTTTTTTCTTATTTTTTTGTTTCATTTTCATTAAAAACACCGAAAGCTTAAATTTTAGAGATTTTCTTTTCCTAAACTGTAAAATTTTACATAATTTTTATTTTAATTTAATTTTTAATGAATTTTTCTCATTTTGTGTTACTGAGAATTAAAAATATTTTTTTTTATAATGTTTCATTTTTTTTCGTATGCCATTATTCTTTTTTTTTATGTTTCTCTTAATTTTTTTTTTATTAAAAAAAAAAAATATTTTATTTTTCAATTTATTAATATATTTTTCTTTTTTTTTTTAATTTTGTATAAAAAGAAGACAATTTTTTTAAATGTTTTCCTTTCCATTTTGTTTTTGCATTAATAGTTTCGTTTTGTGTTTATTTTTATTTTTGCATTTGCATTTTTTTTAAGTAAATAA
Organism: Amiota minor; assembly: GCA_037043295.1. Lineage (NCBI taxonomy): Eukaryota > Metazoa > Arthropoda > Insecta > Diptera > Drosophilidae > Amiota > Amiota minor. The sequence continues at coordinate 498,183 of JBAMAW010002172.1, forward strand.
AAATAGTTAATTTGTTTTTGTTTTCTTTCTTTTAAATATTTTTTTTTTTATTTTTATTTGCTTTAAAAACACAAAAAATGTAATGTTAATCAAATTAAATATAATAATGAATTAAATAGGAATAATTAAGAAATTATAACATAATTATAATTGCATAAGATTAAGTTAAGAGGAAAAAATATTATCACATTTTCATTACGTCTTTGTTCGTAGCACCTTCAATTCAATTCAATCTCAAACGATTCCTTTATCCACAGGCATACGACGACACCAAATCACATAACTACACACATCTATAGCCTTATGTAACTATGTGATTAAGTGCTTAGATGCCATTCATTATCAATATCAATTCTTATTTGTTAGTCAATCCAATTCAATCTATAATAATTCAAAACCATAGCAATTCCTGCATCATTTTTCCATGATCTACTACATACAATACCTATATCAATCTGCCTGTACATGTTCTTACAACATTTTAGCTATTTATTTACTAGTTACATACATCATCATCATCATCATCATTATCATTCATTATAAACATTATCAACCAATAATCCAATCAACATTCCATTACCATCATCTCATCATCTCATCATCTCATCATTCAATATCTTAACTCAATTTAATTCATTTCAACTCCTCTGTATGCATTGTGTGCGGGAGAAAAAACAAAAAATAAATTGCGCTTCGGTTTTTCTTTTTATCACAAAAATACATATATATCTACATATATATCTAACTATATACTTTTAAGATATTTTGTATAATCAGAGGATCTGTCTAGATCTTAGCTCAATGCTTATTTGTATTTGGCATTTAACTATGTATTTAGTATATTGTATCTTCGCACTTTTACCTACTTCCATTCCTCTCCATCCCTACCATATCCATTTCTATATCCTTATTCTTATCGTTTTCTTTATCCTTTATTCTAAATAGTATATTCTCTTTCAAATTATATATGTATGTGTATGTACCTTTCTTAACCTACTCCTCTCATTCTTTTCAATTCATTTCATTTCATTTCATTTCAACATTCTTGGTTCCTTTACGTTTCTTCTATTTTACTAAATCATTTAATCAATTCACTTTTGTCGAACATAACCAATTTTCTTAAAAAAATTTATCCACATTCATATAACTAACCGCTTTCCTATTCCACACATTTTACTACTTTCAATTTCACTTCGAAAATGATTAGCAAAAAAAAAATAAAGAAAAAAAATTAATAATAATAATAATATATATATTTATATATAAAATAAAAAATTAATTGTGTATTTATGTTATTGAAATTTCACATAAATGAAAATAATAAGTAGGTTTTACTTAGTATAAATATCATCATATTGTTTATTGTTTATTATTCATTGATTATTATGACTTTTTCAAATCTTTAAAATAAATTACTGTATGGTTTTTTCATTAAATCAGGGGATAAGATTTTCTATCAAAAATTGTGTAACCAATTCCAATGACTTCACTCACTACAGAGGAGTTCAATTGTATTGAAAACTTTTGCCATTGATTGCTTGCTTGGACAGAAGGTAATCTATTGAATTATAGGTGGAATGAAAGTCCCTTTTCAGTTTTTTTAGGTTGCTTTGCAAACTAAATTTGTAAACTAATTTAGAACCGATTGAGCTGATCATTCTGGTGACAATACAATATGCAAAAATATGTAGATTTCTAACGATTCTATTAGTGTAACGCTATCCTTTTTCATTCATCTCTCTCTAATTTGTATGTTTTATTGTTTATCATTTTTTTTTAACGCGAAAATGTAAAATAAGAATTTTGAATTAAAAAAAAAAACGACCTAGTACGGATTACACGCCCACAACACTGCATAGCTTCAATATAAACGAAACGATTCTATTTGTAGCCTCACAATTTTTGAAATTTCCTCCACTCCTGCCATAACGCGTTTAAAAGAGCTTCGCTTCTAAATATAAAATAACAAAAACTACACTGGACAGCAAGCATGCAGTATGATTGTACCCTAAAGGTATGGAAGAGAGTTGAGAGAGTTGAAATACTTTCTGTTATGCCCCCGTTCCCTTCACATCGACAACAACAAAATACTAGGTAAGCGAGAAAGAATATCAATTGTCTCTTGTTCTTGTTGTTGTTAACTTAAGTGACGATTTCTGAAATTTAACTTATATCGCAAATCGCGTGAAGAAACTTCGTTCCAAAAAAAAAAAAAAAATAAAAAATTGTTATAATCTGCAGAGCTGGATGATCTGTTGGAGTATGTAGTTATTTTAGTTGAATGTTCCAATATTTCTTGTGTAACCATATTTGAATTCAATCAACAACTTAATGACTTGCCTTCACTTACAGCTACGGTCAAAATAATAGTAGCGCTAGTTGGAAAATGAATTTGATGGAAATAAAATGAATGAATTGGTGTTTTAATGTACCAAAAATATTTTTTTTTTAAAGTATGATGTGTTAATGAGAAAATCATAAGGAAATAATAACAACTTTATGTCATATGACAATAAAAAAAAATTTTTTTCCAAAAGTTCAATTAATTTGCACGGTCAAAATAATAGTAGTGCTTGGACAAATATTGAGAAAAAAATCATTTCGTTGCTTCTTTATACAAGAAAAGTTTACAAAAAGTAAATATTATTAGTTTATAACAATTTACAATAGTAACTGATCAAAATTTTTAGTCATTTCTTTTCCTACAATGGGTCGAGGCAAGCACTGTACACCTGAACGGCGTACACTCATAAAAAAATTGATTTTTGACAGAAAAACGTGCAAGGAAGTTCAAAACATGGTAGGTTGCTCTCCTACAATGGTGCGTAATGCTAAAAAAATTCATATCAGGTATTGAAACACGTGGACGACCTCGCATTATGTCCGAAAGATTAGTTACCCGTGTAGTAAGATACTCAAGGCAGAACCTATTTCGGTGCTCTATAAAATAAAAAAGGAATTAAATCTGATTGTAAGCGTAGAAACCATACGGAGATGCTTGAGGGAAAACAATTTAAATGCTCGGAGAGCAAGAAAGGTGCCCTTTTTAACAAAAAATCATCTAGCCGCACGAATTAAATTCGCCCATGATCACATTGATTGGCCATTACAGAAATTGAGAAACATTTTATGGTCGGACGAATCCAAAATTGTACTTTATGGTGGACCTGGATCTCGTCAGTATGTCAGGCGGCCGCCAGAGTCTGAGTGGCAACCAAGATTCACAACAAAAACTGTAAAAGACGGAGGAGCTCGCATTATGATCTGGGCTTGTTTTTCATATGACGTCGTGGGGCCAATATATTGGATCAAGGATATCATGGATCGGCACCTGTATGTGCATATAAAGCAGGAGATAATGCTGACATATGCTAGTGAAGAAATGCCACTGATTTGGGAGCTTCAGCAAGACAATGACCCTAAGCATACAAGCAAAGTTGCAAACAGTGGTTGCAGGCCAACGGAATAAATGTACTAGAATGGCCTGCACATCGCCAGATCTCAACCCAATTGAGAATTTGTGGTGCGACGTGAAGAATGAAGTTGCCAAACGTCTACCCAATAATGTTCAACAGCTTTGGGAAGCAGTTAGAGATGCTTGGAGCTCCATTCCTTCCCAAAGGTGTCAAAATCTTGTAGATTCGATGCCAAAACGATATGCTGCAATTATAGCAAACAAAGGCTATACTAATTGTAGTGTAATAATCGTAATTTTAGTTATTTTAATATTATCCGTAACATTTGTATTGGTTTGGGCTGGTGGGAGACCTTCAAATGAATCACTACTATTATTTTGACCGTGCAAATTAATTGAATTTTTGGAAATAAATTTTTTTTCATTCATATGACATAAAGTTGTTATTATTTCCTTATGATTTTCTCATTAACACATCATATTTTAAAAAAAAAATATTTTTGGTACATTAAAACACCAATTCATTCATTTTATTTCTATCAAATTCATTTTCCAACTAGCGCTACTATTATTTTGACCGTAGCTTATATACTTAATGTATGAAAGATGCAACAGTATTTTCTAATTTAAAAAAATTTCAATAAATTTCTCGAAATCATTGGATCATTTTGTATAGAAAATAACTTCATTAAAATTGTCTTACCAAATAAAGTTTTATGTGAAATTTCAAAAACATTTCACAATTTTTTGTTTTTTTGTTTTTGTATTCAATAAAAATAGAAAAATTAAATATAAACATAAGGAAACAATAAACATACAAATAAAAACCGTAACAATAAAATTTTGTAAATTCTTATTATGTAAGTAAATTTATAATAAATACCCTTCACACTTTATACAATATTTTATACAACATATTCATTTTGGTATAGCATTTGCATAAACTTAAAAGAAGGGTCACCGAAAACTGTTTATGCATTAGCCGATTATACATTTCGGTATAACTTCCAGTTTGTTTCTCTAATGAGTAGTCGCGATATCCAATTTTATCATGACTCGTTTATTAATTTCATCCGTTCTTTAGTTTTAGAGATATAGGACTAACAGTTATGCGACTTCATCAATCTTTAAGCAACATCATCATCATCTAGATAAGTATGTATGGACAAGAAGTTTGTTAGGAACTCAGAAATTGACTATCATCATTTATACTAAATTAAGTTACAATATAGGTGACATTGTCAATCCTTGGAATTGATTACACAAAATCTCTCTATAAGTGTTCGTAGATAATTCCTCTATATTTGAGTCTAGATTAGATGAAAATTCTTACAAGATCTTAACAAAATTGTTGAAAATACCTTGATTCAATCAATAGAATTGATTATTAATGCAGATATCTAAGAAAGTGTGGAAGGTCTATAAGATTTTCGTGATTACTCCTCCAATTTGGAGATTCTTATATGAAAATTCAGATTAGATCAGGCAGTTGCCATGATTCAAAAATCTCTCTATAAGTTTTCGTTGATAATTCCTCTATATTTGAGTCTAGATTAGATGAAAATTCTTACAAGATCTGAACAAAATTGTTGAAAATACCTTGATTCAATCAATAGAATTGATTATTAATGCAGATATCCAAGAAAGTGTAGAAGATTTGTAAGATTTTGTTGATTGCTCCTCCAATTTGGAGATTCTTACATGAAAATTCAGATTAGATCAGGCAGTTGCCATGATTCAATTCTTGGAATTCGTTACACAAAATGTCTTTATAAGTTTTTCAGAGATAATTCGTCAATATTTCAATCTTTTAGATGAAAATTCATATAAAAACTTAACAATTTTGATGCAAATACCTTGATTCAATAAAAACAAAGAGTGTGGAAGGTCTGTAAGCTTTGATAGATTATTTCTACAATTTTGAGATTCTTAGATGAAAATTCAGATCAGATCAAACAGTTACCATGATTCATCTCTGGAATTGGCTATGCAAAATGTATGTAAAGATGTAAGGGGTCTATATTTATTAGATCTGATCAAAGGAGTTGAAAATGTCTGTCCTTCAATTTTGAGACTTAGATGAAAATTTATTTTAATTTATAACATCAACTGATGGATGTAAAATATAAATTACTTTAATGAAAACATGATCTGATCTTAGATGAGATCAGATCAGATTAATTAAGATTTGTTGTAGTGTAGTAGTGTGAAGGGTATTAATCTTAATCTTTGGTAGAACCAAAGTCAAACTTTTGCTTTTAATTTTTCATTTTGTTTATAATGAATTTTGTTTTTAATGTAATTTCTTTTTGTTGTTGGTTTATTTTTTTCGTTTTTATTTTTGCTTGTTTGTTTGTTTATTTTTTTTGTTAAAAATCAGTCTCTATTGCTTTTTTTTTTTCTATGTGTATGCAAATAATTTTATATTTAAGATTTTGTGTTTGTTGTTTGTTGTATAATTTTCATCATCTGTTTTGTTTTTCTTTGTTTCGTCATTTATCGTTCATTCATCGTTCGTTTGTTGGCTCAATTTTGTTTCAATTGTTAGTTTATTCATTCATTCGTTTTGATTTTGCTTTACCATTTTTTACCTTTTACTTTTACCTTTGCTTTTGTTCATCGTCTTTTTGTGTTTTGTGTTTTGTGTTCTCTACTATTTCATTTGTATTTTAGTTTTAGTTTTATTTTTGTTTTTATATTTCTATTTTTTTTGTTTTTTTTTTTTTTGGTTTTTTCATTTTTGAGTAAAAATTTGGATGCTTTTATTTTTGTTTTTGTTTCTGGTTTTTGTTTTTGCCTTAGAAAAATATCACATTCTTACTTCGTTCGATCGAGAGACATTTTTTTTTTGTTTTGTTGTTAAAATTTGATTTTTTTTTTTAATTTATGTTTTTTTTTTTATATACAATTACTTTTGTTTTTTTGTTGCTTTTTTTTTATAGTTTCATGATTAAAATATATATAAAATTTAAAAAATATTTGATTGAGGTCATTTTAGAATTATTGCTAGTTATTTTTCTTTTTTGGTTTTTGCGTAATTTTACTTTGTTTTTTTTTTGTTTTTGTTTTCTTTCTTGTATTTTTGTATTTTATATTTGTTTTTTAATTTTTAATTTGCTCTAAAAATTTTGCCATTTTTCTTTGTTTTTGTTTTTGTTTTTGTTTTTTTTTCGTATATTTGTAGACACTCATTTATGTATTGTATATATAAAAAATTGTTGAAACATTTTTGTGTGGTTTGTGTTGTGTGTTTATTTATTTTTAATATTAATTTCTTTTTTTTTATTTGGTTTTTATATATAGAATTTATCTTTTGTTTAATAGTTTTGTTAAATGTTTAAAGAGACACGACGACAGTTAAAGTGAGAAGAAGAAAAAAATATTTTTACTCACAACATCAACAATTAAATAGTTTTTTTTTTGTTTTTTTTTTAAATTTTAATTTAATATTTATTTTCTCATATTTTATTTTTTTACTTTAATATTTTTTGTTTATTTTTTTCTTTGTTTTTTGTTTTGTAAAAATTTCAAAAAGACTTCTAACACCGAAAAATATATTATATATTTATATGTATTTATTTATTTATGTATGTATTTTATGTCATAGTATGTTATCTATGTATGTATGTATGTGTGTGTATTTAATAATATTTAATCATTATTCTCTCATTTATTATATTTTATTTATGTAAAATTATTTATTAATATTTCATATTATTATTTATTTTTGTAATTAATGAGATAGTTTTTGTTAACATATTCTGTCTGTTTTCTTTGACTTTTCATTCATTTTTTTTTTGATTTTATTATTACAATATAATTTTTGCTTTTTTATTATTGATTTATGTTTTTTTTTATGGAAATAAAAGTAAGTATTTTGAATAAATGAAATGGTTAATTTATTCATAACTATTTTGTTTTAAAGCTGGTCGGTCATTGATTAAATATGATAATCGTAACATAAGTAAAAGTTGTTAAAAATAAAAAGTAAATTATTTGTTCTCATCATTTAGTTATTGTATTGTATATGCAACCCATGTGTACTTTGAATTACTACAATAAATTACTACTTCCAGGACTTAGTACTGATTAAGTGTAGATTGTAAATTCAAATCAATCAATTATGTTTAATACAATACATAACATATTAGGTTAAAGCCAGGCGTATGCTCTTTTTTGGAATTAAATTTCTCAAACAAGTCACTTTTAGTAGTATAAGATCAATTTAAGGGTTTTTGGGAACATAATCAAATATAGAATTAAGCACAATAAGACTGCAGAACATGATCAAGTAACCGTCAGGGTACAATCCTACTAGAAATACAATGCTATCATATAACTGATGCACTCTCCAATATTTTGGATACTAGCTGAAACAATAACTGTTCCGAATCCAGGAAAAGACTTATCAGCATTCATATTCAATAGACCAATCAGCTTACTACTAAATCGAAATGGTTCTCGTCAACGACACTCAACTATTGTATAAGCATTTGACAAAGTCTGGCTAAGTGGCTTGTTTTTTCAAAATTTAGTTCAAAAGACCTTGTTTTTTTATACCAGTACACAGTCTCAGACATATTTTCTATCAGTTTCTGAAATATTATTCTACATACGAGTATTTATATTATCACTTTGCACAAAATCTACTTTTAATTTTGGAAGGACTTCCACAATGTTCCCAAAATTTCGCTCAACATGCCGTAGATCATCATCTTGCTGGATAATCTTTACATGTTTGGTACAATCCCTTGATGTTTGGGACTCGGAAGGACGCATAACAGGCTCTTTAAAAATATTAAAGTTGCCTTTTTATTCTCTTCTCGCAGTAAATAGTACTTAGTATAAGTTTGTCATGAAGATTGCATGAACCCATTCAAGTGCCATTTTTGAGTGCACAGAAGCAGCTCTCTAATTCCTACATATGCAAACATATAATGCATATAGTCGCTGAACATATGTAGGAATTAGACAATTCTCTCAAACTAACAGGCACACTGAGTGACACTCAAAAACTCGTGTGCGACTTACAGCAAAAAACAGTTTTTTGAGTTTGAGTGAAAGTTTTATGAGTTGTGCGATCATTCAAGTTAGGAGAGTTCAAATGAGTTCGGATAATGAGTTGACCAAAAAAGTTGAGTGCATCGCATAGCAATAATCATATTGATTGGTTTTGGTTATTAATATGTTAGTTCCTTTCATAACTGGTTACAAAACTCATTCATTCATTTTTGGCATGAGTAACTCAAACGCCGTTTTTTGCACTCCATGCAGATCTCTAGTATGAATGTACGCTTATCAGCGGGTGTACGCAATAGAGATATGCATGAATGCATTCCAAACAGCATATGAATACATCCATGCAGACCTCTACTTTGTAACTGTTAGAAGGGATATCGGAGACTCCATAATGTCTATATATTATTGATCAGCTCGACAAAGCGAATTGATAAAGATATGTGCGTCTGTCTGTCCATCTGTATGTATGCAAACTAGTCCCTCAGTTTTCAAGCAAGACAACTGTAATTTTGTATGAAGTTTTCTTTTCACCACACGCTACACAATTGTCGGAATCAGTCGAATGGGTCCATGACGTGGAGTACCTCCTATACGAACCCAAATTAAAATCCATGTTCTTATTAAGAAAACTTTACTTTTTTTTTTAGGGTTCCGGACCCAAAAGGTACCAAAAGGAACCCTATTGCAGAGACTTCGTTGGCCGTCCGTCCGTCCGTCCTCGGGCCATATCCCATAAACAATAGCTAGAGAGTTGAAACATTTACAGAATGTGTAATTCTATCCGAGCATCAGCAACAAATACTAAAACTAAAATATTTTTAAAAACTTAAAGGGGTCCCCATACAAGAAACATTTTGGTTTGTATAGCAGCTATATGATCCAGTAATTCCACGATCTTGAAATTTAGATGGTTGGTGGCTATACATTGGAAACTTTTATTTTCAAAATTTCAGTTTGATCGGAAAACTAGGGAGGGTACCTCCTATACAAACTTCCAATAAAATTCACGTTCGTATTAGAAAAAATTTTTTGTTTTTTGTTCTACAGAACTGAAATAAAGACACTATAAGTTTTTGATACAGGCGCTGCATATCTGTTGGAATCAGCTAAATCGGCCAACTAGAAGGGTTACCTCCCATACAAACCCACATTTAATATTCAGGTTCTTATTCGAAAAATTTTATTCATTCATGCACTATTGAACTGAAATTTAGACACTATAAGTTTTTGATATAGGTAGGAGCGGTACATTTGTTGGAATCAATCAAATCGGACCAGTAGTGGGAGTACCTCCCATACGAACCATAATCTGGTACGGAACCCTTCGCCTAAGAGTCTGACTCGCACTTGGCCCATTTTATTTTTGTATTATTGAAATGAAATTTAGACACTATAAGTTTCTTATCTAGGTATGTTCACCAACCATGTAAATAATGTCAAGACTATAGGATTACTTGCTCATATAGCTCCTATATAACGGGGAACAACTTTTTGCCAAATAAAATATCTTCACGGTATTTTCTGTATTGGCGAGAGAATGCCTTCCAAATGAAATGCAATTCTTAAATTTATTGCAAGACATAATTTCTTGTGTGTGTTTTAATAAAACTCCCTCATAACTTCAAATGTGTGTTGTGATTACTTTGACTATTGTATTGATTTGAACTGTTACAATTGACTGATGAGTCAAAATCAAGATTGTTAAACAACTCAACTCTAGCATAAATTTGAATGGACATTATGAAAAACCAAAAAAAAAAAAAGAACCTATTGTACAATTTTTATTTGGGTTGCATATACTCGTAGTATGTAAGTACTTTTCAAATAAAAAATATTTCAAAAACAGAAATTAGAACAAAATACCTATGTATTTAGTATTAGAATACAATATATATAAAAAAAAAAATATTTGTATTTAATTTGTAATTGTTGTTGTTGCTGTTATTCATGTTCATGTTTTAATGTGAAACCTCGAAATTGTCATAATTTCATGAAAAAATATTCGGCTTAATATCCTTTTTGTTTTTCCTTGCTCCATCAATGTTAAGGAAACTTCTTAATAAGTATCTTTATAGTATTACAAATGTCATTATGCATGCCGATTGATTGCATTGCGGGGTATCCCAAAATTCATGCAAGTCCCAACTTGTCATTTGTGTGGTAAACTTGTGGGGCTTGTGCGTTAATTGTTAAACGAAACATTATAATAATAATTTAATCATACATAAGTATGGTATACCTAAGTAATTTTCTGTTATAAAAAATCCACTACCAGAGTCGGCTCCCTGATATATAGCAAATATAAGTATATGAGGGAATACATACGAGGGAAGTTTGATTAATCAGTGACATTTTGAATGAAACATAACTCAAATAATGGAATTTCTCAAGATCCTCAAAGTAGGAGTTTGTTTCGGTGATGACCTCGGGCCATTTCTTCAGGTATCAAAACAGGAAATAGTCACAGCAGGTGGCTAAATCTGAAAAATATGCTGGATGAGGTTACAGTTTATGGATTTTTGCCATGGCGACCACACACGCGAGCACCCATACATTGTCATGGAGGGTGTGCACTTTTTTCTTAACCAGATGCAGTCATTTTTGCTTCAAATTAATGTTGAATATGTTTAAAAGGCCTCAAGAATATTTGCCGGTGATTTTTTTTTTTACTCTTTTCAAAGGAAATCAATGTGAATGCAGCTTGGTCTTCTTTGGTGTACGTTTACCCAGAGAAGTCTACTGTTTTGACTGTTCCGTGTTAAGATGAATGCATACTTTATCCATGGTTAAGAGAAACTGTGCAAAAAGTGGTTCGAATTACGGTTGAATATCGCCAAACACTTCTTTGCAGTGGCTATGGTCGAGTTTGTGGGTAGCTTTTTCATATCCAAATATTCCTGTAAAATGTGTTTGTGGCCGCTCATTAGAGATGTCTATAGCTTCAATCAATTCACGCACTTCAATGCTCCGATTGTCTAATATAATTTCATGGATTTTATCAATGATTTCTAACTTCTTTCGGGCAACATGAAAGTTTGGCGTCACTTGTTTTGGTAAGACCACAACGGGATTCAGTAAACCTCTCATTCAAATTAATGAGTATTTATTGTTTTCGATGATGGTTTTCTTAAGCAAAAAAAAACAATTCTTCACGAGGTTGTTTGCTTTCAATGGCTGTCATACACAAACTAAATGACGCAGCTTACCCAAAATTTGAAAGTCATTAACAAAAGCAATGAAGTATCACTGACTTATCAAACTGGCCTCGTATAGTATAAGAACTATGGAAAAAAATAGAAAAAAAAAAAAGATACAATGACGTTTTTTCCAACCAAATGAATTTTGAATACTTTTGGGGATACCCGCAATTTTTTTCCATTTTTTTTTTTTATAAAGTTTAAATAATTTAGTTTAAAGTTCTGTTTTTGTCTTCTCGTTTCCTTTTCCTTTTGTTTTTGTTTTGTTTCTATTAATTTTTTTTTTTTGTTTTTTTGTTTTTAAATTTACAACAATTTTTATAAATTGTTTTTAGTTTTTGTATTGTATTTGTTTTTATTTTTTTTTTGTTTGTATTATGTTTTTGTATTTAAGATAATAGACACCGAAAACCACATGTACGACGTAATATTATTGTAGAATATATAAATCATTTTTATTCTTTTGTAATTTCTTTTTTTTTTTATTATTTTGGTTGCTTTTCCTTTCCTTTTGTTTTGTTTGTTAATTTTTAGTTTTTATTTTTGATTTTTTTGTTTTGTTTTTATATCTGTATGTATGTATATATTATGTATTTATGTATGTATAAGTATATATATGATGTATATATATATAAATAAATCTATAAATATTATTTTTTAAAAATGCATTTGTCTAATGCCAAAAATTTCGTTGTTGTAATTTTGTAATTTTCATGTTTTCATCAAATATCCTGCTTTGCCTACATTTTGTATTAAATTTTCAATTTTCAATTTTCCATTTTTGAATTTGGTTTTTATTTTGGATTTTATTTTATATTCTTTTGTTTTTCTTTTTTGTTATGTTTAAAAAAAATAAACTTTTGTCTTTTGTTTTGTTTTTTTTCTTCTTTTAATTCCATTAAGTTTTTTCATTTTCTCCTTTTTTGTTTTTTTTTATTTTTGATTTTTTGTATAGAATTTTATTTCATTCATCATTAAACAAGAGTCTTAACTCCCTCCAAAAATTAATGATTAAATTTATTACCATTTCCTTTTTTCTTTCTTTCAAATAGACATTTCCAATGTAAATGAACATTTTTTTTTATTTAATTTGAATAATTAAATACTTTAGTTGTTTTGTTTGCTTTTTTGTTTTAAAGGGGGAGGTGGGGAGGAAAAAAATGTGCCTAAATTTATGCTTAAATTGTATTAATGTTAATTTTTTTTTTTTGTTATATTTAAATTTTTATAGAAATTGGACACAGATTTATAGAAATATTATTTATTTAATTACAATACTTTTTTTTTTGTATAGAAATTTATGTTTTTTTTGTTTTATATATGTTATTATATCTATTAAATATTGCTTTTGTGTGTTCCTTAGTTACTAATTAGATTTGGTTTCGGTTTCCAATTTGCGCCTTCATCTTCGTTATCATTATTAATTTTAGACAAATTTTTATTTCTCCAATTTCCTTTGGTTTCTATCCTTAATTTAATTAATTAATTAGTCTAATTTAAATACACAAAAAAAAACACTTTCTATTTTTCAGAATATTTGCCGAAATTTTTCATATTTTTCATTAATTGTTTATTATATTTTTATTTTAAATTTTATTTATATTGCGCTGAAAATGAATTCCATGAATAAATGAATTTTAAAAAAAATTTAAGTTATATGTCTCATGCTCATAAGCACAATATGGAAGTGAAACTACCTACCAAAAATAAGAAAATGAAATATGATGAAAATCAATATTTGAAGTTTTGCTTCAAATAAAAAATATTCCCAGTGCAGGACTCGAACCTTACTCTCTAACCACTACGCCACGGAGATATTTCACTTGTATTCGTCTAAATAGCTTCAATATAATAATAACATTGATAAATTTTGATTTTCGTCACATTTCATATTCATATTTTTTTTGAATTTACTCCAAAAAATATTAAAAAAAAGTAAAACACTTGTTTTGTAAATAAAAAAAAAAGTTTATTTATATAAATTATAGCAGAAACACAATGAAATAATATTGTATAATAATAATAATAATAATAAAGTATAATAAATTTATATATCTTTTAATACTAAGAAATTTTACAAATTATAAATAATAGAATCGAATAGAATAGAAGAAAAATTCTCTATTTTCATTAATATGAAACTATTTTTTTTTTTTATACTTAGAATAAATAAAATTAAAAAGAAAATATTGATTAATATTGATTGTTTGTTTGTTTGTTTTTTATTTTACGTTTTCAAAATTGTGATGCTATTTGCTTGTCTTTTGAAATTTATTAAAAAAAAAAAGTAGGTAAACTTTTAACCAAACATATATGTCTCCAAAAGGGGCAGTGTCATTTTCTATATATTTTTTTTTTTATTGTAAGTGAACACGATTTAGGTAAACTTTAGGTAAAAGAAAAGAAAACTGAAGAGAATTTAAAGAAAAAATTTAAAAAAATTAATAATTTAATTAAAAAAAATTCAAACGAACTTTTACTTTCTTTCCTTTTTTTTTGTTTTGATTTCCCTTGATTTCTATGCTTTTTTTCTCTTGATTTGTTTATTTTTGTTTTTTATTTTATATTCAATTTTCATTTAAACACTAAATACCCTGAAAATGTATAAATTATTTATTATTGGTTTTGTTGTTTATGTGTACAAAAGTTAATTTTAATAATATAATAATAATAATAACTAATATTACAAAAAAAAAAAAAAAAAAAAAATTTATATAAAAAAGTATATTTTATTTAACACCAAAGTGATTGAAACAAATAGAATCCTAAATAAAAAAAAAAAATAGTAAATCATTTACTATTTGAAAAACTCTATCACAAAAAATATTTAATTCAGGGCTACTTTACTGTACTGTATAAAAGTGTATCATTCAGAAATTCATTGAATAAATTTGAAAAATTAAATTTTTAATTTTTATATATGTGTATATATTTTTTTTTTGTAATTTTAAAATTCAATTCAAAATTTTCAGATTGTTGCAACCCTGAATAATTGAACACTTAATGCGTACTAAATAAAATATAGAGAATACAGAATAAAACATTGGGTGATTCTTATATAAATTCAATTATCATTGATAAAAAAAAAAAAAAATGATACTAAACAAATAAAATATTTATAATAAATAAAAAGTTTTTTTTTTATAGAAATAAATGTGTGTGTTTGTGATATCCTTTCAAAGAACAACTAAGAACAAAAATGGTTGAACACATGTTTACTCTTCTAAAAAAAAAAAAAAAATTAAAATATATTTATATAAAATTATATGTGCGTGTTTGTGTGTATAAAGTTATGAAACTAAATTTGATACAATAATATTCAGTTAAAAAAAAAAAATATAATTTATAATATTTGTATATATATTTCTTTAAAAAATAATAATAATAATAATAATAATTAAATTATAATTATTTTATGGTATGTTTTTGTTGTTGTTGTTGTTATTAATATGTTTAGTGTATTGCCTCCAAATTATTTGATTTAGACTCTGTTTGCTGCCTCCTCATATGTAAGTATTGTATATAAAATTACTGTAATTTATGTATTGTACTTATTATTATTATTAATGTTACTTATGGTCATACATTCAATTTATTGGCATTTCTACGAGTGTGTACAATATTATGACTGATGTATCGAAATTTGCAAAGACTAACAAGAAGTTTATTGTAGTTACATACTCAGTTTTATAAACAAATTGAAACTCAATTAGATTGGATTTGTTATTTGTTAGTTTTATTGATTTTGAATCAAAAATATTTATATATTCTAATTGATCCAATTCCCAATGAAGTTAACCTAACCCAAGTTAGGTCTACCTTTAAATTTCGATTGCTGATTAATTTCAACTGTAACTTTTTAATGTATCATAAATCAAAGAACCTCTTATAGAAGATTTCAAATGAACATAATTTCTAAAGTCTGGAACAGAATGAAGAAGCTGAGTCTGAAGCCATTTGTATGTGAAAGAACACAATGTGAAGCTGAGTTTGAAGCTGAAGTCATGACGTCAAAGTAGTTTGTCTCTGTCTCTCACCAATGCATTAAGAATAAGCTGAGTTTGAAGTTGAAGTCATGAAGTCAAAGTAGTTTGTCTCTGTCTCTCACCAATGCATTAAGAATAAGCTGAGTCTGAAGCTGAAGTCATGAAGTCAAAGTAATTTGTCTCTGCCTCTTATCAACGCATTAAGAATAAGCTGAGTCTAAAGCTGAAGTCATGAAGTCAAAGTAGTTTGTCTCTGTCTCTCACCAATGCATTAAGAATAAGCTAAGTCTGAAGCTGAAGTCATGACGTCAAAGTAGTTTGTCTCTGTCTCTCACCAATGCATTAAGAATAAGCTGAGTCTGAAGCTGAAGTCATGAAGTCAAAGTAGTTTGTCTCTGTCTCTCACCAAGGCATTAAAAATATTATAACTATAATATATGTTCATTAATCAAGGTTTTTAATTTGAATTCTATTCACTTTTTTTCGGGCTTCAGCTTCAGCTTCAGACTCAGGCTCAGACTCAGCTTCAGCTTCATCATTCTCTTCCAGCCTTAAGTCTTTGGATTATTATTACCTAAAAACAATTTGAAAACGCAATATAATCTTTAATGTGAATTCAATGAAGACATTCTCATTTTATGAATATGATTTTATTGTAGTTTTATTATTGGGTGTTTGCAAAAGTCATGTCGGTTTCGATTAACATTTTCATTGTAGATTATGGATCATTTTTAATGGAATTGAGATTGGAATCTGTTTGTTAATAGTCTATGGGAACAAAGTGTTTAAGATTTTAAAACAAATTCAGGGTTTAGAAAATGATTGAATTGGGATTGGAGAATTTAGTGAGCTTTGTTAGTAAAGTTAGTTAAGGAATTCCGAGGAACTAGTTAAGAACTTAAGAATCACTTCTAAGTTGATATATGAATTAAATTATTTGTAACAATTTGGGATTTTAGGGAGGTTCTTCATTCTGAGCTTTGGATCAATTATTATATACAGACCGATTGAATCTAATCTATTGCAAATCAATATTTCAATTATTTTTATGCCAATAAAATATTCGAAATGACCGAATGAATGATGAACCATTTAACACTTAAAAGCACTTTACTATTGCTTAGGTTGATTTCAATTCTCGGAAAAATTAAAAATATTGTTTAAAAAATAATAAAATAAATATTTCCTGTATAAAATTCATTTGCGCTAAAAAAAAATTTGTTTATATATTTTCTATTATTTCGTTATTTTGTATTATTCCTTGTTTTTTGTTTATAATATTACTATTCTTTACATTCTTTGCCTGTTTTGTTTAGTTTTGATTTTCCTTCAAATTCTTATTATGTTTTGTTTTTTGTATTGTTTAATATTTTTTCCTATGCTTTTTCCATTATGTTTATGTTTTTTTTTTTTTTTTGTTTTATTTGTTTATAAATAATGAGGTACTTTAAACTTTTTGGCACAGTGAAAGTTTTATCTGCTTCTAACGACTCATTGCTGCTCTCTTTTACAATATTATCTTTCTTTGTTTCTTTTTATGTTTCATTCTTCGTTTTGCTTTCCATTCTTTACCATTCATTTTATTCTTTTCTCTTTAAAACCTTTTAAAACTTTCTTATTGGTTTCGGCAAATATTTTTTCTCATATTATTATTTCTATTTTAGGTTTAAAAAAAAATTTGTTTCTGTTTTTGTTTTTGTTTTTGTCTTTAACTAATTAATTATTTTTGTTTTTATTTGTTTTATGTGCTTTATTATTTAATATTTTTTTTTTATATTTTTTTTTAAAATTTTAATTTAATTATATTAATTCGATGTTCTTGGTTCAAAAGGATAACGACTTCTCTTTGTTGTTTATTGTTTCCTTTTTTATTTTATTTTATTTTATTTTAGTATTTTTCTTTTCTTTTATTTTATTTTATTATTTTTCTTTTATTTTTGTTACTTTGTTTTGGTGGTTTTGTTTTTTTAATTTCTTTTTTTTATTAATTGTTTGTTGTTTCTATAGTTTCTTTGTTTTGTATACTCATTTCCTATCCTTTTCTTTTCATTTTTTAAAATTAATAATTAAATTAAAAGAAAAAAAAAAACAACGACAACGAAAATAAATATATATATATAAATAACAAAAATGACACTAATAAAATATTGTAATTGATTCTGATTGATTCTATTGCATTTACATTGTTTGTATTATTCAGTGGCGGTTGCTGCAGTTTCTTTGTTACTTAGATACTGAGATACCCTTCACACATAATAACAGATACGAAAGGGGATATTTATCATTTTATCATCATATTTCTAAGGATTTAATATAGAAGTAGTAGACAAAGACATTAGGGAGAATATTTTTTGAATCATTTAATAAAAATCAGTTTCAGTATTTCCATTTTTTTCCTTTTCAATTAGTTGTTCAGATATTGTACTGAATTTCCGAACGAATCAATGTCGGTGATTTTCAATGTTCTTTAATATAATTAAATGACAATCATTTGCACTGTACTATAATTCAATAGGATTAAGAATTAGTGAAAGAAGCGTAAGACTTTCCGAGTTTTTTCTAGTATTTCCTATTATCTTTTGCGAGAGATAGATGCCAAATCATCATTTGCAGAAGGGTTCTGGCAAACACTATTAAGCTGGTATCCGAAGACAGTAAGTCTGAAACAATTTTCTACGGTGTCCAACAACAATTTTGTGAGGAAAAAAATTCGAGTCAGTGTGTCTGGAAAGAGCATACAATTTCATATGCGGGGTGCCCATTATAAATCTTAAATAGTCTTTGGTTCTGGCCTAATAAGAACGTTGTATGGTAATATTGGAATCAATCATCAAAAGGTTTATAATTTTGGACACTATGTGTTGACTCTCCATACTCGTATTTGGATTTATGTGAAAGGGTATTTAATTTTCGATAGAACCGAAACTAGCTTTCTTTATTTAAAAGAACAAAAATATTGTATATAAATAAAAAAAAAAATCTTATTTTGTTACTATTTTTACTAGTTGCTTGTCTGTTTTACGAGTATTTTATATACTTCACACTCTCTATAGAATTAGTCAGATATTTAAAAGTCAAGGGTCTTTGATATACAATATATTTAGGTATATAAGATTGTGTATTTGTTACAAAAACTGAATAACGTTAGACTATGTTATGTTGGAGACTTTAGATTATTTATTAGCATTCAGATTTCCTTAATTAGTATTCAGAGGAAAATTAATTGATTTATGTGTGTACTCAGTCCTGATTAGGACACAATTTTTTTTTTATATGATTTTGATAAACGTAAATTTTGTGTGAAGTATATTTTAACTTTGACTTTAACCAAAGTTCTTATAATTTACTATTTTCATTTCATTTACTATTTCCTTGTTTAATTGTTTAGTTTTGTTTGGTTTTGTAATAAATTTAATTTTAACTATTTCCATTTATATTGTTTCTTTTTTCTTTACTATATAAATTGTAATATTCAATATTTTTATTATAAATAATTAAATTTTCTTTTTAAGAATTGAATCACAGTTGGTTTGTGTTGTTGTTGTGGTTGTTGTTGTAGTTGTAGTTGTAGTTGCAGTTGTTGCTTTATTATAAATATAAAAATTATTGCATTTAACTATTGTTCGTGTTTAAACTAAATTTATTTAATATTATTTTTTCTTATTCGTTTGCCTTTTTCTATTATTGTTTGTGTGCAGCTTGCTTTTGTTGTATTCGTAGTGTAAAAAAAAAAAAGAAAAAGAAAAGAAATCTTGCTTTTATACCTTTCACACACATAATTTGAATTGGAGACCTCGTGAGTTCTAATACCTGAACACTTTAGTAAAAATATCTCATTCATTGAAGTCATATAGTCAGTCATTAAAGAAATGTGTATCTATGTCACAAAAAGACAAAGTTTTGCAGATAATGGCAAAAGAATGATAACCCAGTTTTTTTGATTATTTTTCAACACTTTTAAAGGTTCACAGTCTAAAGTCAATACTGTGCATATTCTAAGTATGATGTAGTTCTTTATTTTCCAATCTAGTAATGTCAAAATATTACCAAGATAGAGAAAGAGAGAGAGAGAGAAGAGAGAGAGATTTGATCAACAACATATTGAAACCATATATTGATCAAATCCTGTCCAAAATACCTGACTTCAATGTGCAGCTGTGAGAATCTCTTGGTGCCAAGTTCCTGGTCGGTGGGGATTGGAATTCCAAACATCGCTTCCAGACTGGCAACGCCTCGAGGGCGTCAATACTTTAATGGCATACATAATACACTCGGGTAGAGAAGTCTGTCAACGGGATTCCCACACACTAAACGTATGACAATAACCGCCTTCCTGACATATCCAGATAATGCTGGAATCTCACTAAATCGTTTGTCCATCACCGAGAGAGAGATTTGATCAACATATTGAAACCATATGTTGATCAAATCTCTCTCCATAAACCATATATTGATCAAATCTCTCTCTCTCTCTCTCTCTCTCTCTCCCCTCTCTCTCTCTCTTTGACATTACTAGATTCGATAATAAAGATTGTTTGCAATTACAGTAAATATTTTTTTCAAATTATGATTAAATTATGAAGGAAAAGTATTTAAGCCTCTGTTCTTTGATTTGACTCTTCTTTCTCTTTGCTGGTTTATTGTTTACATTTCCATTTTGTAACTTAATTTTGATTACAATATAAATTTGTTTTATGTGAAAGGTATAAAACATAAACTTCTTCGGTGAAACCGAATTGAATTTTTTTTATTTCTTTCATTTTGTTTAATTAAAAATTGACGGTGGTTGTTGTTTATATTATTATTATTGTTGTTGTTGTTGTAAAGATTAAGAATAAAAACAAATAAACAACAAATTAAATAATACCAAATTATGTTTGTATTTATTAAAATATAAAAAATTCCTTGTTTAAAAGTTTCATCATTTCATTTCATTTCATTTCTTTTCGTTCTATGTTTTCATGTCTATTTTCTTATAGTTTATTTAACTATTTTGGTTGCATTAATTAAAAAAAAAAAAAAATTAATAAATTGTATAGTAAAATTGTCGTTTGCTCTTGATTTTGTTTCATTATTTTAATGGTCTTTATTTATAATTTATATCGATTTCATTGTAAGTATTTTGATTTGACGTTTACTGTTTCTCTGTATAATTTGTTTTTTAGTATTTCATTTGTTAAATAATAGAATAAAAAGAAAATTAACAAAAAAAAAAACAATTTATAAAATAAGAAAATCGAAGGTGATTTGAAATTGTTCTTAGTGTTTCACATGTTTTGATAAATACAGGAATTTTAAAATACCATACATATAATGCAAGCATCTATAAAATCGCAAAATATTATATTCAAAATAAACCACAAGAAAAGACCATTTAATTGTTTGAAAATGTAAATTTAATCTGGAATTTGACCCAAAATTTCTACACATCATCATACATCATCATGCAATAATTACTATGTGTCAAAAAAAAACCTGTTCTAGTTGCAGCAAATGTGGACTGTGGCTATCATTACCTTTTTTCCTGTTATTTTTGAATTAATAATTTTTAATTTTCAAACTATTTTGTGATATTAAATTGAAATAATAAATAATATGTTTTCTGTTTTTATTGTAAATTCATTATTATACCTGGGTGGTCATGGTGTATGATGTGTCTCTTATAACCTCTCTATACAACTGCTAACCTCAACCTTCTCGTGGTGTCCCCCGTTTTTCACAAATGAGGCAATAACGACCGAGTGTTCAGCGGTATATCTGTTCCCCTTTAGCATTACTGTTGAGGAAATATTACGGTACGGTACACTTAGCAAAGCTAGCAAGTTCGGAGGCCTGCTTGCATTAAATTAACTTCGGTACAAGGCAGCTCAAAACAGGACGCTCTGGTTTCTATTGCTCACTCATCCTTTCTTTTCTATTTCTATTATTAATAAGAAAAATATTGTACATATAAAAAAGAGCGATTTTCTCTTTGTCAAAATACTTTTTGAGCGACTTTAACTTTGCTATTTAGACCGATTATTACTTTGATTATTTATTTATATTTTGTTATATTTTATTCTTTTTATTTTAATAGTTTAAATCTAATTATTCATTTTACTTTCTTAAATAAAGATGAAAGATTTTGTTGCCTTTGTTATTTTTTTAATAATACGAATTTCTTTTAAATTTGTTTTTTAATTGCATTTCATATGTTCATTTTTAAGTTTAATGACCTTTCTTTTATTTTGTTTTTTGTTTTTAAGTTTAAAAACCGTTTTGTTTAATTGTATTTTAATTTTTAGCACCAAAAAAACAAAATAAAAAATTAAATAAATGATTTAATAATTTTTTTTGTTAACACTAAAATTTTTTTAGAACTATAAAAAAAAAATATTGTAATTGATTTTTTTTGTCGTTTCCTAATTTTGATGATTTTTTATTTATGTCTTTTTTAATTCTTAATTATTTTATTTCATTATTTGTTATATTTAGTTTAGTTTGATTTAGTTTAATTGAATACCCGTTCTAATAGTTGTGTTTATTTTTTGTTTTTATTATTATTTTTAATTTATTATGATTTTTATTATTGTTTTTGTTTTATATATATTTATTTATTTATTTGTTTATTATAATTATATCAATTAATGTGGTTTTTGCCTCTTAGCTTTCTTGCTTTCTTGCTTTCTTTCTTTCTTCCTTTATCTCAACCTCAACATAATTTTCATTTGTTTATTTGAATCAATTTTATCATTCTTTAATCTTCATTCTTCATTTTATTCATTTTTAGGTTATGTAGTTTTTTGTTTGTTTGTGTGTGTGTATATGTATATGTGTGTGCTTGTATAGTTGTCACGTTCTTGCAGTAGAACTCTCATTCGTTTGTTTGCCTTGTCTCGTTTATCTCGTCTTGTCTTGTCTTGTATTCATTCATTTTTTGCTTTGTTGCTTGTTTTCTTTGTTTCGTTTTAAGTTGCTTTTCTTTTATTTTCATTGTTTAGTTTGGTATATTCTTTCTTTTGATTTTCTTTTCTTTTGTTTATATACAAATTTAGTTGTCTTTTGCTTTTACCGTTGTCTTTCTTTGTCTCTTCTCATCTCATGTGCTTTCTTATGTTTCTTGTAATGCTTCTTTTAAAATTTCAAACTACAACAAAGTTACATGTAAAAAAAAAAAAATATACTTATAACAATGTGAGTTATAAATTTTTGATTCTTAGATTCTCTTTATATTCTTTTGTCTTTCATTTTATTCTTTGATTTCTTGTTTCTTTCTTTCTTGTTTCCAATGTTTCATTCTTTCTAGCTGCCATTCTAATTTTGTTTATTTGTTTTTATAAACATATTCCTGTAATCGATGCCTCAAAGTATCTTTGTACATAATGATGCTCTCCAGTCAGTCAGCAACTTTAGCACCAAATCTCCAAAATCTGAATTCTCTTAGAAGGAAAAAAAAAAAATAAATATATTAAATTACTTAGATTCGTTTGTTGTATACTTATTATCTGCGAAGGAGTCTCTTCGCCCTCAGTCAGCGCCATTGTGAATACGTCAGATGAAGATAATCGGCACGGGCGAAACATTTGCCACACGATTCGCAGTGGTAAGGACGCTCGCCAGTATGAATACGTAAGTGACGTGTCAAATCGGATTTGCCACCGAAGGCCCGACCACAAAAGAGACAAACAAACGGTCTTTCGCCAGTATGTTTGCGTACATGGAGTTTAAGGTTCTCCTTGGAACGTACACATTTGCCACAGAAGGGACAAGCGAAGCGTGAAGTAACCGGGCTGTAAAATTATAAGTAAAGTGATGACAAGGGAAAAGAATACAATAGACGGTGAAGAAGAGTGGGATAGAGAGATGGTAGGATGAAGTTTCTTACCGTTTGTCACGTTGTCTTTCGGCAGCATCGACACGTACTGGAGGCCTCTTGAGGATTGAGACCGAGAAATTGTTCGCGGTATACGTTGGCATTTATGAGCGATGCTTAAGTGAGCTCAAGGAGCTTAGTGAACGATGGATGAAGTTGAAGATGCAGGCAGCGGCATGCTGCATGGGCCGCGGCTGACAGATGGATGGTGTGGTGATGTTGCCACGAAGGAGACGAAAGGCCACATGGAGAGTGTCAGTTGCTGTTGCATTGATGGCGGTGGAACTGACACCGATTGTTGTTGCTGTTGTTGATGTAAATGATCATGATGTTGTGTATGGTGATGATGATAGGAGGAGATCCTTTATGTGTGGAGTGGTAGGACGAGGCTGCTGAAATTTGAATATTGAAATACCAATTAAATTATGCTTGATGGTTCATGTACTAAATTTATTTTGAAAATTTACCCTTTTATTTGGCCTATTCATCGGAGCTACTATATTCGGTTGCGCTTGTTGAGGCTGATGAGTTGTTGTCATTATATAGCATTATACCTGCAGAATCGATAGTGTTGTCTTGTTCCTCTTCCGCGCGTTCTCGTTGCTCTCCACCGCCACTAGGAGCACCACCAACTGCAGCATCAGATTCATGATCTCGTTCCCTTTTCACATTTATACGCAAATCTTCACCTTCCTCAGCTAGAATTGTAGTCTCCTGCGAACTAGTGACAACATCTTGGTCCAAATGTGCATTAGCTAAATGACGATTAAGCAAGCTGCTAGTACTACTGGTACCACCAGGGCCGCCAATACTAACGTTAGCTCCTTTCTTGCCATGCAGACGCTCGAGTGCATGATTGAGGCGATGTTTCTTAAACGATTTCAAGTACCGGAATTGCATGCCACAGACATCACAAGTAAAGAGTTTATCGGCTGGCAAACGGGCACGATGATT
Organism: Amiota minor; assembly: GCA_037043295.1. NCBI lineage: Eukaryota > Metazoa > Arthropoda > Insecta > Diptera > Drosophilidae > Amiota > Amiota minor. The sequence goes on from JBAMAW010002172.1 coordinate 522,606, forward strand.
CTGCTCCTTGTGTTTGGCATAAGCCGAACGATAACGATACGATTGACCGCATTGTTCGCATATGAATGGCTTCTCCTCACCAGGTCCAATATGAGGATGTTGTAGAGCCGCATGCTGTTCCAACAACCAAACGTTCGGAAAGTGAGCGTTGCAGACAACGCAACGTGTCTCTTCCTCAATGGGTTCGCTGAATAAGGACGACGACTCGGAGGGACTCTTAAGCATTTGGCTTAGTTGATGATGTTGGGCCAACAAGGCGGCGCTAGGTGGTGGTGTGGATGAGGTAGACGATGATGAGCTCTTTTCCTTGCAGCTCGATGTGTCTGTGCAACTTGGTGTATTCGTACTCGAGAGCAACAGTTGGGTATAGGCACTGCCCACTGTGGAGCTTGACCGACGGCGATTCTGTTGCTGTTGTTGCAATAATTGCTCTAAAGAGTCCTTATACTGCAATGAAGCATTGCTAGCATTCATGGCTGCAGCAGCAGCAGCGGCAGCCGCAGCAGCAGCTGCGATGGCGTTGTTTGTGGTGGTTATCGATTCATGCGATGATTGCGGCGGATCTACAATGGACACATCGTCGTCTCGTTGGTCATCAACTAAAGATTTGCGTTTTAATTCATCAGCAATTGAGAGTGGTTGCGATGTTGAAGTAGCCGTTTGCTTCGGTGAAGGTGTTCCATCATGACGTTGTGGAGTCGATTTATGTTTTGTCGTCGTTGTTGGTGGTGCTTGTGGTGAAATTTGCTGTGGAAAGTGATGTTGTTGCTGTTGTTGTTGCTGATGATGATGATGATGAAGATGTTGTTGTTGAAAAAATGCAGCTGGCGATGGATAACGCAAGCTAAATGGATGAGGTTGCTGGTGTTGTTGTTTGTACTGTTGTTGTTGCTGTATGGAACGGTTATTTCGGTTATCCTTATCCTTATCTTTATCCTTGCTATTGATGTTGTTGTTATTGTTGTTTATATTATTATTATTGTTGTTGTTGTTGTTGTTGTTGTTGTTATTATTATTATTATTATTACATAAATTAGCCGCAGTTGCAGCATTTGCGTGAGCACTTGTAGGAGCGCTAGAAATTGACGATGTCGATGTTAATGTTGATGTGGTTGCCGGCATTGGTCCAGTTAAGATTTCGGCAGTGTTTGCATATGAATGATTCATTTGATTCGAATAATCTTTATTAGTAAGCAGATCACTTAATGAAGTAAAACGGTGGGAAAAATCTTTGGGCGCAGCCAACAAACCACGGGTTCTACAACAAATAAAATATTTTACAATATTAAAAATATTTTGGAATGATTTACTCAAATGTAAGAACTTACCTAAGTGCTTCTTCAGCCAACCAAGTCTGGTGATGTAATATGCTCAATATTCTGGACGGATCAATGTCAAAGAGACTCAAGCCAAGTGGGGTAAATGGAAAAGCGAATGGCGTTGGGCAGCGTGTCGCCATTGCGTTTAACGGTGAACTAAAGTTACGTAGTAGCAACTGTACGTGTCAATTGTATTTAAAAAAAATTTAAAAAGAATGCGATTAATTTCAACAAATCAAAAAAAAAAAAAAATTATAGGTTTTAATTTTTTATTTATTTGAGTACTTTAACTTTAACTTCAACAAAGCTTTCTGAACTTAAGTCTTCTCTCTCTCACTCTCTCTGAACTGTCAAAAATATAAAAAATATTGAAAAATCTACATATTTTTACTTACAATTAATCGGCGATCATAAATAAATAAATTAAAAATTTGTTTTAAAAATATTTGCTAGAATATAAGTTTAAAATATTTATGCGTGAATTTGGTGTTGACACTTAACTGTTGAATAAAAAATATTACCAAAATGAGACACTTATATGATGGATTACTTTGGTTAGTTTAGACATGTTTAAAGCTATTGGGTCACAGAAAAGGGCAGTTCATTTCCCTTTTTATAAATGTAGATGAGATGATAGTTTTGCCCACTGTGTTAAAAGGTTTTTCTGCTTTTTGTGTTTGATACTTTACGCAACATAATACAATACATACACTCGTGACCAATATTCTTTAACCCAGTTAATCTCAAGACCCCAGGATTATTAAGAGGAGTACGTTCTATACAAAACCAAATTCAAATTCATGTTCTTATTAGAAAAACTCTTTCCTTTTTGTATTATCAAACTGACATTTGGACACTAAAAGTTCTTGACTGATATTATTTAACCATGCTAATCTCAAGACCCCAGGATTATTAAGAGGAGTACGTTCTATACAAACCCAAATTCAAATTTATGTTCTTATTAGAAAAACTCTTTCCTTTTTGTATTATCAAAGTGACATTTGGACACTAAAAGTGCTTGACCCATATTATTTAACCATGCTAATCTCAAGACCCCAGGATTATTAAGAGGAGTACCTTCTATACAAACCCAAATTCAAATTCATGTTCTTATTAGAAAAACTCTTTCCTTTTCGTATTATCAAAGTGACATTTGGACACTAAAAGTGCTTGACCCATATTATTTAACCATGCTAATCTCAAGACCCCAGGATTATTAAGAGGAGTACCTTCTATACAAACCCAAATTCAAATTCATGTTCTTATTAGAAAAACTCTTTCCTTTTTGTATTATCAAAGTGACATTTGGACACTAAAAGTGCTTGACTGATATTATTTAACCATGCTAATCTCAAGACCCCAGGATTATTAAGAGGAGTACCTTCTATACAAACCCAAATTCAAATTCATGTTCTTATTAGAAAAACTCTTTCCTTTTCGTATTATCAAACTGACATTTGGACACTAAAAGTGCTTGACCCATATTATTTAACCATGGTAATCTCAAGACCCCAAGATTATTAAGAGGAGTACCTTCCATACAAAACTGAAATTCAAATTCATGTTCTTACTAGAAAAACTCTTTGTTTCTTGTAATATCAACCTGAAATTGGGACACTATAATTGCGTAACCCACATTGTTCAACTATGTTAATCTGAAGACTTTAGGATTACAAGAAGGTGTACCTCCCATACAAATCCCCCATTAAGCATCAGGTTCTTGATAGAAGAACTTTTTAGGTTTTTGTATTATCTATAAGAGCGTGACACATATTTACCAAACAAGTAAATTTCACGATTTCATATAAACTCCAAGCTTAGTCTGATTTGAGTTCCTCAAAAAATTTATATTTATTGAAAAAAAAAAAAAAAGCAAACACATTCCTTAAGATCATCTGAAAAACCGACTAGGCTCTTTGATCAACATACTATTGTATAAGACATGTATGAAAATTAAGGATTAACTTATGAATTTATCGAATTGTTTGAAAAACAAAACATCTTTTTGTTTTCCATGCTAAAGAATTTTATACAATTTGTTATTGGAAATAGTCGATTTTGTTTCAGATTATTATTGTAATCCCGAGATATTTGTCCTATTCATGTATTTCAAAGCCCTTGATATTGCCCACATAGGTCGCACCCAAGGTTCATTTGAATGTTCATATGTAAAATGTATGAGCGCATTTGGTTGTTCACACTTTAGCTCTCCAATGTACTTGACTTTTTGATTAATTTAATACTCGTGTACTTCAGTATATCGGATGTAACGATGAATTCTTGAATTCCTCCTCCTAAGCCTGTTCATAGTTTAATCTATATGAGTACAGAAGAAAATCAATACTTATTTGTTTTTTAAATTTTTTTTTTTTATTGTATTTCGGTTTTTTGTTTGTTTGTCATCAATATTTTTTATTTTATTTGTATAGATTTATTTTTCATCTTCATCATTTATCATTATTATTATGTACTATGATGATGTTGATCATAATGATCGATCGATCGATCGATAGATCGTTAGATAGATGGGTACAATTTATCAATATCATCGTCATTATCAATCATTCTTTGTCTTGTTTCTTTTAATTTGTCAACTTTTATTTTTTATTATAATCAGCTTTTTTTTTTTGTTTTGTTTTTTGGTTTTGGGGGTTTCATTATAATTTTTGTTGATTTTATAAGATAAATATATAAATATTTATAAGTCTGTGTGTATGTGGGTGTCTTGTTAAGTAAGTAAGTATGGGTCTGTCTGTGTATGTGTGTGTGTGTGTGTTTGTATGTGTGTCGGCTGCCATATTAGCTTTCATATCCTTTTTCAGTATCAGTATTTAGTTATTTATTTCATTTAATTTTTGAATGAAAACATTTTCATTTTCTTCCTCTTTTTCATGTTTTTATTCTCATTTTACAATATTTTTTTGTTTTCTTTATATTGTAATTTGTAATAGATAGTATGTGTGTGTGTGTGTGTTTGTGTGTGTATTTGATTATTATTTTTTATAAATTTTTTATATTTGAAGATCTTGCTTGAGCTTTTAGTTTTTGCTCCTTGAATGCTTTCTGATTTTTATTTTATTTTTTGGTTTGCAACCAAAATTTTCTATTCTCATAATTGTTGTTCTTCTTGTTGTTTATTGTTGCTGTTTTTTTTTTCTTCTATTTTTTGATGCAGTTTTCTTTTAATTATTTATTTTTAAAAATTCATATTTAATTTAATTTTTTTTTTTTATTTTATTTTATTTTATTTATTATAAACTATGATATGCATTTCTTTGTTTAAATTTCTATTATTTCTTTTTAATTTTTAATATTCCTTTTGTTCAAAAATTTTCATAATTTCTTTTTTCTAAAATTTAGTCAATTATTTTTGTGTTTTATTCTCTTAAATTGTCTTTTTTTGGGCCTAAAAATGTTTGTATTTGTATTTGTATGAGTATGTGTACGAGTGTTTATGTGTGTGTGTGTGTGTGTGTGTGTGTATTTTTTGTTTTTTCTTATTGATTAAAAAAAAAAAAAGAAAAGAAACAAAAATAGTTGTATCTATTAGTGCTTTTTCTGTCGTGCATATTTAGCTTATTTATTTACCCTTCACATTCCCCATTTGGACCATTTGTTGTTCACTGTAGTCTCTAAGAATGTTTTCTTCAGTTTTTGATATATTAAATTGAATATTTTAGATTACAAATTCTAATCAAATGCGATAAAAATGTGCTTAGCAGAGCTTTAACTTTGAATATAGAAGAAAATGTCACGCTTGCGGTTGATTCATTGTACTTATATCTTAAATTTACTATAAATATCTTTCATTAAATAGCTAAAAATAGTTTAGATACTCCTGCTCTATTTCACTCACATCAGATTGAATTATTGTAGTTCCATTATCTCAGTGACACTGATTGCCATTTATATTTAAAATCTAATCTGGTAATGCATCGGAATTCAATATCATCATATTGTATAAGGCTTTAATAGACTCTGACCGAAGTCACTGAATACTAGTGCTTCGAATTATCCTTAATATAATCGAACATTTTGTGTTGTAGCAGGTAAATTCTTAAGAGGTGGACATTTATTTTTTCATATTCTTTAACTAATGGGTCTGTTTACAGTCTTGTTTTGAGACTTCTATAGTTGCGTTACATTGCCGTCTTTATCCTTGTGGTGTTCAAAAATATATGAAATTACATATGTATATTTAAGCACAAAGTTGACTTGAGTGTTAGAGAAGAATTAAATCCAAAGAAATTTAAGTTTATACATAGAATATTTTTTATATTTCATGAGTTTTTTGGTTGAAATTATTGGCGTTGGTGTGAAGGGTATTAAAAAACTTCGATAGAACCGAAGATAATAAATATTTCTTGTTCATTTATTATTGTATTTACTGCGAATGTTTGTTGTATTTTCCTTTCTCCTCCTCACTCCCTCCTTTTCATGCACCGACGATTATTAATTTAATATTTGCATTTATTTATTTCTTTTTTGTTGTTTTTTTTTTTTTTTTTTTAGATTTTAACCTTCCGAAATATTTTTTATTTATATTTAAGCTCTTGTTTTTGTGTTTTTATGTTTTGACTTAAATAAAAAATAAATATTTTAAAGCAATAAAAAAACAAAAAATAAATAAAACATAAAATAATCATGTTAAATATAAATTAATTTAGTTTTTTCTTTTTTTTTAAATATATTTGTAATAATAATATTAATAATAATAATGATAATAATTTAATAATATAGAAATGTAGATATATACTATATTTTTATACTGTCTGTTTTATGTATTAAAAATATCATCTAAATTGGAACATAAATTTCATATTATAGCAAATGATTCTGCATACTTAAATACTTGTATTTATCCTATGAATTTATTTTAAAAAAATATATAAAAATAATTAAAATAATTAAATAAAATAATCAATAAATAAAATACTGTTTATAAATTAATGTAAATGTTATTGCAATTTTTTATGAAAATAAGTTGACCAATAAAATACAATAAAATACTAACATTTTTCTTTGCAAAACCAAATAAATTATTTTAATTTTTGGTTTCTATTTTGTTTTACCCAAAAGGGTTTCTAAGTAGTAACCAAAATATATAGATAGATGCTAGGAATGGAAATAGAAAAAATTATAAGGTAGTTCTTTCTATTGCAGACAGAATGAGTGAATTGTTAAATGTAATGTGAGTACAAATTAGTTCGGTCCGTTTTCAAAAGATGGCTCCACTTGCTAGTTGTGGCCGATTTCGGAAGCCATTACCTATTCCATTGGAAAGGTTTGACATCTGTCAACAATAATTAGTGTGCATCAGCATCTGCTTCTGACAACAACACTGTTTTTTGCCTATTCAAAAATGTCCGGATTTGTGTTAAATTAACAGCATTTGCGGGAAGTTTTGATTTTCTTCTTTTGGGAAGAAGAGTGCAGCTGAAGCCCATCGCATGCTCTAGGAAGTTTTTGGTGAATCTACTCTGACCGATAAGTCTTGAAGAGAGTGGTTTCGACGCTTCAAAAGTGGTGATTTTAGTGTCGAAGACAAAGAGCGTCCTGGCCAACCCAAAAAGTTTGAAGATGAAGAATTGGAGGTTTTACTGGATCAAGATCCGTGACAAAGCTCGGCCCCACGTATCTGTAACGGTCACAAATTACCTGGAAACGCTGAAATGGGAGGTCTCACTCCACCCGCCGTATTTTCCAGACCTTGCTCCTTCCGACTACTGATTTTTTCGACGGATGCAAAACGATTTCGGAGTTCACCGGTTCGGGTCTTTTGAAGAAATCGAAAAATGGCTCAATGATTTGATCGAGGCCAGAGAAGACTCATTTTTTAGAGATGGTATTCGAAAATTACCAGAGAGATGGAAAAAAGTAGTCGCTTTCGGCGGACAATACTTTGAATGATGTATTTTTTACTTTTTTTCATTGAACACAAAAAACGGACCGAATTAATTTGTACTCCCAATAGAATAGTGTAAGGCAGCATTAGTTTGGGCATTCAATGGATGGAGATGACTGTAGTCAAATTGTCTATTGATTAATAAAAGATTAAGATTAGAGACTCAAATCATTAAAAATGGGTTTTCGAATGAATTTTGCATTAACGAACATTGAAGATTGGATTTGGTTTTTTCTTATGGAATTCCATAGTCGTGAAAAATTCTTATGTAGGTAGAGTCATTTTAAAATAAACAACAAATTAAATGTAAAATTAAAACAAAAGAAAAACAACAAAAAAGAAGAAAATTATAAGATATTTTTTCTTGATTTCTTTGCCTTCACTAAAGGTTCCTTTCTTTTCCTATGTTTCGATTTTATTTTATTTTTAGGTCAATTTATTTTTGTTTTTTTTTTATTCTTAAATATTTTTAGTGTCCTGTTTCTTATAATAAATTATTATTATTTGTATTTCTATTTGTTTTTTATTTTATTTTTTGTCCTTTTCTGTAGTTAAATATATAATTATATATAAATATTTCATTATTATTTATTTTTTTATATATATAATATATAATGTATGTATAAATATTGTAGGAACATATTGACGTAATTAATTAATTAATTAATGTTTTTGTTTTCCTTTGCAACTATTCATTTTGTTGGTTTTTCTTAATAATTTGTTGTTGTTGTTGTTGTATACATAAAGTATAGAAAATATTGTATAATTTTTTACTGTCTTGTTAATGTAAGATGATGATGATGATGTTAGCAAGTTGGAAAAGGGTTTATGTACTATGTATTTCCAATTGAAAGTGTGTCGAACCTGAGTTTAGGGATCTTTATGTTTTATTTATTTCTTTTATTTGATTTTATTGATGGTAAGTAAATGAATAAATGAATGAATGAATGAATGAATGTAAGAAGGAACTAAGGAACCTACAATAAATAGATAGCTCACCTAAGCATATTCGTAGTCGAAAGTAAATAATTTGATAAAAATTAGAGTTCAAAGAATAAATGAATGAATGAATTTAAGAAACTCTAACATTTATTACTATTATTATTATATTTCATTAGTATGAAAATGAGACTCATATTTAAAAAATTTAAACAATGAATTGCTTATAGTTTTATTTAAATGGACATATCTTTCACAGGTACAAAACCTTAGGCATTGTTCAATAATAGCATGGTTCGACTGTCTGTCTATACTTGTACATATGAATAGATGATATTTGTTCTTAAGTATTCAAGAATTTGTGTGTGATATAGAGCTGTTTCCATAGACAAATCCACAGGTAACAAATTAAACACTTAGAGTTTAAATTGATCAGCTGTATTCCAAAGCTTAGCCCATTTCTTGCTAGTAATGAAGGTCAGCAAGTCTGATCTAATATTGTATGATAGTGTGAATTTCTTACATTTGACACTGCATGCATGGCAATCAGATATGGAGAACTGCAGCCAGGTTCCATCGATTGAAGGTACAAAGATTTCAGAACTTTACGCTCTGCGCACAGTCACCGGCTGCCCATGGTATGTTAAGGAAAACCTGATCTACAGTAGCCTAAATGTAGCCTTCATTGTTGAGGAAGTAAACTTTCACTCTAGTCGGCACAACGAAAGATTGAGGAACCACGCTAGGCTGGCTACTCCACCCGAATACGCCGCGACATTTCAAATAACTGTGAACTAATTAAATATGTGTATATAATGTAAATATTAATATATACCTGGCAGTACTACATGTTACCTCATAAGATCACTGCACCCTGATTGATAGCCAACAACATAGCAACAGCTTAACAATAGGTTATAATGTTCCAATATTATATAATAATAATTTGAACCTTAATCTTTTATTGGAATGTAAGATAAAATGCCGATCAATCATAGAATCGATACAGCACTAGTTTGAGATTATGTTTTATTTTCGAAACAATAACAAGAAATGGATTAATTAAGGACTGTCAAGCACCAAATTCAATGTCCTGCTTATCCCTTGGTTTAATGTGAATGGCCCACCTACGAATATTCTATGAATCACAGCACCTGGTATTCTATAGCCTCAAGTGAATTGTATGAAATCTTTGGTGAAACCAAAGTTTGCAAATATGAAGGTAAATAGTAAATGGAAATATTGTATATACTCGTACCTATCATTGGTTGTTACATATGCATATTGTTATAAGGATTATAGATTTTAGACTTAAAAAACTAAAAAACTATATGGTAGAATAAATAAATTGATATAAATATATTGTATATCGTATACTCATACATTATAATTAAGATTATAGAATGTTTTTAAAAAACCAAGGAACAATAAATATTTTATATATTAAAAAACAAAATAAAAAAAATTAAAATCATAATAAAAATAATAATAAAAATGTTTAATAATTAAATGTATTTGTATTTATGTATGTGTGAATTAATTTTTGTTTTTTTTTTTGTTTTTTTGGGAAGGTTAAAAATACTTTTATTCTCTTTATTATTTTGATAGAATCTACTTTCTTTTTGGTAATGAATTTTTTTATTTCTTTAAGACTGTGACAGATCAAATAAATAATATACTTATGGAATTATTTTACGTGCCAGTATTTAATACTCAAATTGACTTGAATTAAAAAGATTTTCCATATAACAGAATATAGACAATATACCTCTGATGTATCACAAAACTATTGTAAATAGAAATTATTTCCTTTGGCAACTAATTTTGTTGATGTATACTATACTTATTGCATTTCCCCCTCTGGGAAATTCTTCTGGAGTTCTATAAGTCTTGATGCCTAGAACTCATATTCCTGGAGGGAACATTATTTTCATTTATAATTTGTGATCCAAATCTATGATCTATTTCGATTTTGGTCATTAAATAGACAAATATTTTCTCTTTATTTGATAGAATGTTTCTTCCAGTTAAGTATGACAAATGGTTTCATTTAAATGTCGGCTGCCTTTCATGGTGTTTCAATACAGATTTTGCAAGAAAAATCATCTTTTCTGACGAAGGGCATCTCGCAAACAAAATTGCAGAATTTGAGAAAATGAAGAAGCATTTCCTTTTCGAAAATGCGGAATTTCGCACTGTGATTGTCAATGGTGAATGATATCGGCAGATGACAATTGAATTTTTGTGGCAGGAAGTGGAAGATGTCGATTACGATGAACTATGGTATTAACAAGATGACGCAACTTGCTATATTGCAGCGCATTGCATCAACCTTCTGCTCAGAAGAAACAATAACCGTGTGACTAGCCGTTGAGGCGATGTCCATTGGCTGTGATTTGATGCCGCTGGATTTAATTCTCTAGCGTGCATTGCAAGTTAAAGTTTATGCCAACAAACTCCAAACAGTTCGCACCGAAATCGCCCAAAATTGACGAGGAAACAGTGGACAAAATGCTTACAAATTGGTGTTCTATGGTAACCTACTGCCGACCAAGGCGCGTCCAACATTTAAATGAAATTTTTCATCATTAATCGGCAGAATTACTTTATCAATAAAGAGAAAGTCGTTGAAAATAATTTAAATTTTGTCCATTTAATGACCAAACCGAAATGAGACCAATACATCACCCACACTATACTATGTTTTGCACTTCGAAGTCGAAGTTGTGTATTCATGGTGATTAATTAGAACTTATTTCTTTCTTTTCATAATAATAAATTCAATTTACAAAGTGAGTTTTGTATTTAAATCCTCATAAAAGTTTATAATTTTACAATTTTTTCAAGCTCAATTGTTAATAATTGTACAGATCTGGTCACCAGGGTGTTGGTAAGTACACGTATGTCTTGCCATACTTTTACACATAATCATAATGGATCTCAGGTGAGCTTCTTGTAACTAACAATACACGTAGGTGATTCAACTCACAGAACTGTGCAAATTGAGTTGAAAGTTAATTAACTTTCGAACGTACAAAGAAAATTAAATACTCTCACACTACTTCAATTGACACATTCAGGAGTGTGGAGTGGAGTATGGGTTCCGTATGCCTTAAGTGAATACATCAAAAATCAATGAGCCACTATCTCTGCAATGATTTCTCTAGCGAATCATAATTCAATATCAATCAATTTTTCAAGTACAATGGCAACATTTAACAGACATAAGGACATACAATATAATTATGATGATAAATGAGGAATACTTATGATTTTCTTTCAACTTTAAGTATCAGTTGCCTAAGTTCATAGAGTATACTTGTACTAAGTACTGTAAATAGTGTACACTAGTATACCAGTAAGTGCATAGATTTTATAAACTTGTGTAAATGCAAAAGTACTGATAATAATGATATTCAATGTTAATGGATATACTTTATGATTTTCTTTTAACTAAGTGAATACTTAGATCAATAGTTCTTAAAAACACCAATTTACCAATTTACCAATTTGTACTTAAGTACTAAAAATATTCAAATTGATACTCAGTGATACACTTTCTATGAGTAATCAAATACTGGCATATAAATTATTTGTAAAAACATAATTACTATATTGGTATGAAAAAAGTCTGGTATATTATTTAGGTCTTTGTGTTTGTATGTATGTATGTTATGAGTATGTGTATATATGTAGGTATGTATGTATATGTATGCTTATGACTGTGTTTTGAGTGTGTTTATAGTTTTGTGGGGTTTTCTAAAAAAAAATTTTCTTGAATTTTATTTATTCATTTTAAATTTCTTTTCCTTTTGTTCTTCATTATTCTCTTTTATTTATTTTATTTTTCCTTGGGGGGGGGGGGATAAGTTTGTTTAAAAATTATTTGATTAATAATTAATTAATTAATTTTGTTTTACGTTTGCCGTTTTATGTATACAATAATAATAAATTTTTGTAATAATAATAATGACAATAATTTATCATATATAAATTGTATATTCTATGTATATTTATATATGTATATAAGTCTGTGTGTATGTGTGTGTGTGTGTGTGTGAGTGTATATATAAAGATATATTATCGGCAATTTTTCGTTTTATTTATTTTATTTATTTATTTTTTTGTTTTTTTTTAATTTTTGTTTTTCTTGGTTTAAGTTTTTTTCTTTTTTTATTTTTTTTTCTGGATATGCAAAACTACATTGTTTGTTTGTTTGTTTGTTTGTTTGTCTGTCTGATCCTATACTATACTATACTATATATTTATCAGATTTGTCAGTTTTTCTCAGTTTATCATAATGTTTGTTTTTGTGTGTGTAAGCAACTAATGAGATCGTCTATCTAATCATCTCCGATGGATGATCCGTTGCTCTTTAATATTTTTATTTTTATTTTCTATTTACTTAATTTACTTCATCATTTATGTATAAATGTATATGTATATATAAGTGTGTGTGTGTATAAATTGTTGTTTTTTTTTTCATTAATTTTTATGAGATTTTCATCTTAATTGAGATTTGAATATTTTCTTTTTTTTTTGTTTGTTTGTTTTATTAATTTAACTTTTTTTTTATTTTGTTTCTAAAAAAATAATTTCCACAAAAAAAAAAAAAAAACTTAATACAACAAATGCGTGTTTTTGTTGTTGTTGCTGTATCTAATTTCAATTGTCGCTTGGTTTTTTCATTTTTTTTTTATGTTTTTATATTTATATATATATTTTTTTTTTATTTATTATTTTTCTTATTTTTCTTGTTGAAAGGGAGTAGGCACTACAGTGTTATTTTTTATTTTATTACTATATTATATTATATTTAATTATGCTTTTTTTTTTTCATTTTCATTATCATTTTTTTCCTTTTGCAATTGCATTTCCAAGTACTGTACTGTTAAGTACTTAAAACGTAATTGATTATTTTCATTTATTTATTTTCGGTATATAAAATATGCCAAGAATGGCAGCTCATTAGATTTTTTATTCAGTTTTAGTTAAAATATTTGTGTACAGGGAAACTGAAAAATATTACAACATTATTTGTTTTATTTGTTGGTTAGTTGTTTTTGTTTTTAGCAGCTCTATTTTTTTTTTTTTGCTGCATACATTTTATTTCAATTTTGTGTTTAAATCATCTATTTTTTTTTTAAATTTTATTTTTGAGCATTTTTTTTTTTTTTTTTAATGTAAAGCAAAGAAATTTGTTCTTGTTTTGAAATAAAGTCATCAGTTTCATTACGCAATTAAATATTAATTTTATTTATTTAAATTATGTCTTCCATTTTTAATACAATTAATTTTTATTGAAAGAACAAAATTCAAACTAATTTTATATTTTCTTAAAGAAAAACAATGCATTTTTCATTGACTTTGGGTTGTTGTTGTTGTTGGTTTTTGTTTTTTTATTTTATTTATAAATTTGCAGGATAGGATGAAATTGTTCACCTTGTTATACCCTACACATAAGATAGAATTGTATTGAATCTAAAATTAAGTTTACAAATGACACTACACTATAATTTTTGAATGCAGCCTTTTCGAAAGATTTCCGATAGATTCTTGGTTATGAATGTCGTATGATCTAAAATATCTTATAAGTCATGCTATAGGGAACTTTAAAACAACAATAATTTGTCATTATTGTATTCAAGACCAAAACAAAATAAGGCTTCTCTGGGTTCGGAGCTTAAAAATCTTTACAATCTGAGTGTTTTTGAATAAAAACTTGAATCTCACACACAAATTACCTTATAGTGTCAAGTATAGCCTTTGATCGTTCTTTTTATGCTTTGACAAATAGATAGTTTGAAATATATGTTACAGACTTGGAACGCTTAGATGGATCAATGTCCTATAGATTTTCCGTGTCAATATAGATTATTTAATATGAAATATGAGTCACTGCCTAATCGGTAAACATATCAGAAGATTAGGAGTGCCTTAGAACAACTTTGGTGGAAGTAATTTGAAATGAGGAGAAAGAGCATCTTCTTTGTAGTTTCTTCTTTCAAAAGACCCTTACTTTTTTGACCAAATAATTTAACAAAAACCCTCACTGTTTATAAACCCCAAAAGATAGCTAAAGGAGGACTGACTCTGTATTATGGGGAGTTTGTCTGATTGAATTCTGAGATTAAGAATTTGCATGCTGTCAATTTTTTCTTGATTATTAAATATTATCAAGCTTGTAATACCCTTTTTTCTTTCTTTTGATTCTTGTTCAATTGAGTGACATTACACCATATATTTAACCGATAAGGCAAATATTTTATTTAGAAATATAATCTGAATGTTGTTGTTGTTCTTTGTTAATGAAGAATGTGCAAACAATTTCTATTAAATGTTGTTACAATTCCTCAAACTCAAGTGGGAACTTATCTTGGCGTTCATCTGGACAGACGGCTCACCTGGCGGAAGCATATAGAAGCTAAAAAGATACATACGAAACTAAGGGCTCAAATTCTTCACTGGCTAATCAATTCTAAATCTGGACTGAGACTTGAGTACAAGGTGATGCTGTACAACTCTGTTATTAAACCAATTTGGACTTATGGTTCTGAATTGTGGGGTACCGCGAGCGTGAGTAACATTGAAGTTATACAAGGAGCACAATCCAAGATACTTAGAACAATCACGGGAGCTCCATGGTATATCAGGAATGAAGTCATTTACAGAGACCTGGAAGTACCACCTCTAAAAGGAAAATGTTCTAAGCGTAAAGCTATTTACATGGATAAACTAGTTCGACATGTTAATCCTCTAGCCAGAGTCCTTGTCCATACAAGGAACTCATCTCGACTGATCCGTAAAAAATCGTGCTGCCCTTTTGATTAATTAGAGGCTCGTAGTGCTAAGTGAACTCCTTCCTCTTCATTGTAAGAGGGACACATGTGTATTAGTTTTTAAGAATTGTAATCTTATTGTTAGTCCTATTTTTTTATATAGGAGATTCAATAATAAAAACAAATAATAAAAAAAAAAATTCTATATGAAATGTGTAGGGTAATTTTTTAATTCTTTTGTGAAACTAAATTTATTATTTTTTAATTATATTTTTAATGTATTTTTTTAGTTATATAATTTTGGTATAAAAACGTAATTTTAAATATTTTATTTTGTTATTTTATGCTGAGTACTTTTTTTTGTAATTTTTTTTGTTTTTTGTAATTTTATTCTTTTCTTTTTTTTTTGTATTTTTGTTTTTTAAGGTTATGTGTGTTTGTGTAAGATTTTTAATTTTTTAATTAAAAAAAATAAACCAAATATTATTTTTCTCGAGTTTTATATGCAAAGAAATTTATTTAAAAAAATCAACTACTCAATGCAAGTAAATTTAATGTTTATTTTTTTATATTTTATTTATTAATTTTATGTTTTTTTCTTTTCCTTTTTCACTATTCTTAATTAATTTATATGATAATTAATGTTGTTTTTATGTTGATGTTATTGTTGTTGTTGTTGTTGTTATTATCTAAAACTATTTTAAAAAAAAATCCGTTTTGCAGATTAGTTAATTAATTAATTTAATAATTAATTTATTTACATGTTTTAAATAATCATTTAATTAATATTGATTTATTTTTTTTTATTTTTATTATTATAATAATTATTATTATTTTTTTTTTTGTTAGCTTGGCACTTAAAATTTTTTTTATTTAATATTTTAGTAAAGAGAATTTTCTGAAATTTCTCAAAAGTTTCTCCTATTTGCGTTTTTAAAAATATTTCCTTCATTTTTTATGGTAGTTTTCTGGGTTGATTTTTTATGTTTTATTGTAATATTTTATTTAGTTTTTTATTTTTATTTTTATTTTTTTTTTAGTATTTTATTGTGTAAGTAAATTGTGCTATAATTTGTTAATTTGAAACAAAAACATATATGAATATATATTTTTTTCTTATTTTTTATCACTTATATTGATCAGATCAGTTGCCAATAGAAAATGATTGCTTCAATTGTTTGCAATTTGGTGAAGAATGTTTGCTGCTATTGTTTGTTTGTCAATCAATCAATTGGATCAATCAATTTATTGCACTGAAAGTTGTTTTCCATATCGAATTCGATTTCTTCTAGATCGATCAACTAGGCTGCATTTGTTGTTAATTGTTGTTGTCATTTATTGTTTTATTGATAGTATTTTGCCAATGAAACCAATTAAAAAATAGACATAATATTGACTGGCATTAAATTCTGTAGTACAATAAATAATTTTATGTTTATGTTTTTAATGTCAATATTTGTTTTTGTTTTTATTGTAATTATATTTAAATAACTTTGTTACTGCTGCTGCTGCTGCTCCTGCTGCTTCTCTTCTGTATTCATGTTGTGACTTGGATACTAAGTATTGTATTTGCACAAATTGCAAAATTGAAAATATAAATAGAATTTGAAAATAAAATAAATAAGTGTATATAATTTGAATTTAACAAACAATATTTTCCATTAATTAAAACATTATTTCTGATTAAATCATTTTAATATCATCACAAATCTTATTGAAATTGTAAGATTCAGTGCTGCCTTCTTCTGTTCTGTTGTCAGCAGCCTTGTTATTAATTCATTATGAGTTAAGTATTATAATAAAAATTTAATGAAAATTTAAATAAATAAATAAACAATTTCAATGTTTTTATTGGGAGTACAAATTAGTTCGGTCCGTTTTCAAAAGATGGCTCCACTTGGAAGTTGTGACCGATTTTGGAAGCGATTACCTATTCCATTAGGAAGGTTTGACATCTGTCAACAATTATTAGTGTGCATCAGCGTCTGTTTCTAACAACAACACTGTATTTTGCCTCTTCAAAAATGTCCGGATTTGTGTTAAATTAACAGCATTTGCGGGAAGTTTGGATTTTTGTTTTTTTTTAATGGGTGAAAAGTGCAGCTGAAGCCTATCGAATGCTTGAGGAAGTGAATTTGCTCCGACCGATAAGTCTTGCAGAGAGTGGTTTCGACGCTTCAAAAGTGGTGATTTTAGTGTCGAAGACAAAGAGCGTCCTGCCAAACCAAAAAGTTTGAAGATGAGGAATTGAAGGCTTTACTGGATTAAGATCAAAGGAAGGGATTTTTACACCGGGTCGTGACTGGAGATGAAAAATGGATATGGATGGAACCCAAGAAGAAAAAATTGTTTGAAGAAGTCGAAAAATGGCTCAATAATTGAATCGAGGCCAGAGAGGACTCATTTTTTAGAGATGGTATTCGAAAATTACCAGAGAGTTGGGAAAAAGTATTCTCTTCCAGCGGAAAATACTTTGAATGATGTATTTTTTTTAATAAAAAAACACTTTTTTGAACACAAAAAACATACCGAATTAATTTGTACTCCCAATATTTAGAATCAATTTCAATGTTTTTAATAATATTAATAAATTATGATTAGTAATTATAACACAATGTCCAAGTCACATGATTAAACAAGTACGAGTAGTAGTAGAATCTATAAGTATTTTATTTTATTTTATTTTAAATTATTATATTTTACTAGTCATCATTCATCTCACATTCTGATTTCACAAGTTTCGCATTTAAAAAAAAACTGACAAAATAAATTAAATCAAATTATTCTTCTTCGATTGTGATCGAATATTTCATTATTATTGTATATCCTTTGCGTAGATTTTTTAAGTCTTTTCACTTTGTAGATTGTTTCTTCGTTATTTCACAATGAATGCAAAACAATAACGTCCTTGTCTAGGTCTGAGGGCATATTTCATTATTAATGATAGTCATTTGTGTTTTAATTCTAATTCTAAACTGTTCAGTTGTAATAGAAAGAAAATCAATACTAAGTAAGTAATAATGATTTAATATTTGATGAGTTCAGATTATCTTCATGTTAATTAACAACATAGATTTAGATTTACTTAGTAGTGTGTTCTGATTAACTATTGTACTTAAGGTGCATTTATACTAAACAACAAGTTACAATATCATTACTATGGGTAAAAGGTTATTAGCATAGTATGAATTCAGTCTGGCACTGACCGACATGATTGGTATCTGTACAATATGTCAGTGATTAACAGAGATGAAACCGGTTTTATTCTTTTTATGTGTAATTGACAGCAGACAATCCAATCCAATCCCATCCAATTTCAAAATGAGCACAAGATAATATTTAAATTTTCTTTTTTCATTACATTTCAGAGGCGGAAGTGGCATGAGGGCAAAATGATAAAAGCCCTCAAGCCGAAGGTGGCACAGGAGGATCCTAACATTTATTTTATTTTATTTAGTTTTGTATTCACTGCCTTAATATCCAAACAGACGCGGTTAGATCTATTAGCCTTGAATTTCCAATGGTGTAACATTATTTTGCTATGATGAACATCTCCAAGATCCCGAAAACTTGTTTAAAGTGAAGTGAACATATTCATTCGTGTATTGGACATCATCATTAATCAATCAATTGTTGCCACTGAAACAGACACTGAAAGTCTTTCAACCTGCTACTTTGAAAAATCTATGTGATTGGAAAAGCCTTTAGTATTTGTTGATCTATCACATATATAAAAAAAAGGCATATTTGTCTAATTTGGTAAGGAACCACTTTTACATATGAAATGGAAAAGTTATCTTTTATAGGAGAACTTGTTGATTTATTAATCATAAAAAAAAACATTTTATTTCTTCAAGATTTCTCTACAATTCTATTATTTGTAACCATTCCGGCGACTGCGGCTTATGTCGATCGATCATTTTTAAAATTGAAATTGATAAAAGCTTATTTAAGAAATTCTCTGGGACAAGAAAAATTATGCAACTAAGCAATTCTTTCTATTGAAAATTGCATGGCCCGAATTTTGAACTATGTTGATGATTATAAACACTTTCTAGAAAATCAACTAACCACACAATAATAGCGTTTCTACACACTTCACAAAATACTCTTCAATGAATTCCCCACTGGCCTGAAACGGTATTGTTACGCTTCTGTTGCTTGAGTTATTCTTTTTTTTTTGTTTTATCTTTTTGTTTGCCGCCATTTTTTGTCCATTGCATTAACATACAAATCGCCTTAATCAGTCTTAATACTTTTCACATGCACAGTTGTCAATCGATTGGCATGAGCTCGTTTCGTCATATAAATTTTTGAATGACATGGTGTCAGTCAACGCATCATTCAATCGAATGTTGAATGTCATGAATATTAAACTTGTCGTTCCATGTAAATGCACCTTTACGTCGTTACATACGCAAAGGACATACAGAAAGGGGGGGGGACATTGATGTGTAAACACATGAAACCAATGTTTTCAATGTCAAATTAATGAATGGAAATTGTAAAAAAAAAAAAAAATGATGAAAATGAAAAATCAAAACAAAAAGAAAAGAAGAAAGATAACATTTAAGAAAAAAGATTAAGATAAAAATATAAAGATTTATTTGTACAATTGAGGCTGCTAATATGGGTAAAAAAATATGTATTTTTTTCTTCATGTTTTAAAATATTTGTATTTGTTTTTTGTTTTGTTTTGTTTTGTTTGTTATTGTATAATATAATAATATTAATTAATTAATTCATCATCATTATAAAAATGATTTATTTTTTCTATTGTAATATGTAGTTTTTTTTTTTATTATTGTTATACATATTTTTATATAAATAAATAAATAAATTAAAGCAACAAAATGTTTACATGAAAAGAAGGAAAATTCGGGAAATTGGTTTATTACATTTATTTAAATATTTGGATTAAAAGAGGATTCAGAGGAGGAGGGTGGAAGTGGGGAGGGTGGAAGTGTTGGAACTTGGTTGTGGGCATGATAAGTTTATAACAAATTGAATTACTTTATTTATATTTTATTTAACAAAAAACAAAAAAAAAAACAAAAAAAAAATATAAAACAAAAAATTCTTTATTTATTTTTATTAATTTATTTAATATTAATTTTTTTTTTATTTCATTAAATAACTAAATATTTTTTGTTTGTTGTTGTTGTTTGTTTGTTATTTGTTGTTGTAAAAAAGGCATTTTTTTTGTTATAGTTTTGTAGGTTTCTTTGTTTGTTTATTTCTCATGTTTTGTATAACATTTTGCACTATTTCTTTTGTAATTGTTGTTGTTGTTGTTGTTGTTGTTGTGGTTTTTATTTTTAATAATATTAAATATAAAATAATTTAGTTTATTACATTTCAATTATTTTCATTATTTTTTTTTTCCATTATTTTCTATTGTTTGTTTGATTGTTTTAATATATTTTTTTTTTATAATTTTTTTTTTTTTTTTTTGTATACAAAAAATATTTTATTATTGCATTTAATTTAAAAAAATAGTTTTAATTGATTAATTGATTTATTGTATTTGGTTTTGTTATGTTATGTTGTTCTTGTTGTTGTTGTTGTTGCTGATGATTTTTATGTTAATTAAATAATGAGTTAGTTTTATTTTTTTTAATTTTAGTTAAAAATTTATTGGTACTATTGTTGTTGTTGTTGTTGTTATTGCTGTTATTGTTGTATATTTGTTTTTGTATTTTATATTGGAAGAATTTGTGTTTACCCTGAGCCTTTTGTTGTTGTTGTTCTTGTTGTTGTTGTTGCTATTTTTATATATGTTTATATATATAAAAAAAAAATAATAAACAAAAAAATTAAAAAAAAATATTTTTAATATTTATTTATTTATTTTTATTTTTAGTTTGTAGGTTTTGTTGTTTTTATGGTTCTCAGTTTTATTAAATTTAAAAAAAAAAAATATTGTATGCATGTTTATATTGTATGAGATTGTAGGTAATATTGTAGTTCATTATATATTTAATTTAATTATTTCTTTGTTTGTATTTCTTTTTCTTTTGTATTTGTAAAAAAAAAAAATATTATAATTGGTTATTGTTTCTTATCTAATCATTATATGTTTTTTACTATTTTATTTATTGTTATTGTTGTTGTAGGGTAAATTATTTTCGTTATATGTAATTTGTATTTATAATTTGTACGTTTCTTTAAAAATCATCGAACTATACTAAGCATTATCTCTATGTTTATCCCTATGTTTTATCCTTTAAAAACTTGAACATTTTTTACTTTTCTCAGCAATCGTACAGATTGAAATTGTGACTGCTGGATAATGTGAAACCCCACTTGAAGGTCAACCAAATGTAAATCACCCATGGTTCCTTGGAGAGCATAGCCACAACTAAGCCTAGTAACCTAGATTCTCCTCTACAATGTGGATGTGGATGTGGACTTATGCCATGCAACTTTATTGACATTGTAAGCAATTCTAAGATTGAAATACTTCAATCCCAAACTTAAATTGTGAAATATTTGAGTCTTTGTCTTGTAAGATTATAATAGATAGTTAGTTCTACAAAAATCTGGATAGACTCGTACGAAGAGTTTACTGCTTTGTAAGACAAATGTTGCCATATAAACAAATCAAGAGTCTTATTGGCTTCAAACAAAAGTTTTTAAAACACATCATCTGTAAATGTTCACAGTCGAACATATCTTTGCCTGCTTTTCTTTCGTACGAATAAACCTCGCACCCAACAGTATGAAAGCTTTATCCATGAGTATGGTGTAGATATACTGTTCCATCTATGGCAATAAATAAATCTTGATTTTATTACACGGAATTATGCCTAAATTTTTTGATGCAACTTTGAATTTCCGGTACCATGGATGGAAGACGTGGACTTCTCCACGGAACATGTTTCCATCCCAATTAGTAGAGTAGTATCGAGGTGGCTGTGGCTCAGATGCGCGTAGAGTATTTTCTTGTCGTGTAGTTGCATTATACAATAAACGAGAGAGGGACTGCTGTGAACCCTTGGAATGGAAAAGGTTTATGATAATTTTCAATTCCATTTATATGATCATTCGATTGTGATATATAACTGCCTTCTTACAAGTGATTAAGTTTCATAGAATTCTTTGCTGCTTTTAGATCAGTTGAGATGTTGTCAAGTTTCAATGGAACCAAAGAATGTGATTAGTATTGTATGTAGTATTACCAAGAATACAAATATTTCAATGCTGCATAGTTCGATGATTTATTGATTTAACATAACACGAGTATAATATTTTATTATTTATTTATATCATCATCATTAAAATAAAGAAGAAAAAATATTAAAATTAAAAATTGAAATACAAAAATTGAAATTAAAACCGAAAATATAAAATTTTGTTATGCCGAAACTTGTTTTTGTTTGGTTTTGCATTATTATGTTTTTTTTTTATCCTTAAATTCATTTCCATTTTTAATTTTTTGTTTTGGTTTTTGTTTCAATTTTGTTTCTTTCATTTTTTGTTTTTGTTGAATTTTGTTTATGTTTTGGTTTTTATTTTTGTTTTGTAGGTTTTTTTATTTGGAAGAAAAATTCGAACGGGAGAAATTGGTCGAAAGAGTTTCTAAATTCTGGTTTTTTTTCTTTTTTTTTATCGAAATTATGAAATTTGAAATACGAAATTTTTATTTTTTGATATATATTTTAATATTATTGTAATTAATTTATTAAATTTTTCATAATTAAATTTATTTTTAGACTTGTGCCAAAGCTGCTTGATTTTTGTTAGATTTTTTTTTATTTTTGTTTGTTTTTTAATTAAAAAAAAAAATCATTAATGCATAATTTAATTATTTTATTTATATTTTTATATTTAATTAATTTCATTAAATTATTAATTCACTTATTTTTTATTTTTATATATAAATATTTTTTAGGTATATAAATTCGACTTGCTGTAAGTTGTGTGCCATTTAATTATTTATTTATTTATTTAGGTTTTTTAATATTGTTTTTATTAGTTTAGCTTTATAAAAATTTCAGTGTTGAAAGATATTATTTTTTTTCTATGTTTTTTTTTTTTTGTTTGTTTTTTAATTACAAAAATACGCTAAACTCGAGTTGAATTTGAATCTTTAACGCGTTTATAGGCACTAAAAGCTTTCTTTCTTAACACCACTAACTGATGATGAAATGCTGTAGTATATCGACACTGATATCGATATTGATATCGAATAATGGATTTCCAATTTCATTTCCTTCATTAATTTATGTCAATAATTATTATTTATTTATATTAGCTTCACTACTACAATGCTGATGCACTATTTCCTTCATAATTTTTCAATTTTATTTTTTAAGATTTTTTTCTTTTTTGTCAATTTTTTTTTTAATGCCAAAAAATCATGTTATGTTATGTTATGTTATATGTTTGTATCACCGATTTGCATTAGATTTATTGAATATATGTATGTATGTACTATATTATTGTATTATTAATATTATTATTATATATATATATATATAATATTTATATGCATGTAAAAATTGTCGCTTGTTTTATATTAATATATATATATTTTTTTTTTAAATTATAAATATTTTTTATGTACAAATATTACATTGTTTTTAACATATACAATAATATTTTGTTATTGTTAATTTCAATGTATATTTTTGTTCATGAGATATTTTTTTTTTTTTTAAATTAAAAGAGCATTTTATTTTATTTAATGATTTTGAATTTTGTCATTTTTCATACTCATTTTTTGTCTATTTATGTAGTCCTTATTTTTATTGTATTATGTATGAACCTACAATACATATGTATGTATTAATGTATGTATATGTGTATGTATGTATGTATATAATAAATATTTTTTTTAAATTTTCTGTTTTTTGTTGCATTTAAAATATAATTTTAATTTTATTATAAATTCCTGTTTGTTTTTTTTTTTTAATCTTTTTTTATCTTTTAAAAATGCAATTTGCTTTTTACGCTCTAATGATATTTTTCTGTTACGTTTACTGTGTGTGTGTGTGTGTGTGTGTGTGTGCTCCTTTTTTTTTTTAATTATATTTATATTGTATAATATTTTTATATATGTATATTGTATGTATAAATATTTGTTTTAACTTTTAGTATATAAAAAAAAAAAAATCTTAAACAAAAACCAACAAATTTTCAGCGTTTCATTTTATGTTTTTTGTTTTGTTTTGTTATTATTATTTTATATTTTTTATTGACTTTTTTTTATATATAAAAAAATGATTCATTGTTTTGTTTGTTGTTTTCCTTTTGTTTTAGCTGGTAGAATATATGTATATATATATATAGATATATTTTAAAATTATTTTTTGTTTATTTCATTTTAAAATCTAAAAAATAATTTCTCTAATTCTGATATTTATTTACTTATATTGTAATTTTATTTTTTTACTTTAATTTATTTTAACAATATAATTTTTTTTTATTTATTTATTTATTATTTTGTTGTGGTTGCAACTCAGTTCATTTGAAGAACCTCAAACCATTCATTCATTTAGTTTTAGCATACTAAGTAGTTTTATTTAGCCAGAGATATCAGTTTGCATTAATAGAGTTTCATGTTATTTTCCATACACAAGTCACACTTAGTGTGATGGTATTGTATAATATAATATTGTAGTTTCTAAGTTATGATATTTTAAATTTAATACCTTTCACATACACATATTGCAACAAACACGAGTATTTTTGTATTTCTCGCTTCCTTGCAAAATCATCCATCAAATATCCATGAATAACAAAATTTTGCATAGAATTATCACAATAGAAAGATACATACTCTATATACAAGAAAGCATGAGCTGTATATAGTATTGTATTATTGTGATTAATCGGAGTAACCCATCCACAGCATTCACATTCATATTCATATTCATACCGATTCTTTTTTTTTCCTATTTTGTCGATTCTATGCAAATCAGTCTATCGAGTTACATTAAAATATATTACAAAGTAAACGTGTTTCTGTTTGAGTTCAACTATCAATTCAATTTCAATTTATCTTCTTCAAAGTTCGGATGTAAGTATGTAATAGTAGTTATAACATATACAATTTGTTAATAGAAATACTGAAACTAAGGAAAGTGGTTTATTCTAGGGAGGGTTGTCAGTCGATCCAGGATGCCAGCATTCGTCTAGTGCCATCTAGTGACGTCTTTGTTAGGTCTGTTGTCTGCAGTCTATGTATCTATTTATAGTTTATTAAGAAAATCATCCATTTGCTGAGTTAAAACATTGCAGATTTTTTTACATTATTCAATAAAATTTGTATGTAATTAAGTCTTTACGTGTTTAGTTCCCCGATTACCTGACAATGTATAAACAAACGCCCATGAAATAGTGTTAACAATAGGCAATAATGCACTGCACACACAATGAGTAATGAGTCATGTGGGTTCTTCAAAACACAACTTTCAACTCAAATTTGTTTCATTTGCTTTGCTGATTCGTTTGCTCGAATTCTATGCAGTCTTGCGACTCGTGCGACTCGTGTTTTCTGTTACGCTTCAGTCTCAGTCTCAGTCTCAGTCTCACTCTGTCTTTGTTAACGAAGTCGACTAGATCATCGAATGAATCACGAATGAATTGGTGAGGACAGTGTCGCTATTGTTAGAGTTGTGTGTAGCAACTGATTTAGGGTTCATGACCCAAAGTCTACCAAACGGACATCGATCGCACTTGGCCGCTTTTTTTTTAATTAGTGCTGAGTTGTGTAGTGCTCTATTATGTATTGTATGTAATAGATAAGATTCTCTTAATAGTTTTCTTTTTTTGTACATTCTTCATATCAATAGTTTAGGATTCAAAAACTTGAAAAATGAAAAAAAGATTGAATAACATTTTTCTTGTAATCTAAACAATAGAATGATGAATGAACTCTCCTTGGTCAGTCAGATACATCGATGAGATCATTTGTATTCGGTTTAGTAGTGAGGTGAATACAAAAATTTCGATGGAACCAAATGAAATTATTCACATATTTTTATTTATTTATTTATTGTATTTCTTATTTTTCAGTTGAAAAACTTCTATGGTCTCTAAGTGTGTAAAAGTGCCTATATACAATTGCGCTTTCCTTTTTTGTTGAGTTGAGTGTGTGTTTCTGTTTTCCTTTTCCTTTTTGTTTTTGTTTTATTATTTTTTATTAATTTGAATTATTTATTTAATCTTTTTTTTTATTGTATAAATATATGTATGTATATATGTTTGTTTGTATTGTATTGTAGTATAAAACCTATCTGCTACATATTTCTCTCTCTCTCTCTCTCTCTCTTTCTCTCTTTGGCCAAAAAATTCAATTTTATTTCAATTATTTTTTTTTTCTTTGTATATATAATTTAATATATATTTTATTAAAATTTAGTGCCGTTTTTTTATGTTTTCTTATTTTTTATATATAAATGTATTTTTAGTATGAATAATTTTTTATTATTTTTACTTAATCAACCTCCAAATTAAATTTTTTTTTAATTTTAGTAAGTCTAAATTTAATATTTCCTGTTCACCAGAAAATTATTTTCCAAAAAAAATTTTACTATAAAAATTTAATTAGCAGCACTTTTATTAAATTAATTATTAATTTTTATATATTTTTTTTCTTTTATTTCTTAATGATTATTTGTTAAAACAAGACAATATTAAAAAATTAAATTTAAAAAATTGAAAAATAAATATTATACAAATAAATAATATTAAAAAAAAAAAATAATGTATATAAAAAATAAAAGTTATACCTACGAAATTCCAATGATATTCGATTTTCCAATTAATTGAATATACAATATGTGGATTTGATCTTTTGTAGATCCAATTTATCCAATCTTTCGGAAGCTAAATATTCGGTCAAACATATAGAAAATTGTAAATTTCATTTACTCAAACTCTTTTCAGTTGATAGATTGAAGATTGAAGAGAAATCAACAAGAAAATTCCATAATTTTAAGCTCTTCATACCTTTCACAGATCACAGATACTCACAGTATAATCTTTTATGTATTTCCAAGCAATACAATGAAACAAATTGACATAACATCATTTATTTACTCTTTATTTCTATGCACACAATTTTTCAAATTTTCATGTATTGATCTGTAAGTTCCTAACTAGGTTATATATACAATACAATATATTAACAGCAGCAGATGAGTTCACCTAGAAATCTTGAGGTTCAATGTGATACCTGAAAATAATGGGATGGATGAGAAGGGAGGGGAGGGTGAATTGTTTACTGTCTGTTATCAACGAATACAGTAAATCATAGAAGAAAGATATTTCACATAGGAAATATTGAATACTTTTTGACTCTTCCTTATATCCAAGGGTCTGGCTTTAAAAGCCAAACGACAAACTAGTCTCAGCCAGGAAAATTAATCTTCTTTATAATTTTTAAATAAAATAGAAATATTATTAACAGAGTTTAATAAAAACTTTAACCAAGAACCTTACAGGAAAAATACTATACAAAAATATGTACCAGTAGAGCTAAAGTATTTCCGATAATATAAAATTCTGTGTAATACCTTCTAAGTGTCTTTCAATTGTATTATTATTATTATTGTATAACTAAATAACTATGCGGGGAACAAATTACCATCTCATGTAGAACAGTAAATCTATTTATCCAGAACGAGCACATAAATCATGTTTTTGCCCGATTATCTCAATCTTCAGAGCCAATCCTTATCCCGAAATTACTGATCTAATTTACCGACTTCCCTTACCTACATTATTCTATCGACTCGAGACTCTTCACTGATTTCAAATATTTTGAATGTAATCAAGTATTTTTCTGAAGTAAAAAAATACTTAAAAAGTATAACAAAATTTTAAATTTTGGACATAAATTTTCTGTTACAACAATATTTTACAAGGACACATCCAAGTACCAATGATCTCAAGTTCTTAAGTATTGTAGTTCTATATATATTCAAAAAAAAACCCCAAAAGTATACAAATACAAGTATTCTATGTATAGTGTAGTACATATTACTTAAGTGTATTTGAGTAGTGTAGGTAGATTTTAAGTTACAAGAATTTATTTAAAACTTAATCCAATAAACAAGGGAAAATACCTTTACATTAACATGTGATTAATGATGATTAATTATTGTCACAATGAAAACTAACAATAAGTGACACACTTTACAAATCATGATCAGCACAAAAAGAAAAATCAATCAATAAAGTCATAATCTCTGGTCCCTTAAGCCCTTAAGCCAATTGAAATAATTTTTATATTAGTAAAACTACAATAAACTCAATATAAAAGATTGTTAGAAGTCTGCAGTTTCCTTGAAGCTATTAGCATTTACCAATATAGCACCCGCCCTGTCTGGCTATTTGTTTTTATGGCAATTTATCTCTAAGTTTTTGAGATATTGAACTGAATTTTTGCGAAGCTGTCGCTTGGTACATATGCATCTTTCCAAAAATTTTTATTAAGATCATCAAGACTTCAGAAATCCATTTATAATTACAAAAAAAAAATAATATCGAATCAATTTGACCAATATTTTTATTATAACCCTCAGTCATGGCTGCAGCAGGAACAAGGAACAAGGGCCAAGTGGCTTTCGACCTTCATCTAATCTTTATATGACAACAAACAAATTGATTATTTCCTTAGTTGAAATGTGAAATCCATTTATAATTACAAAAAAAAAAATAATATCGAATCATTTTGACCAATATTTATATTATAACCCTCAGTCATGGCTGCAGCAGGAACAAGGAACAAAGGCCAAGTGGCTTTCGACCTTCATCTAATCTTTATATGACAACAAACAAATTGATTATTTCCTTAGTTGAAATGTGAAAGGTATGTAAGCTAGAGTCGATGATAACGGTCGGGGGGATTTGAGCAGCAGAAGAAGAAGAAGTAGAAGAATCAAATATTATGAAAACAAAAGAAATGAAAAAGAAAAAACACAAAATGGCGTATAAAATTTATTTTCTTTTCTTTCATTGTTCATTTTCTTGTTGCATGTTGAATTGTTTTTATAAACAAAGAAAAAAAAAAAAAATATATATAAAATTAAACATTAAAATAAAAATAAAAACGAGCTTACGAGCTGCGCGCGGGGAACCAAAATAAGGAACTATATGATCAACTTAAATATATAAAAAACTCATTAAACTAAAAAAAAATATTAAAATATATAAATATATTTATGTATGTAATAGTATATAGATGTATGTATGCTTGTATGTATGTATGTATGTGTGTGTGTGTATGTGTAAGCATATGAAAATGTAAAAATGAATAAATAAAATTAAATCAATTTATAAAAACTAGAAAAATTTAAAGAATTTCGAACACAATGAATTTGATTTGATTTGATTTGAATGATTGATGTATTGTTTGATTGATTGATGATAGACAAATATGAGTGAATTCATGAAAAAGCATGAAAAGCAAATAAAACCAAAATTTTAACCGAAAAATTGTATGTTTTTTTCTTTTGTTTAGCATTTTTGTTTATTTTTTTTTTTTTTGTATTTATTTTTATTTATTTTTTTGTTGAAATAACATTTTCTTTTACCTAAAATTTAATTTTCTCTTATTTATATTTTTATTAATTTCTTTTTCATATAACATTACAAATTCATTGTGTGTGTGTGTGTATGTGTTTGTATGTATGTATGTGTGTGTGTGTGTGTGTGTGAAAATATAATTAAAAAAAAAAACATATTAATTTTTAATATTCATTAATTAAATTTCTTCCCTTCTTTTTTTTTTGTTTCTTGGTTTGCTTTGTGTTTTTTTTTTTTTTTGTTTTTTTGTATATAAACAAAATAATCAAATAATCGTAATAATAATAATAATAATAATAATAATAAAAATTTATATATAGAGAAATTACAAGTTTATCGTAAGTTTAATAATTCATAGAGCTAAAAAAAAGCTTAACTAAAAGAAAAATATTAATAACATCATTTTTTTTTATTTTGCTTACATTTAGGCAAAAAAAAAAAAATAGAAGAAAATTATAATAAAAACAAATTAATTATAATTGTTTTTTTTTTCTTGAATTTCATATGTTTATGTATTATTTTTTTTTTTTTTTGTATTAATTATTATTTTAAGAAATATTTTATTTATTTTTTTATAAAATAAACAAATGACGACGACGACGACGACGACAGCAAAATAAAGGTCACCAGAAATTATTTATTATTTATTATATTTTAATAAAATGTATCACAAAAGTCACGTAAGATAATGGAATTTATATAAACTGATGATCACTCGTTGACCATCATCATCATCATCATAAGGAGGAGGGAAACATAAGATTTCTGATGAATCTATAAATTATAATATTGTCAATATTTGAATACCAAAAATTGGCGACGTGATTAATCATCAGGCCAAGGACTACATTAATCGGTTGGCAAATCATCCAAACAATCTAGCCAGGCGGCTTTTAAGGCGACGCAGAAGGGAGGGGTCAGAGTGGCGAGGAGGCTGAGAAGATCGCATCCTGTCGACCTCCCTACTAGAGCATATTAAATGTATTAGTATTATTCCCACTTGTTAATATAAGTTGTTTTGTTATTGTTTTGTATATAGTTTAATTTAAGTTGTTTTATAATAACAGTACAATTAAAGATTTTAAGAAAAATAAAAAAAAAGTCAATATTTGTGAAAAAACTGTAAGAATTCATTAAACAACATGGTGGTGGTTTGCCCAAAAATATTTTAAATGAATCAATATCCAATTGTAAAATAAATGTTAATGTTAAAGTCGAGTTAATGTTCTATCACATTTTCATTCACATTTTTGTAAAAGTTTCTTATCTGATCAACAATACTATTTTGTCAAAATATACATTTTTGTATTGTAAAATATTTTTAATTTCAGACATGAAATATTTCTATTTCCTAAGCTTGAAATGAAATTAAATAGAATATTAGAATCCACACACTCCTTACAACACAGTTTGGTAATCAATATTTGCAAAAACAATAGTTTCAGTTTATTCCTTTAATTAATTTTGGAAAAAAAATGGAGTTTTCAAAGAAACAGACATAACCACAAATTGTCATTTGTCATCAAATGTTGTTCAAATCCATGGTTTTCAAATTTATATCTTACGTGATTTTTGGGACACTTTTCATTAGTTTTTCATTTCATTTCATTTAATTTTCTTTTGAAATAAATTTTTTTTTTTTATAAATATTTTAATTAAATTTATGAGTTTTTGTGTTTTTATGAATGCGTTGAAGATTTTATTCTTTTTAATGGCGTGCGCAAGCGCAAGCATTTACAGTGCGCATTTTTTGTATAAAAATTTCTCATTTTCATGTTAAAGAAATAAAAATTTTCAAATTAAGTGATGACTGTTGATGATGTTGACATGGAATGTTTTAATTTTTTTTCTTAATTTCTTTCATTGTTTTTATTATTATTATTTTTTATTTTTTATGTTTTTACTAAATGCGCACTTTGCTTGCTAAATTTTATAAATTTTATTGTTGTTGTTTAGAGAGAGTAAAGTTGTTTCATTTTATCATTTAGTATTTTTGTATAATTTTCTTTTATTATTTATCACTTGTATCATTTTTTATTTTATTATTATTATTATTAATTTTTTAATAATTAATTTGTTATTATTAAATTTTATGTTTACTTATTTTTAAATTTAATTTAATTTAATTGTTAATTATAAAATTTTGTTTCTAAAAGGCCGAAAATCACAATTTTGTTTTCTTTTTTTTTTTTTCTTTATATTTTTAAATTTATTTTTTTTGTTTTTTGTTTCCAAATTGTCCTAAATATTTAATTTTGTTTCCTCTGTTGCTTTTTCTACTTTTTTTCTATATCATTACTAATATTATTTATTTTTAAGTTTTTTTTGAAAGAAATTTTCACAAATCACAAATGTTCAAAGTTGAACATGAATTGAATCTGTTTAGATGCACGCGTGTGTTTGTATTCTATAATTTTATAGATCAATTGATTAGTGTAATTAATACATAATACTGGCGCCTAAAAGCAAGCTAACAAATTAAGTAAAATACAATAGTAAATAAGCAGAAAAAGGTAAAACGAAAAAGAAAAAGGAGAATCTAAAAAAATTTTGCCTAAATATTCAATTAATCAATTTTGGTTTTGTTCTCACTAAATTTGTGTTTTTTTTTTTTTGTGTTATATAAATTATTTAGTATTTAATTTATTAATATTTATTTTTATATTATAATTATTATTATTTTTTTTTTATTATTATTATTATGACTTTAATTAATTTATTTATTATTAATTTCTTGATTTTTGTTTTGTTGTTTTTTTTTCTTCTTCATTTATTAATTTATTATTTTGTTTTGTTTTGTTTTGTTTTTAAACTATCACAGCCAAATTGTTAAATCCAAAAGGGGGTTTTTCAAGCCAAAGATTGGTTTGTGCATTTTTTTTTTTTTTTGTTTTTTTGTGTCATAAAATCGAACAACATTTTCGATTTTAGTCGTGTAAAAATTTAGAATTTTGAATTTTGCCAAACATTTCCATTTCTTCTATTATTTATTATTTATTTGTTTTTATTATTATTAATTTATTATTTTTATATACAAAAATACTTTGTTTCATATTCGTTTAATGTTAACTTTGTACTCCTCCCTTAAATAATTTATTATTCATTTCAATTCAATTCAACTCAACTTAGGTTTTATTTTTTTTTCATAATTTTTGTATTATTTTTTAATAATTTTTTGTATTATTTTTTTTATTTTATTTTATTTTTGCATTTTTGCATTTTATATTTTTTAATTTTGAGATCGATTTTTTTTCATTGTTGTTGTTTTTTTTGTTGAGTTGATTTGTTTTTTCTGATGATGATTTTTATGACTTGCGCAACGCTTTTCAAACGCTTTTTTGTTTTGTAGAAATTAAAAAAAAAAAAAAAAAAAATAGAAAATTTCAACTTAAAATCTAAAAGAATGAAAAACATTTTTCAATTCACAATTATTTTCATAAATTTTTTGTTTTGTTTTTATCAAAGTTCAAAGCTTCAAACAGCATTTAGATGTTTTGTAATCAGTAGCAATAGTAGTAGTCTGTGTGGGTGTGGGTGTGGGTGAGTGTCTCTGTGTGTGTGTGTGTATGTGTATTTGCTTTGTTTTTTTTTTTTTTTTTTTGATTTATATATATATATATATTAATTTATTTTCTTAGGTTTTTTTTTTGTTTTGTTTGAAGAAACCAAAAAATGGATATTTCAAAAAAAAAAAAAAAAGAAAAAATATAAACTGAAGAGAAAAAAACTTAAAACACTTTTTCACTTAATGAAAACAATATTTAGTGCGTTGGTGATTGGTGATTGGTGATTGACGATTGGTTCTGTTTTAAACTTCTTCACTTGAGATGAGATTTCAGAATATCCTCCTTTATTTTTTAATTTTTTTATATTAATCTTATAAAAATCATCATCATCATCATTGACAAAGATATCATTTTTAAATAAGAAATTGTACTGAAATTTATATCTCAAAGTCCCCATTTCTATTCTTCAGTCCTAGCCTCTCCTTTCCCCTCACTGGCAATGCTGCAAATCCCACAAAAGATTCATGAATTCACGGAGCGAATGGCTTAGCACTTTATTTAGTTCAAAACAGAAAATACTATGTAAATAAACTTTGCCAAATTTATTCGAAATAAATACTTTGACAGTTTAGAATTGTTGGCTTCCCCTGAGGCTGACTCAGCCTTCAATGGCACTTTGCCATTTGATGTTTGATGGCCCAGTATGGACATCATCCACCTTGATCGGTAATCCATTGTAAACAAAGACGAGTACATTAAATTCGGACAATGACATCTCTTTTTCTGCCGTAGTTTTTCCTTTAACAGGCATTACAACTGGGTGAATTCGAGTGAGAACCTAAGCTATTGATCAAAGTTTCTGGTTGTAAAAATTCTTAAGCAATGAAAATTGTTGTATGATATATATTTACAACTAATGTTGTGGACTGGGATGTGATATCATTGCCATTAAACATTAGAACAGGAGCAAAAGACTAGTTATGCATTTATTCATAAAAGAATAGAATTGAGGTTTTTAATCAACTCCACCTCTTTACTTAATAGTAGGTGGTGAGTCTAAGTTGATGCCTTTTAATTTATATTGTGTATTGCTGATATCATAGAAAGGAATAATACAATAGAATCCAAATGATGATGAAGGTATTAATGTAAAACACTTCTTTGTATCCACAAGCATATTTAAGGAGGATTTTAATAAATTTCATTATTGTGAAGAAATTCAAATGAAAATAATAGTCTCATAAAATCAGGGAAATTCTTTGTTTCTTGATTTGTTGTTTTTTTCTCAACCAAATAATATTTTTGTATTTCTAAGAAATATAAAACATTCCACTGAGTTAGTGTTAAGTACCACATTTATTTCTTTCTTTATTTTGATTTTCAAATTGTATTTTCTGTAAATTGATTATTGATTGATCAAAATATCATCACTAAGTTTTTATTTGATATTGTTTTATTTTTCGTATCTAAAATGAAACTTCTTGAAGTTCTTCATTCTTCTTATCCATGACCATCACTGTGTCTATCACCTGGGAAAAAGGAAATTATGTGATTTAGTTTTAAATGTTTTCTATTTTTTTTGTTTTTTCATTATTTGTTTTATGTTTTGTAATTTTAGAAACGCACAGTAAAAACTAAATCAAACAATAATAATGAAAATAAAAAAAAAAAACAAATATAAAAGAAAGAAATTTAACAAAATTAGAAAAACAAATTATAATTTGGAAAATTTAAAGAACTAAAAATTGTGTTGTTTTTCCTAGAATTTTTTGCTTGTTATTATTAGGTTTTTAGTCTTTTATCAGTTTGTATATTTTTTATCAGTTTTTAATATTTTATTTTTGTTTTTTGTTTTATTTTATGTTTTTATTTTCTTTATTTTTGTTTAATTAAATTACAATTGGTTTTTTTTCTTGATTCTTTAATAAGTTTTTGTTTTCTTTTGTTTTCATTTATGTTTTATGTTCTCTTTTTTGTTTGTTTTTTTTTTGTTTGTTGTTGTTTTTATTCTATATAAATATCGATTTAAGATCACAGATATTCTCTATGTGTTTCTGTATATATAATTTTATTTTATTTAATTGCAATTTAAATGTTGATTTTTTTGTTTTTGTTTAAATTTCCCTTTATAAATTTTTCTCTCATTTTAGTGTTTTTTTTTAGTCCTTTAAATTTGTTGTTTTGATATTCTCTTGTTGAGAGAAGAAGTGTCATGTCATGTTTTTTTTTTTTTTTGTCAGTTTAAATTGATTTTGGTTTATGTGTTTAGCCATGAAAACCTTTTTAAATCGGTCAAAATATTTTCTTGTTGTTTTGTTTTTTTTTTGTTTCAAAATTCTTCTTGTCTCTCGATAGTTTAACATTAAATGTATGTATGTATGTATCTATATACAACAATGTATGTTCTTTTGTTATTGTATTGAAATAAAAGCCAAGCCATTCTTCATTGTTCAGGTAAATGATAAATGAGGACTTGAGTTTCAATCCAATCCAATCCCATCTATCAACTATATAGACTTGTTGTCTTTGACAGGTAAGGAGATTCAGGAGGATAAGGAAGGGGAGGATATTTCTATAAAAAAAAATAATAATAAATAATAACAGAGAATATTACAAATTTCCTGTATTGCTTGCGCGCATGGATCACAGGAAAAAACATCAAAACATTGGCGCAGCAACTACTCGTATGTATGTTTGTATGTTTGTATATATCTGGATATGTATGTAAGTATCTATGTAATGTATCTAAATATATATATATAGATAGATATATATATTTTATGTATATATAAATCTAATAAATATCTGTTTATATGCATGTAAGTTTAATGTTTTGTATATTCTATTTATTATTAGGTAACAAAAAAGAAAAACAAAACAAAGGAAATAAACAAAGGAAACAAACATGTTTGCAAACAAATTCATTAAACAAATTTGTATGTGTGTTTGTTTGTTTGTTTGTACTTATGTTTGCATATTGTTTTAATATAAAAAAAATTGGGCTATTGTCATTTGAGCTATTTTCTTTCAGTTTTTGTAAAAAATAAACCATTTCAGTTTTTTATAAGTTTCTTTGCTATTATTACTATTATATTTCTTGTTATTGTTGTTGTTGTTTTGTATATTGAAACAGAAAAAAAAAGAAGGAAATAAACAAATAAAATTCATTTTATTCTATTTGTTAAGAAAAAGTCCTTGTAAGTATTGTATATCAAGATATTAAGATAGTTGTTTTGTTTTGTGTATATATATTTAATTCTATCAAAATCAAAAAAATCCAGTACAATTTACTCGTATATTTTATGCTAGT
Source organism: Amiota minor (assembly GCA_037043295.1). Lineage (NCBI taxonomy): Eukaryota > Metazoa > Arthropoda > Insecta > Diptera > Drosophilidae > Amiota > Amiota minor. The sequence continues at coordinate 558,902 of JBAMAW010002172.1, forward strand.
TACGTTTGTTAGTTTTGTTGTTTGCCCACCCAAAACAGGGCTGAACTGAACTGAACTGAACTCAACTGTACCTTATTCTTTAATCAATATTATTAATTAATCAACATCTGTTTGAAACTGAATTTGCTTCATAAGGCTGCCTTATTTTATTGTATTGTAACATATCAACTTCTGGTCAATGTGTCTTTTCTTCTTCTTCTTTCTGTGTTTTCTGTATATTTATATATTTAAGTCTATTTTTATTTAATAATATAATATAAATAAATAAAGAATAGAGAAAATAAAAACAAGGAAACAAGGTAATGGAAATGAGTCATGGATTCTGATGATGATGAGATGATATTTGTTATTGATAGGACCAAGGAAAACAACAAGGCGAAAAAGTGTTTTAATTGCGCTTTTCTTTTCTTTTCTTTTCTTTTCTATTTTTTTTCTTTTTGAGTCATTTCATTTGGTTTCTTTAAATTCACAAAATATTCCAAATAAAAACAATAATAATATTAAAAATAATATAAACATATGGTCACTCTATGTTAAGCATCCCACATTCCATTCTATTCCATTCCATTCCATTCCATTCGATTTCGTTCCATTTGCATTTGCTTTAAAGCAAATTTCTTATTATTTGTGTAATTGTTTGTTTGTTTGTTGGCTACTTTATTTTATTGTTTTATTTATCGCTTTGTCGCTCGTTCTCTTTGTTTTCGTCTCTGTTTCTGTTTGTGTTTGTTTTGTTTTTTGTATGCTGCTGCTGCTTGTCTTCCAAGTCTATTGTTTAGTTGCTAATAAGATTACATCACGTGTGTTCACTGTTCTTTTTCTTATTCAATTTACTCTTAAAGTTTAAGTTTCCCTTAGTTTGTTATAAAATTTTTCATTTCATTTCCTTACAAATTTTCATTTTCATTTTCAATGCCTCGTTCTCTTGTTCAAAATTTGTTTGCTATCCTTTTTTCGTTATTCTCTTTCTTTTCCATTATTTTTTAAATTTATTTTTGTTTTGTTTTGTTTTAGTTTTAGTTTTTCTCTTCTATGCTATAATAATTTATATAAATTTTTTTTTAAATATATAAAATAATAATAGTGTAATAATTAATAATAATAATAATAATAATAATAGTTTATTTTCTTTTCTTTTTTGTTTTTGTTTTTAATAATAGTAAAATAGATTCCTGCTTCTCTTGGCGTTTAAATTGTTTATTTATTTTTATTTTTTATTTATGCATTTTATTATTATTTTTATTTATTTACTTCACACTTTCTTTCCATCATTTTCTTCATTTCATTTCATTTCATTTCATTTTCTTTTCATTTATCTTTCACTTTCTTAAATGAGTTTTTTTTTTTTTGTTTTTGTAATTTTAAGTTTATTTTTTATTTTTGTTTTTTTAGTTTTGTGTTTATTAATTAAAAAAAAAAAAAATTGTATATATAAGAAAATAAAAGAAACAAAATTTCTAAAATAAAATATTTCATGTTTTTGTGTTTTTTCCATATATAAAATTAATTATTTAATCTTATTTATTATAATAAAAAATAATAAAAAAAAAAAAAAAATTCTAAAAAAAAAGAGATAAGATAGATTTCCCCCTCTTTTCTCTCTCTCTCTCTCTCTTTCTATTTCTCTCTGTCTGTGTGTCTCTCTTTTCTCCTCTCTTCTCTCTTCGCTTGCTGCTATTTTGTTTTTTTAATATATTTTTTTTTTTTTCAATAAAACTTTTTGCATATCAAAATTGTTTTTTTTTTGTTTTCCATTGAATAAAAATCTTCATTTTTCTGTTTTTCTTGAGTAAATAAATTTTTCATTTTTGTTGATGTTTTGTTGTTGTTGTTGTTGTTGTTGTTGCTGTTATTAGTGGTCAAGTTATTTTTAGTGATAACAACCACATATTTTTAAAATTTTTGTTTTTGCATTTATATTTATTATTTTGTAAGTCATTTTGGTTTTGATTTGATATTTTTTGTTTTGCTGTTTTCATCTTTTATCATCATTTTATCAGTTTTTTTCTTAAAATTTATTGGTTCATGTTTGATTTCATTTCATTTCATTTCATATTATTATTATTATTTTCTGTAATCAATTGTAATGATTATGATTACGATTATTGTTGTTTTTTGTGTTGTTATTGTTACTGTTGTTGTTATTGTTGTTGTTGTTGTTGTTGCTGTTATTATTATTATTATTATATAATATATTATTATTAAAATTATTATTATCCTGCATGGTGTAATTGTTGTTGTAATAGTAATAATAGTAATAATAATAATTTAATAATAAACTAAGATCGGTTCACTATTGCGGCAGCTCATCCTTTGTATCGACTGGGCTGGGTGACAGAAATTTGCGCACATATTTGGGAAAATGAGTTTTCTCATGCGCCTTAAGGATCGTTGAGCGCGAGAATGTCTTGCCGCACATATGACATCGGAACGGACGTTCGCCTATAATATTTGTTGCATTATTAAAAATAAGATTTCATTAAATTTATACTTAAGTGTAATTAAAGTATTATGTGTAGCCTTCAAGCCATCAGTCAGTCTGATTGTCTATTGATTTGATAGAAAATCAATACACGTAAGGGGATCAACATTATGATAGACTTACAGATTGCTTAGGTAATCTGTCTGACTGTCTGACTTTGGGCGTTTACGGGACTTGTGTATTATATTTATGTTTATACCTTTCACAAATTAAAAAAATATTTGCATATTTAGCAACAAAGTCAAGTTGTTTAATTATTCACATTTATACTTAATAGGATTGTAACGGTGTTCAACGGAGGCAGATGCGGATGCGGAGTTGGATTAATAAAGAAAAATTGTTGGAAATAACAAGGAATCTATTGTAAGTGATGCTTCAGCTTCAGCATCCGCGTGCAAATACATGACAAAAATAATAAAAACGGGTTGATATACGAGTACAATGATTTTAAAAATTGACTCTATGATGAGTGAGAATTGATAATATTATTGTTAAATGTGGTCCTAGTGGTCCGATTTGACTGATTCTAACAAATATACCGTGCCTATATTAAAAACTTATAGTGTCCAAAATTCTGTTCAATATTGAAAAAAAAAACAAAAAAGTTTTTCAAATAAGAACCTGAATTTTAATGGAGGGTTTGTATGGAGGTACCATCCCTAGTGGTCCGATAAAACAGTAAAAGTTTCTGATGTATAGTCACGAACCAACGAATAGCTGCTATACAAATCAAAATGTTGCTTTTTAAATTTTTGAAAATGTTTTAGTTTTAGTATTTTAGTAGTTGATGTCCGGAAAGAACTACACATTCTGTGGAATTTTCAACTCTCTAGCTATTACAGTTCATGACATATGACCTGAAAACGGGCGAACGGATGGTTCCGTTTGGTACCTTTTGGGTACGGAACCCTATTCGGCTATGCCGAAACCGTTTTACTCTGTACATTTTTTGTCTACGCTCTTGCGTTTAAGCTTACAGAAATAGACATACATATTATTATTTACTCATGTTTAGGGTAAAGTGAGTTTTCATATTGCATTTCAACATTAAGACTGAAATATTTGTATAAAAGCCTTGCGATCCAATAATCTTAGGATCTTGAAATTCTCATCGATGGTGAATACGGATTAGACGCTTATAAAACCCACATTTCAGTTCGATATTACAAATAACAAAAAAGTTTTTTTTTAATAAGAACATAAAATTGAATATGGCTTTGTATGGGAGATATATGATCCAGAATTCTTAGGGTCTTGAAATGGTAAATATAGACCAGACACTCATACTTTCTCAATGTCAATGTGTTTTTTAATTCGATCACAAACTTATAGTAACCAAAATTCAGTTCGATAATGCAAAAACCAAAAAAGGTGATTTCAAGAAGAACATGAATTTGAGTTTCTGTAGGAAGTACCCGTCCTAGTAGTCCTATTCGGCTGATACCAGCAAATATACAGCATCTGGTGAAAAGAAATCTTTATATTATTATATTTTCAGTCCCTTGATATATACTGACTATTAGTTTTCGGTATCTCATACCAAATTTTTTATGACACACTCTGACTATTTGTTCTTATTTTAGAAAATTTTTTTCCAAGCCTATTCTTCAACTCAAAGGTTTTTGAATCAGATTCAAGTCCGGCGATTAACTTGGCCAACTACAAAATTTACTTTTTTATCTTTAAACCAATCCTTGACCAGCTTGGATGTATGTTTTTGATCATGATCGTGTTGAAAAGTCCACCTCAGTGGCATATTTTCTTCATTGTATGTTGTCCTACAATACCTGATACCTTCTTAGATGCCTTTGTATTGGAATCTGGTCATCGTATATCAGTAATTCGATGCATTGGTCTGAAGCCAATCCCCAACCATAATGTTTCCGCCGCTTTGCCTATCCGTTCTTTGTTCGTGTAGCGCCTTTTGGGTATCAAACATTCCGAGCAGAATCATTACCTCGCCTCTCAAAAAGTTACGCTACTTTTTTCACCGTCTAATCCAGACCAATGTACACGTTCTTTTACAAAACTTAGCCTAACATTTAAATTATTATATTTTGTCGAATCAGCCGAGGTCTTCGGGCTATTCGGTCACCTAACTGAAGTAGTCTGTGTCTCTTAAAAAACAAAAACAAGAAACAACTAAGTTCAAGAAGAAACTTCAAAAGCACACAATGTATTTATTATTTTTGCCTTGTAATTTTAACTTTAGCTATCATAAAAATGGGGTCATTCCGATATTATTTCTTGCTTGCAAAAGTGTTGCCTCATCGTAATCTATAAATTTACACTACCAGAAATGTAAAAGATATCTAAGGATTGAATTCTGAATGAACGATTTTGTTTCATTAACATAAAGTTAAAGTTCTCCTAAAGATGATAAAAGATCATCGAACAATGTGGCCAATGCATGACTGATTAATCTTCAAAAAAACGACTTGAATTTGTTGCCAAACTTATAGATAATTTTTAATAGAAATACGAGGGGCACTACAAAGTTTTTGTAAACTTGCAATACTATTGTGAGTTTTCACGATCTCATATTGGCATCTTGAAGTTTGACATATTCATACTTGGAACATTTTGTCATCTCTAGAAAAAAAAAAATAAATGGATTTATCTAAGGATTGAATTCTGAATGAACGATTTTGTTTCATTAACATAAAGTTAAAGTTCTCCTAAAGATGATAAAAGATCATCGAACAATGTGGCCAATGCATGACTGATTAATCTTCAAAAAAACGACTTGAATTTGTTGCCAAACTTATAGATAATTTTTAATAGAAATACGAGGGGCACTACAAAGTTTTTGTAAACTTGCAATACTATTGTGAGTTTTCACGATCTCATATTGGCATCTTGAAGTTTGACATATTCATACTTGGAACATTTTGTCATCTCTAGAAAAAAAAAAATAAATGGATTTATCTAAGGATTGAATTCTGAATGAACGATTTTGTTTCATTAACATAAAGTTAAAGTTCTCCTAAAGATGATAAAAGATCATCGAACAATGTGGCCAATGCATGACTGATTAATCTTCAAAAAAACGACTTGAATTTGTTGCCAAACTTATAGATAATTTTTAATAGAAATACGAGGGGCACTACAAAGTTTTTGTAAACTTGCAATACTATTGTGAGTTTTCACGATCTCATATTGGCATCTTGAAGTTTGACATATTCATACTTGGAACATTTTGTCATCTCTAGAAAAAAAAAAATAAATGGATTTATCTAAGGATTGAATTCTGAATGAACGATTTTGTTTCATTAACATAAAGTTAAAGTTCTCCTAAAGATGATAAAAGATCATCGAACAATGTGGCCAATGCATGACTGATTAATCTTCAAAAAAACGACTTGAATTTGTTGCCAAACTTATAGATAATTTTTAATAGAAATACGAGGGGCACTACAAAGTTTTTGTAAACTTGCAATACTATTGTGAGTTTTCACGATCTCATATTGGCATCTTGAAGTTTGACATATTCATACTTGGAACATTTTGTCATCTCTAGAAAAAAAAATGGATTTAAATCGTGAACATTTTCATGCGATGATTTTTTACGTTTTTCGAAGTGGATTAACAACTTGGAAAGATAGTGCGGAAAGACTTCATTTTGGCATTTGGTGATAAAGTACCACATAAGATTATGAATTTCAATCGTGGACGATCTACGCTGCAGGACGAATTACGTGAATGTCTACAAAAAACAGCTGTTACGCCCGACAGCATCGAAACTAATAATGGAAGGTCGGCATTGAGGCGACTGTGGGCTTTCATTCCACAGCAATATATACAATATTACATAGCACTTAGCTGTGAGAAAGCTAGTTCCGCGTTGGATGTCGCATAATTTGACAATCGCTTAAAAAAAGGCTCCCATCGATTGGAGCAAAGAAATGCTTAAAAAATACAATCGTCGGACATATTTAAAATTGTAACAGATGACGAATAATGGATCTATGCATATGAGCCAGAAAGTAAACAGCAATCATCTGGATGGGTGTTCCAAAAGGATGACAATCCAATGAAAGTTGTTCGCGCACGAAGCACTTCGAAGCAAGTGTTTACATGTTTCTTTGGAATAACCAGACATATTGCAACCTTGCCACTAGTAGAGTGTAAAACGGACAATTCTGAGTGATCATTCTTCATCATAACAATGCGAGTTCTCACACTTCGGCTCAAACAACCGAGTATTTGAAGGCATAAAACGTTGAATTAACGGCTCAACCGGCGTACAGCCCCAATTTAACACCAAATGATATCTTTTTGTTCCCGAAGAAGCGGTTGATTCATTCAAAAAGCATTGTTTTGGACTTACCTCAATGGAAGTGGAAAAAGTGCGTCGAAAATTGGTTAAGGTGTATGGAGAAGTCTATTCATGGAGAATACTTTGGAAAACAATAAAGCTATTTTTGAATCCAAATAATGCGAATTTACTTCCCATTGCAAAACTTTTGTAGTGCCCCTCGTAACCCCGAGAAAGAATAGTTAATTGAATAATACAGGAAATCGATTAATTGCGGATTCATAAGTATGTTTTCATTAGTAATTAAGGCGTGGAGTCTCATTTCAGATCTGCTTAGCAGACTTAAGACCTTGCCTTCCTCTCTATATTGTCAATATAAAATAAGGATTATTACAGTTTTAAGGTTACTGGAATTTTGATTTGAGTTTACATTGACTGATCTTTTTGTTTCTATTGTGTTTCTATTGTGAAAGGTATAAATATGTAAAACTTCGATAGAACCGAAATTTGTATAAACATATTGATATATTAATGTTGTTGCTGTTGTAGAATACAATAAACTAAATAGGTTTTGATGTACTTACCGGTATGTACGCGACAATGATCTTTCATATGGTGGCGCAATTTAAACGCTTTGCCACAAAACTCACACTTGAATGGTCGATCACCTGTATGTACCGACAAATGCGTGATAAGTGATGCAACATCGGGAAAACTTTTAGCACAGAACTTACACATGACAACACTATTCGGATCACTTGACGCGCCCAGCAAGGATACAGCGGCGGCGGCAGATGACGATGATGCACCGCCAGATGACGTTGCACCACCGATCGCAGCAGCTGATGTTGATGGTGATGTACCAGAACTGCCACCACCGCCGCCGCCACCACCGCTGCTGCCACCACTACCGCCGCCACTTAGCATAAGCGCAGCAGCGGCAGCAGCACTGCCTGATACAAGACTGCTCGAGCAACCACCAATGCCACCATTGCCCGAAGACGAGGAACCAATACCGACGCCGCCACCGCCTCCTCCACTAACACCTAAGCCACTACGGCCGGCACTAGTACTACCACAAACGCTTCCATCGAGTTCGGCAAGACCACGCGACACAGCTGCCGCTGCTGCTGCTGCACCGCAACCAGTTAAACCAGCCAGAGATGCACAACCGCTGGCTGCAGCCACTGCAGCAGCAAAATCCATTTCCATAGCCGCCGCAGCAGCAGCAACCACAGCTGCTTGTTCCTGAGGATCAGCGCCGCCGGCAGCCATGGCGGCATTCATTTGAAACGCAAGTTGGGCGTTGAGGTCATGCGACAACATATGCGAGTGTAGAAGGGCATGGGTGGTGGTTGGCTCGCGAAATTCCAGGGATTTCATCGAGTGCGATAGTATGTGTCGCGTCAATTTGCTTTGGTTCGGAAAGGCTACGCCGCAATATGCGCACGAATACATCGGCGGCGGAGGCGTTTGGGGTTGCTCGCGAGCGGCACCCGGCACTAGGCTGCTGGCGGCACCGCCAACGCTAACGCATATACCGCTACCGCTACCACCACCTCCAACACCAACGCCGTGTGGTGATTCGGACGTTTCCTGGAACAAACACCAAACAAAAATCCAACATCAACTTCTTTTCTTCTTTTTAGTTTTTCAGTTTGTTTTTGCTTTTGCTTTTGCTTTTGTCATTTTTCATTATTTTATTTTCATTTACATTTACTTTTCTTTGATTCCTTTTGGGTTTTTCTTCATGAATATTCGCTTTAAGATTTTATTTTTTTTATTTTTTTTGTTTCGAATTTTTCTTTTAATTTTGAATATTTGAAAATTTTTTACATTCTCTTCTCTTCTTTTCTTCTTCTCCTCTTGTACTTATTTCGTTTCTCTTTATTTTTTTTCTTCCCTTTTTCCTTTCTTTTAATTTGATTATTAAAAATTATTTTACTTAAAAATTTTTGAATTTATTTTTTTATTTATTTTTTTTTTTCAACAAATTTATTTTTGCTTTTCTTCTTCGTTTTCTTTGTCTTCTTCATCATCCCTTTTTTAAAATTTGTTGTTGAAATTATGAAAATTTATTCTAGTTTTATTTTTTCAAAATTTACAAAATTAAAAATTAAGAAAAATTAAAAAAAAATTAAAAAAAAAATAAAATAAAAAAAAATCTATAAAAAAAAAAATAAAAGAAAATATTTACGTCTCCACAACTTTTTTTTTTACTTTGTTCAAACTATTAAAATTAAATTTAAAAGGAAAAAAAATGTATATTAAAATTAAAAAATAAAAAAAAAAAATACAATATTATGTATAAATATAGGATTACATATATAAATAAATAGATATTTATATATTTATATTTAATTAATGAAGAATAATAGGAGAAAATGAAAGAATATTATTTATTTTGTTTTATTTTATTTTATTTTTTTTTTTTTGTTGGTTTTAATAGAATTAATTCATATGATTTTTTTTGTTTTTTTTTTTTTTATTATTAATATTATTATTTTCTCTAGAAAGCAACCTATAAAAAAAAAAAATAGTAACAAATGAAATTAGAAATTAAAGAGAAATACAAGAGAAAAAATAAGTTTATTAAAAATAGAAGAAAACTTGGTCTACTACTGCGGAGAAGGCAACGAACACCTGCCGTTCTAAGTGATTGATTGATTGACTAACTAATTGATTGATTGACTTACTAAATAACTGATTGCTTGACTGATTGACTGACTGACTGCCTGCCAGTCTCGTTCTGTCTAATTGATTGATTGATTGGTTTGTCCCATACTTTATGTCATCTCTATGTCATCTCGTATGTTGTTTGCTTTTGCTATTCTCACATTTTTGTTATATAAATATATATATTTTTGTTAATAAATTTCAATTTGCATTGCATTTCTTTCAATATCCATTTCAATTTCACTTCCAAATTGAACATGGATGCCAAGAACAAGAGAGGGTTTCAGCATTCTTTTCTTACTTTAAAACTTGAACTTTTCAATTTTAGTTTTACTTTTGTTGTGAGCACCTTTTTTTTTTTGTTTTTTGTTTTTTGTTTTGCTTTTGCTTTTGTTTTTCATTTTGTTTTTCTATTTATTTATAATAAATTTTGGTTTTGTTTATTTATATTTTATATATGTTTTTTTCTTTTATTTATTTATTTTTATATATTTTTTGTTGCAAGAAGTTGAATTTCGATTTTTGTTTGGGCGTTTGTTCGAAAATCGTCACATTTTCATTTAATTTTATTATTATTATTTTGTTTGTTTTGTATAATTTTAAATACATTTCCTTATTCTTTATGTAATAAAAAAAAAAAAAATTTTTTTTTGATTTTTTTTTTCTTTCTTTTGGTTTTTTGTAACTTATTTTTTAAGGAAAAAAGAAAAAACTTAGAATGAAGCATGTTTTTTTTTTTTTTGTTTTTAGTAAAAAATTTTGAGCGCGCATCTTTTTTTTATAGTTTGAAAATTTTTTATCATTTTAAAAATTATTTATTAAATTATAAAAATTAATAAACAAAAAGAAAAAAAAAATGGAAATAATTAAAAAAAAAAAAACTCTTGAAAATCATAAAATAAGAACATTTTGAAAAGTTTCCAAATGAAGAATTTTGTTTGGTGGATTTTGATTTTGAAATCCACATGAGTTTTGATATATGAAAATGATGGGATGTGTGTTTGTGTGTGTGTGTGAATTTTTTTTTTTTTTTTTTTTAATGTAATGTGCGATGAATAATTTTGTACTTAAAAAAAATAATAATAATAAAAATTTAATTTGTCCAATAATTTTGTTTGTTTGTTTGTTTGCCAATTGCCAAATGTTTTGTTTTTGTTGTTGATTTTGAGGATAAAAGAATTTTTCGATTCATTTAATAAATTTTTCAGTTGTTGAGCCAAATTCATAATTTATCTTTATTATAGAAAAAAAAAAAAAAAAAAATGGTGAAAAAATATTTAAATAATTTTTAATGAATTTTTCTTTTTCTTTGTTTTCTATTTTCAAGAAGTTTTTCCACTTTCTTTTATACAAAATGAAAAAAAAAAAACAAAAAAAAAAAATTAATAATAAAAAATAAATAAAATAAAATTGAGTTCCTAATTTCTTTTTTCAAAATTTTATGTTTCTCATTAATAAAAAAAAAACAAAAAAAATAATAATAATAAAAAAATAACAAATTATGCTTTTTATTTTTAATGATACGAAACATATTTTTTTCTTCTTCTTCTTCTTCTTTAACACATGATAAAAGAATAAAACCATATTGTTTTACAATAAACACAGCCATGTCCAAAAAACGTAGATCAACTTCTTGACAATATAAATTCAATTAAATGTTATGTTCTTTTTTTTTTTTTTTGTTTTTTTGTAAATAAAATTTAATAAAAACTTTTTTTTATTAATAAATGAAACAAACAAAAGAAATCAAAACAACAACAACAAGAACAACAACATAAAAAAAAAAAATAAAAACATCATATAAGGAAAAAGGAAAACTAAACACTCTAAAACAAAAAAAATATTTGACAAAACATAATCAACAAAATAGGAAACAATCTTCAACATACACGAAACGAAACTAGCAGCAAAGGAGGCCAAAGGGTAAAGGTAAAGTTAGTAAAGTAGCCATCAATTGGTCGAACAAATCAATATCTCATCTCATCTAATCTGATCTCATATCATCTAATCTGATTTGATTGATCTGCGCTAATCTGAGAAAAAACAATTTAGTGAAACCTGAAAAGGTTGAATGCTACTCCTCAATTCAAAGAAGATGGATGGATTGATTGAGGATTGAAGATAATTTGATGGTTTCAGTAAAAATGACAACACAAAACACACAAATATTAATAATATTATATGATGGTAAAACAAACGGCAATATAATTGATCAGTTCGCTCACTCGACATTCAAAGTCCAAGGACAAGTCTAAGGTTAAGGATCAAAGCATTTAATCAACAACAAATAAATATTCATAGATTATCATAAGTCCATTGATTCATTGATCATTTGATATTAATAAAATTTCATCAATTCATTGATAATCTCATTTTATTAAATTTCACAGATTTTCCTATACAAATCCAATGTAAATACAATACAATTTAGTAAGAAGAAAGACAGACAGAGAGAGAGAGAGAGAGAGAGAAAGATGGATGAAAGTCTCTAGGTTTATGGATTTTGATTTCTATCCATCATCATCAGCAAGTCAATGATATAAACGAGCAAGAAAGAATGATTATTAGTGAAAGATAGAAAAAGAGGGAAAACAGTGATAGATAGAGAGAGAGAGAGAGAGAGAGAAAGAGATAGAGAATGGGACTGAGGGAACAGAATGAAAAATAGACATCATCATCGATAAATGATGTTTTGTGTAATTTCTATATGTTTTATGTTTTATGTAAAAAAATTATGTAAGTAAAAGTATGTAAAAGCTGTTTAAATCAATGATGATGTATGAATGAATGATGTATAAATGAATGATTGATTGATTGATTGATTGATTGAATGAATGCCAAATAACACAATTACACAACAATGATTAACAGTTATTATTGATATATTGAAAGTACAACAACAACAACAACAACAACAACAATGACAACAACAACCAAATATAAAAAAAATAATTTCTGTTTTTCTTTTTGTATCTTATATCGAAAAAATACAAGAAAAATACACAGACACAAACACACACACACAGACACACACACACACATACATACACACACACAAAGAAAATAGATAATAGACAGATAGATAAAGATAAAGGTTAAGAGAGATAAATATATAGAAGTAGTAATAGAGAGTCAATATTAAGTTAATTATATAGAAAAATAGATTGTAAATATAAAAACGAGTACAACATCGAGATTTATATGAATAAATGATATATAAAAAATATAAACAATTTGTATCTTTAATTACAAACACAAAACAAAAAAAAAAGGAACTATTAAAGAAAATCATAATCATTCAGTCATCATTTCAAGTCAAGCAGTTAGGGTATTCTATTTCTTAAGCTATTTCACACGTAGAGTTTTACGGGCAGAGCTCCCTCTTGAGTTACGAATTTGTTGACAAGGTAAACACGAGACTTAGTAACGCTTCTCAAGTTGAGTTTTATAAGCAGAGAGAGCTCACTCTGGAGTTACGCATTTTTTGAGAAGGCAAACAAGAATGTTGGTGCGTGCCGTTTCACACGTTGAGTTTTACGGGCAGAGCTATCCTCTTGAGTTACGAATTTGTTGACAAGGGAAACAAACAAGAAGCTTACGTGGTAGCTTTAACTCATGTGTCATGAATGAAACATTTCGCTGGCCAAGTTTTCGTTTCTGTTTTGATTCCCATATTCGTAGTTTTGACATTTTCATTTGGTTTCGTAGAGTGAGAGTGGTTGAAATTGCATTGAAGAAGCATCATAATAATATTATTGAATGTGAACAAATGTGCTTCACGACCAAAGTAGATAAATTGACAAAGAAACAAATAAAGAGGAATGTGAAAATATTTACTTGGCGCCAAACTCAACGTGTGGATGGATGGCAGTTTGAGGTATCACAGAAGAATCGGCATGAACTCACAGTCTTATAACTCAACGTGTGTAACACATCTTACGGAGCAGCTTTAACTCATGTACCATGAGTGACACAATTCGCTGTCAAAGGTTTCGTTTCTGTTTTGATTACCATATTCGTAGTTTTGACATTTTCGTTTGATTTCGTAGAGTGAGGATGTATGAATGAAATTCTACTGCTCAAGGAGCGGATTATTTTTTTTTTTTTGATAATTTGTTGATTTTCTTTCTGCTTTCAGACTCAACGTGTGGACGGCAGCTTGAGTTTACTAAAGAGGAATCGACAAAAATTCACAGACTCATAACTCAAGTTTAATTATCAACTATCAAATATAAGTATGAGTAATGGGTAACATTGAGTGAGGGGAACTTACTGAGACTAGATTAACATCAACTTAAGAACTTTATAAGTATCAAGCACAAGTATATTTACTTTAATACTTAAATTCTAAAAGTATAAACATACTAAGATATCAATTTTTCTCCTTTTTCATTTAAAAGTGGTAGAAGTCATAGCATTTTGAAAGTTATGGTACATACTTTAGTATTTATGGGTATCTATGTAGTACTTATGGTATTACATATACTTATGATACTTTAGTTACTGTGATACTTTATTAGACAAGTAATTTGGAAGTAGTTGAAATACTTTTTGCCCTTATATACTTAAGGGGATTTGTCTTACAAATCAAAATGATCAATTATAAAATATTGTAGATTCTTCTGGTTGAAACACAAAAGTAGGAGGATTGAACCCTTTCTTGCTGATATTGCTTTCGTGAAAATATGTTTACCTCACAGGAACTAAAATGAATTCGATCTTTATCTCATTTGAGTTTCTATCTAAGAATCATGGAAATGATAAAACATTGGTTTGAAATTGTATTGCATTTTCGAATCAAAAATAAGAAATAAGTTAAATGTGAGGCTTTGTATTCTCTGTTTTGTGTTCCTAAGGAACCCTAAGAGATGTACGATTTTTCAAAGTCTTCTAGCAGATTAAATCCTTCCAATATTTGATTGGTATTTGGTATTTGTCTTGGAAGGAAGGAATTCAGTTGTGGTGTGTGTGTTTTGGTCGCCTATCGGTAAACACAACAGAAATAGAGGTTGCCTCCGTGGCCGAGTGCATAGAGCAGGTGTCTCGTATTGCGATCCAGCCAAAGGCAATATTTTCCGCTTACTTATGACATACAATTTTTAATTTGCATTTAAATAAATGGCACGAAAAATCTCGTGACCAAACATTGGTTCTTCGTAGGCTTAGAATTGAGAGTGGTTTAGCTATTTTTTGTGTCCTAGATACGACATCTACGACAATGATATTTTAAGGAAATAAAAATAAAAAAAAAATGTAAATAATAATAATAATACAATAGTTTAGATAGAAAGGAAGAGAGAAATTGAGTTATAGAGAGTGAGAGTGTGTTAAAAATAATGTAAATTAGCACACACACAGTTTAAGAGAGAACTATCTCTTAAGTCATATACACACACCTATACACATATATATATATGTAGATACATACGCACAAACACACACACACACAGATTAAAGAGAAAAATCCAGAAAAATATAAAAGCAACACAGAAAATTGTAAAGATAATGAAAATTGAAACTTAAAAAAAAAAAACAAAACAAGAAAATATTAAATCAGAAAGATAAAATATGGAAAATAAAGAAAATTAAATAATTAAATGAAAATAGAGAAAGAGAAAGAGAATTACACACATTTAAAATTTACAATAAACAAACAACGAACGAACGACGAATTTATTAATTTTATTATTTTATGTAAAAGCGTTCCACATTTAGATTTAAAAAAAATATATATAACAACATATAGACGTAGTTTTTTTTTTTATATATATTTAATAGACATATATATATATATATGTATATATATAATGAAATATATATAGATATATATGTACACATGTATGAGAGCAGTACATAGAGATTTGATTTTATTTGATTTTTTTTTTAGTTGCATTTTTCAATTGATTTTGTTTATATTTTATGTCTTTTTTTTTTGTATTATTTTGATTATTTTGATTATGATTATTATTATTTTAATTAAGAAAAAACTAAATAAATACACTTAAAAAATGTAAAAACACCAAAAGCGCTTGAGTTTGTTATAAAATATTTTTTTTTTTTTCAGTTTTCTATTTTTTAAATATTTTTTTTTTTTTTTTGATTATTATTGTGTTTTTTTTTTACTTTTTTATTTGTTGCACAACGTTTAAAAAACATAATGATGACCCTCCTCTTGTTTGGTATTTTGAGAATTTAATTAAATATTTCTGTTAATTATAATAATATATATATATATATATAAATATCGAGAGATTGAAAGCACACAACAACATACAGAGTTGCCACATCGAATAAATAGAGTATTGAAAACAAAAACATTTAAAAAAGTATTTGATATTCAAAAGATTAGAAAAATTGTATTTAATATCATTTAACAACATTTAGAGAAAAAAAAATTAAAATAAAATAAAATATTATATCATCTAAGAAAGAAGAAAATTTAATGTATATTTATATATAAGTATAAATTATATTTATATACTTTTATGTAAGAAGTAGCATTTATATAGTGGAAAAGGAAGTAGTAAAAATTAAAAAGAAAAACAAAAGAAAATAGTACAATATTTGTGCCAAGAAACTACTTTTGTTTTGTCTTTAAGTTTTTTTTTATTTTTTTTATTTTTATGTTATTTGCTACAAATTAAACAAGGGGGTTTGGGGGGTTGTTTTTTTTTTGTTTTGCGCAGGAAATAATATGATTAAATGTGTTTTTGCATAATTTTAAAATTGAAATTTTGTTCTTTAAATAATTTTTAATATTTTCTCATTTCATTTCATTCCATTTGTATTGATTTTAATTTTATTTTTTATAGATTTTATTTAATTTATTTCTTTCACCTTTCACACACACAATTAATCATATTTTGATTTAATTGAACAACATTCATTAAGAATATTTTAAGTCAACAAACCTTAGGCTATTAGTGTCAGCTAGCTTTCGTGTGACATCTAATTGCAATATTGAGATATGGTGTTGAAAATTTCATTTGTTTAATAGACTACGAGCGACGGCAGGCATTCCAGCCTAAGTCACCAACTCATTATGAACATTTTTAATTAAATCATGGCATTTGGAACAGCATATATGTATGTACAATATAATGTAAGGAGACATTGAATAACTTAGAAAGTGTTTATCTAGTTGACATCTCATCTTTCCATATCAAAAAGTATAAGGGTTAAATGTGTATTAACATAACACTTTGCCGATCTAAGCCCATATCTCTGAATATGTAACAATTCTATCCTCCTATAGTGACGTTATCTTTTGATGGAAGTACGAAAAAGTACATCCTTTACTGACATTCTATCAAAATTTCATCGCATTTTGATCGAAAAATAAGAACTCACGAAGATTTTTTTCCACACAATCAATCAATTATTATTATTACGCCTAGTGACGAGAGGTGGGGTTTTCAAAATAATCCCGAAACAAAGCGTCAAAGTGACAAATGGAAGCACCCAAGTGTGCCAGATCCGAAGAACAGCCGTCATGAGACGGCAAAAGTCAAGACACATTTGATTTGTTTCTACGATTCCAAGGGAACAAATCATAAGGAGTTCGAGCCACATGGTCAAACGATTAATGGACTGTATTAACTTGTTGTTGATTATGCACCGAGTGAGGCCGCAATACCGTGAAAATGACAGCTTGCAAAAGGCCTATTGCATCTGGCACCTTTTCCAAGATAATGCGCCGGCTGATCGTTCAGCACTTATCATTGATTTTTTGATCAAAAATCACAGTTTAACCATTAACCACTCACCGTATTCTCTCTGCGATTTCTAACTCTTCGGAGAACTAAATTTGGCACTGAAAGAAAAGGCGTGCTATGCCGATAATGAGGCTATACAAAAGGCGTTGACCGCGATTCTGTAGGACATTCCTATAAAACGTTTTGAAAATTCATTCGACATACTAATTGATAGTGCGAAACGTTGTATTTATGCGTAAGGAGACTATTTTGAATAATACTTTTTTTACTTTGCGAAAGACCTTGTCTGAATTAAGACTATTTTAGTTTTTGAGATACAAAACAATAACATACAAAGTGATGAGACATTGAAGAACTTAGAAAGTGTCTATCTAGTTGACATAATCATCATTGCAACAAGAAAATTTCATCAAATTTGTCTCTGAATCTAAGTCTACATAATAAAACAAAACTTTAGTTTTTGAGATATCAAGCTGATATATTTTTTTTTCTCTTATTTGTCTGAAATATCCTTTTTTATCAATAATCAGAGGTCTAAGCCCATGTCTCTGTATGTATGTACATATTATTTCTAATATATGAATATATTAGTTTTTGAGATACCAAACTGTAGTGGCATTTTTAATAGTCTTTAGTAAAAAGTAAAAGCTTAAGATTTGTGTGCCATCATATATTGTTCTAATCAATTTCTGTATCAATTCCTATATAAGAATAGTATTCTTTATACCCAAACTTTTCCGTTTCCTGAAAAAAAATAACTCTTTTTCTACATTAAAAACTTTTAAATAATCGTAATAATATTGTGTGAAAGGCGAAGAAAATTAATTTATTTTTATTTATTTATTTTTTTATTACAATATTATTTTTATGGAATTTATTGAAAGCTCAAATCTAAAGTTCACTTTAAGTTGAATGATTTTTATAGAATTTCGTTTTTGTTTTCGTTTAAAAAAAATTTCTTCAAACATTCAATTTTCTCTTTTTTCTTTAGTTTGATAATAGGCCAAACGGTCAAACATTTGCCATTAATAAAATTGCCAAAAATCAAAAAAGAAAAATTTAAAAAAAATCGATTGATTTGCGTAGGTTGTAGGATGTGAAAGCATCATGTGAAAAAAGCATGAATGTTGGTTGACCAACTAGTCACAAACACTGAACTGAACTGGTCGAGGGTAGAGATATAAATCTAATGTTGCTTAAGTAACCTTTAACCTATGTACAATATGTATGATGCAGCAGCAGCAGCAGCATAGTAAGTAGAATAAAAACCACATAACCACAAATGCAGTGTGCGACACAAAGTTTCAATTGAATAGAATAGTATAACAAGAATTTGGGTCAGTAAGATGTAATACAAGTAGTCCAACCAAACCAAACCAAATAACCAATCAACATACTTAGACAACAAGAAAAGTTTAACTCTCAATGAAATGAATGGAAGAGGACAAATTTTTGGCATGTAATTCATTCATTCTATAGAGAAAAAAAATGATAAAAAGTGATCCACAAAGATATACAGAATGAATATGAATTTTGATTTCGAAAGTGAAAAGTGGAAATTTAATAATAATATTTATAAATGATTTCTTTAAAATGTTTATTGATCAGTTAATAAGATACTGTGATACTAAGTGTATAAACAATTTATTATGAAAATATGATACACACAAGGATTTCTATTATATTTAATATTGTAAGTCATCATCTTCATTATTATAAATAAACAGAGAGGAATTTAATGCTTGTATGAGAATAGAACAGAGAAAAACTTGTATTATATTTTGCCTATTGCTTACTTTTAATTCTTGCATCATGTATCTTGTAGCTCTCAAAATATTTTTATCTATACTCAAAAGATAGGCCAAACATCAGTTTAATAAACTTCAAAAAAACCTATTCTGAAAAAACATTGCATGTGCATCTTTGTGACAATATTTAACGAAGATTTTGCATTGACCTTTTTGGCATGTCAAAAGAAATAGAGATAGAAAGCTTGACACAATTTCATTGCCAACAACAAAACAAAACAAAGAGAGAACAGAAATAGATGAAAGGATTACTTTAACTTTATCTTGAAACATACCATTATCATTTATATGCAGTTCAATGTACTAAGTTTTAAAAAAAAATGAGCAGGCATGGCATATCAGACATCATCATCATCATCATCTAAAGTTCAAGGAGTTCAATGTACGAAGAGAAGACAACATAAAGAACTAATAAAATTAGGAAGCAATGAGCAAAGGATAGAAATATGGCAAAAATTTGTTGGTTGGTTGATGGTCGTTGACTTCTCATATACGCATCCAATTTCAAATTTACAAATATACACAGAAGCCACAGACACAAAGGTATAAAGATACACAGACACAATTACAGATATTCTAGATACAAATACATAAGTATGTATGTAGATACACTGAAGCAGACATATATCTTAGATATCTTAAGTTTATTTGTATAGAATGATGACGCATTTACTACATTAAAGGAAAGGAAAGCCAAATTGCGTTAAATTAAGTTGAGTTGAATTGAGTTTGGATTTATGTTTAGGTTTGGGTTTGGGTGAACTCAAAGTTAATGGCCAAAAGGTTGTGCTCTTTTTTGTTTTTTGTTCTTTTTTTTTTTTCTTATTTTTGCTGTTTTCGTTTTTGTTATTCTACTTATACTTGTTGTTGTTCTTGTTGTTGTTGTTGGGTGTCGCAGTAATAATCAAATATCGATCGATGTTTGTCTGGATTTTTGGTAATTTGGCTGTTTTCTAGACGCATCCCAACCTTCCATTTACGCCATATTACTTAAAATGTCTAATCGTTGTTTCATTGTTTTTCTTTTCTGTTAATTGTTGTTGTCGTATTTTTGTTGTTATTAGTATAGTGTATAATGTTAATGCTGCGCCCCATAGTATGCTATAAAATATTTGTTCATATCTTAAACTGACTGAGAAAATTGTACAAAGGAAAAAAGGAATTGAAAGAACTTGTTGCTGATATTGATATAAATATCTAGATTACAAGAAACAAATTTTTTAATATATTTGAAATATATTATGGCGCCTTACGGTATGCAATACATTTTATAACCAATCAAAATACAAAGAAACTTGAAGAAATTATTGCTATTTTTAATGTCAAATGGAAATTTCTAGAAATTTAAAATAAATAGATTTTAATATGATTTTTGTTTTTTAATTCAAACATTGAATTGATTTCCGCCTCATGGTATGCAATAAATTGGTCTGTGAAATCAGCCAAGGGCATGAAGAAAAGTTGAAATTTTTCAGTGAGTCCTTTTAAGCTGATGGCTATAACCATCCACTAGATTCTGTTAGACATTCTATGAAATGCCTTAAATGCCTTCTGATTTCTTTCAGATCTGATAATCCTACATAGTAAATACTCATCATCATCATCATCATCATGTGAGTTAGAACAAATTGGATGTGAAATGAGTGAATTAAAAAGGAGCAGTCTTTTGAACAGTCAAAAATGTTTAGTGTGTGTTTATAAAAAAACTCATTAGTACTAATTAAAAAATGATATGGGAATTTTACAAAAACAAAAACAAAAAAAAAACAAATTTAGGAATGAGCAAGAGAATGAGAAATGTGGTAGACATATGCCAAAGTAGATTTATTAATGAAGGATGGCAGCTTCGATTAAACAAATGAAAATTTGTGTAACTTTAAAGGTCTCATTTTAGGCAGGACACACATAGCCAACAAAACAACTTGCACACAGATAGATACTGACAGGCATAAATACATCTACACTACACTACACTACACTACACTTAATATACAGATGTGTAGAGCTACAAGTGGGTTGGATGTTGTAGTACAAGAGCAATCAGTTGCAATGGTTCCATATTTCACCACTAAAACCAGTCAGTCAAGCGGCGTTGCAACGACAGTTGGTTGCATTGCGGCATTTTCCAAATAAACAAGACAGAAAATTTGTTGCAGACAGAAAAATAGACGCAAAATAGATGCAGCAATCAGTATCCAAAGTGAGAGCGGAGAGTGTGGAGAGTGGGGGGAAGAGTGTGGGGTAGAATGGGCCAATCTCAAAAACAGAAAAAAAAAAAACCACACAAATAACAATAATAAAGAACAGGAGCCCATAAGCAAAGTACAGAAATGCAAAGCAAAGCAAAGTAAAGTAAATCTGATGCTAACATAAAATGAAGGCATTGGAGATTTTGGAGGCATTGCAAGCTTTGGAGGAGGCCTTGGATGCTTTGAAGGCCTTGGATTTTGGCTGTTGGCAGTTGGAGTTGAAAATGGCGGGAAAGTACTCACTCACGTATGTGCGTGGTTCAGTACAGGAAGTGAGCTTCGGATTTGGGAATGGGTTTGGGTTTTGCCTTTGCTTTTGGTTATTGAAGTTGAATATGAAGTTGGGCTGACTGTTGACTGTTTGTCGTCGTTAGAGCGGAAGCGACTATTTCAAATATTTTTCGTAATATTTTTTCCACAAATTATTATTAGTATTTCTTTTTTTTTTTTTTTTTTGTTTCCTTTTTGTTTTGTTATTTATTTTACTTTTATTTATTATTACTTTTTTTTTTATTATTTTTATATATATTTTTTTTTTGGCTTTGCTTTACTTTGTTATAGAGACAAGGATACACACACACACACACACACACACACATAGGAACTCACAAAGATGCATGGTCGCATAGACGCATGTGAATGCACACAAATGCGACAAACAAACAAGCAAACCAACGAAAACAAACAAACAAACGAATGAATGAATGAACAAACAAATGAATGAATGAATGAATGAATGAAGGAAGGAAGAATGGAAGAATGGAATAAATGAATGAGTGCCCAAATGTATAAAATGATTTTTGTTGCTCTGTTCAGCTTTGCCGCTTTGTTGCAGTTTCTCTTCATTATTTTTTATTTTTTTGTTTTGTTATTATTTTTATTTAAAATTTCTTTTTTCGAATTTTTTTTTGCAATATAAGCAAAGCTGCAAGTCAAACAGAAGTCAGAACGCAGCTCACGAGATGCGTTTATGGTTTATTTGTGTGGAGTACAAACACAGTTTAAGGCGGTGACAGGAAAGGGAACTTCGCCCCTGAAGTATGCAACATTTTGAAACACACCAAAAAAAAAAAAAAATTAATTTTAATAAAAATAAAATATTCACACACACACACACACAAACAAAAATATAGAAAAATAGCATCTACAACAGTCAAATAGAAAATCAATGATGAGCAATGCTCACAGTGAATATCAAATACCCTACACAAAAATAGAAAATGTCTTCGACACTAAAAATCACCACTTTTGAAGCGTGAAAACCACTCTCTGCATGATTTATTGGTCGGAGTAGATTCACCATAAACTTCCTCAATCAAACGATGGGCTTCAGCTGCACTTTTCTTCCTATTAAATAAGAAAATCAAAACTTCCCGCAAATGCTGTTTATTTAACACAAATCCGGACATTTTTGAAGAGGCAAAAAACAGTGTTGTTGTTAGAAACAGACGCTGATGCACACTAATTATTGTTGACAGATGTCAAACCTTTCCAATGGAATAAGTAATTGCTTCCAATATCTTTTGAAAACGGACCGAACTAATTTGTACTCTCAATATAAGGCAGTCAAATGATTTTAATTGAACAAGAATCCAAGGATCCTTAATAAAGCTTATTTTAATAGTTCAAAATCTGTCATTGTTATATTATATTATTGTATACTATAGCTGCTAATATATTCTATATACTAATATCTCATATCGATTTATTAAGTACCAAGTTGTTCAAGTTCAAGTTGTTTAAGATAAAAAGTTGTCATAGTTTTTGATATAAAACTGGAACTGATTTTCCAATCTTGTATTTAGTTTGAGGATCAAAACATTTAATAATCAGGAACTTCTAATTTACTTACACATATATATTGATGTCAGTCCCCAGATATGGGAGAATACAGAAAGACTTTATTCAAAACTTCAGTGTGATATAAATAGGATTTGTCCCCAACCTGAGATCATTTGCTTTTATCTTTAGCTGATCATCATCTTAATAAATCGAAGTGCAATCTTGGTCAATATTTCTTGAATACTAGTATGATATCTTATTCAAAGAAGATAGAATATTTGTATCAAAATGAATTAGAAAATGAGGGAACATAAAATGATATTTATACCATAAATGAGTATACAATTAGTATAGTATGTAGGGTTTTGATAAAAGTGGAAAATGAATAACTTTTATAGTAGGGGAAACAGAAAGTAAAATACTCGAATGGGTAAGTGAAGTTTATAGATGAAACAAATAGAAGTTGGAGTTGGCAATGAAGCGAACTTGAAGTAAAATTTATTGGAAGGGGGGGAGATAGAAAGGACTAGAAGACACGACACGAAGGGCAACGGCAGCAGTAACAGAGACAAAGTTGATTTGAGTTGAGTTGGCAAATTTGCAATAAGCTAAAGGCATGAGAGAAAGGAAAGAGAGACAGAGAGAGAGAGAGAGAGAGAGAGAGAGAGAGAGAGAAAAGTTGGCTGAACTCTAAAATAAAAAGTAATAAAAAAAAAAATATAAATAAAAAAAATATAATATTGAAAAACGCATTTTGATTTTTATTTTTTTTTTTTTCTGTGTTTGTATGTGTGATTCTTTTTATGCGTGTGAGTGTGAGTGTCAGTGTGTATAAGTTTGAGTGTCATTGTCAGTGTGTGTGTGTGTGTGTGTGTGTGTGTGTGTAGTGTATGCATTTTACTTTTTAATAAATATTTATACACACATTTTTCTCTTCTATTCTCCTTTCCTCTGTCCTCTGACCACTTCAATCTCTTTCCTCCTTTCTTCTTTTGGATATTTATTTTTTATATTTTTTGTTTTAATATTTTTGCGTTTTGTAATAATTGTTTCGTCACAGTAGAGTAGAGTAGAGTAGAGTAGAGTAGAGTGAAGTAGAAGAATTTGTTGGTTGGGTTGAGTGATGATGAGATACAAAAAAGTACTCGAAAATTCACAATCGAAATTGATATTTGCCAGACAACAACAACAACAACAACAACAACCATGAAGAGTCCTTCGCTACTTTCAAATAAAAGGGAATGAGATTTAATTTAGATAGAAACGCACATCAGAACAAACATCATATAACAAATAATAAAAATTTGTATTAATAAAATCACAAAAAAAATGGGAAATGACAAAATTCTCCTCATATGAAAAAAGCAAAATTCATTTTTTTGGTTGAAAACTTTTTGAAGTTTAGAAAAATTTACATAAAAAAATCTATGACAAATTTAAAATTTTCTACAATTAAAGACTATAAAACTTGAACTTGAAAAGGATTAAATTAAACTTAAGGTCATTTTCTTTACGAATATGATGATCATAATTAAATAGATATATTTCAAAGGAAAATCACAACAGTATTGAATGGCAAAAGAATTCAAAGGATACAAAAGCAATTTCAAAAGAATCTGAGAGTTTTTAGTATCCTAGTACAAAATATTTACGATCAACAATGTAAAAGAAACAGTAGATCATTTGTTATGCTACTGTTATATGTTTGCAGTACAGAGAAATGGAACTCTTTCATTTTATTATAAAATATAGTAATCGAATTCTAAGATTTGATAAACAAAACACATGAGTGTTTGAACTAACATTCATCCAAAGATTCACATTGTCTGTAAATGGGAAGAGAACTTTGGATAGGAGACAAAGTTTGATAAGAGAAATGAAATGAATCTGTTAATTGATAATTTGCTTGACTCCAAATAATTTAAATATTGAATTCAAAGTTTGGTTAAAACTAAATAATTTTTAAATATTTTAGCTGATTTTTTACTGAGCTCAGTTGTGTGAAGGAAGTAAGTTCTATGTATTGAAAATACTGAAGTGAATACAAGCGACTTCAGCCTTAAGGTATGCAACATAACATAAAAAACAAATGTGAATGTGAGTAACGACGAGCGACGAAAAATGATGTTGATAATAGAACACAAACAAAAAAAAAAAAAAAACACAAAAAATAACAAAAGCATTTATTTCAAAATTAAATACATCAGACAAAAAAAAAAAAAAAATCGGCCAAATGCGATTCAGACTCATACACGTAGGGTTCCCTACCAGATTGGGGTTCTCCCCTAGTGTTCCATTTTGACTGATTCCAACAAATGTACCGCGTCTACATCAGAAACCTATAGTGTCTAAATTTCAGTTCAATAGTCCAAAAAACAAAAAAAGTTATTCGGCTAAAAACCTGAATTTTAATGATGGGTTTGTATAAGAGGTACTTCCCCTAATTGGCCGATTTGGCTGATTGCAACAGATGTCAATATTAAAAACTTATAGTGTCTAAATTACCGTTTAATAGTGAAAAAAAAAAAACAAAAAAGTTCTTCTAATAAAAACCTGAATTTTAATGGGGGTTTGTATGGGAGGTACCCTTTTTAATGGTCCCATCGGTCTGAAATTTCGACGCTATAAGTCTCTAGTCCATTTTCATCAACCAAGCAAATTTCAAGATCATGAGGTTACTGGATCAACTTTATGATCCATATGTCTCTTGTATGGGGACCCATTTAAACTAATGAATATATTTTAGTTTTAGTAATTCTTGCTGTCGCCCCAACAGAACTATACATTCTGTGAAAATTTCAACTTTCTACCTATTACGGTTCATGAGATATGACCCAAGGAGACGGACAGACGGACAACGAAGTCTTAGTAATAGATTTCAGTTTGGTACCCTTTGGGTCCGGAACCCTAAAAACAAAACAAGAACTGTGTGTGTAAAGGGAATAAACGATGAACAAACTGAAGAACTAAAGAAATGAAGAAAGAAGGAAAGAAAGCAAAAGTTGTGGATTTAATGCGGCATGTCGATGCTTGATTTTCGCTTTTCTGTTTCTTTCATTACAATAATTTACATATATACTTTTATCAACTCCTTCCCATCTCATCTTCTACCAATCTCCGTTTCCTTATGCGACAGTGTTTTTCTCCTATTCTTGCAGAAAGAAAAAGAAACAAAAAAAAAACAAAACCATAAATAAAAAAACCAAAGAAAAGTGAAACGAAAACGACACAAAGGCAGGCAACGTCGTCCATAAGAGGAGACTTCTCAGATATTAAATATATATATAGAGAAAGTGTATATTCTAACAGATGGAAGGAGACAGAAAGAAAGAAAGAAAGAAAGCAAATGGAGAGGAGAAAGAAACAAGTAGAGACAACGACAAGAAAACGCATACGATTTGCATGCTTCGCCGGCGATGTCATCGGCATCGTGTGTTGATGATGATGATGTTGATTATGAACAACCCAATAGAAAGGGCATACAAAGAGAAAGGAAATGGGAATGAAAGATGGAGAAAGGAGAAAGGAGAAGCGATGGTGGTGAGTGGTGAATGGTGAATGGTGAATGGTGAAGTGACGCGCAACAAACAACGATGATGTTGCAAGCAAACAGGCAGCTAGGCAGGCAGGCAGGCAGGACTCATGTGCAGGAAGTTGGTTGGGTAAGGGATCGACTGACTGACTGACTGACTGACTGGCAAAGTAACTGAGTGAGTGAGTGAGTAATGTTTGGCTGTGGGTTGGAAAAGGCAGCTGTTTCTTTTTGAATTTTCTTGTTTTTTCTTTTTTTCCTTTCCTTTGAATATTTTTCTATTTTTTCTTTATTTTTTGGCGCGCAATTCACTTATGCTTTGCCCGACGTTCGTCGTTCGCTCGTTCGTTTGTTTGTTCCTTCGTTTATTTGTTTATTTGTTTGTTTCTTTGTTTAATTTTTGCATTTTTTTTTTCTGTAGATTTTTATTATTTTAATATATTTTTTGACATTTTCTTTTGGTTTGGCGTCGTTGGGTTTCTTTTCTTTTTTTTTTGTTTTTGTTTTTGTTTTTTTGGCGCGTCTGACTGCGTGTGTATCTATGATTGTGTATGTGTGTGTGTTATATATATATGTGCATCTGTAAAAGTGTGTGCATTTGTAAAAGTGTGTGCATTTGTAGCTGTATGTCTATATGAGTGTCTATGCATTTTTATAAATTTCGTCAAGCAAAGCATAAAAGTGCGTTTTGCTTTTCTTTTATTATATTTTTTTTTTTTTATGTTTTGTTTTTTCTATGATTTTCTTTTTTATTTATTCATTTTCCGTTGTTGAGGACAAAAAATGCATGAAAGCAATTTCACCTTCTTTTTTACTTATTTTTATTTTGTGTGTAAATGTGAGTGAGTTTGTTTACATATCTGTGTGTGGATTTGAGTGCAGCGCGTAAACCAAAAACAAAAAACAAAAAAAAAAAAAAATTAGAAAAGACACATGAACATAAAATAAAGAAGTTGAAAATTATTTGCCGGGAGCATTAGTACGAGTATATTGTATAAGAGAGTCGCTCGCATGTTGCTGCCTGATGAAAAATAATAAAGGAAAAGTACAAGGAAAATGAAGCAAAGGAAAACAACAGTGACAACAGTAGCAACCACATGGAAAAATGTACAGTTGACACTGAATATTAAATTGCGATTGGATGTAGTTTTTTTCTTTTTTTGTCTTTTTTTTTTGATTTTGTTAAAATTGTGAAATATTAACGAAGTTAATGAAAGGGGCGACATAAAACTAATAAAGACCAAAGATAATTAAATTTCCTAAAATCGACACCTAAGACAAAATATTGCAACCATCATTTAATTGAATAACTTCTACTTCTACTTTTTTGCACATGCTCAACTAAAAGTACAGTACTGTGCAAAACAAAAGTACAATAACACAAACAACAGAGATTTGGTAATCTTTTGTTGTACATCTGAATGCGATTAATGGTTTTTATTTATAAATAATGATTTAAGGAATATTATTTCATTCAATTTTTATTGCTTAGAATTGATTTTCCATATCAAGCTGAAAGAAACAATGGAGCAACCTATGTATTTCCATGGAAATATTTGTGGAAAAAATCTGTTTACCACTTCTAATAAATACTTTAATTTTAATAAATTCAGTTAAAACAATCAGAGGCGAATACATTATTAATTATTAATAAGAAAACAGAGACTGTTTCACAAGATTTTTTCATGTGAAGAATGAAACCAAAATTATAATAAAAATGATTAAAGAAAGATAAAAGATAAGATCACAAGAAAAAGGGTCCATCTTCCAAGAAGTACCGATTAGGAATAGTTGAATAGTTTAGCTGTTTTGTATTGGGCGTACAAATAGAAAACCGCCGTTTTCCCATAGATGGCGCCAGCGCCGCTAATCGGTCGATAAGTACGATCAGAAACATTACATAGCCAGCTGAGGTATCGGTCAACAACTCTAAATAATCTCGCTTGTGTATTTTGACTGTGCTTTGTCCTGTTCGTTAGCGAAAATGGCAAAATTCGAGCCTACAAAGGGCCATTTGCGGGAAGTGTTGCTTTTTGCATATCATTCGAAAAAAATGCTACTGAGGCGCATCGAATGATTGTAGAAACTTATGGTGAAAGCTATATTAATGAAAGAACGTGTCGGGAATGGTTTCAAAAGTTTAAAAATGGCGAATATGGCGTGGAAGACAAGGAACGTCCCGGTCCCGTTAAAAAGTTCGAGGATGCAAAATTAGAGACTTTGCTCGATGAAGATTCGTGTAGAACGCAACAGGAACTTGCAAGTTTATTGGGCGTGACTCAGCAAGCCGTTTCTCATCGCCTAAAGAGCTTAGGAATGATCCAGAAACTGGGACATTGGGTGCCGTACGAGTTGAAGCCGAGGGACATCGAACGGCGCCTTTGCATGTGCGAACAACTCCAACGGCAAAACAGAAAGGGTTTTTTGCATCGCATCGTGACCGGCGATGAAAAGTGGATACACTATGACAACCCGAAGCGGAAAAAATCGTGGGGGCTTCGCGGCCATACATCAAGTTCGACCGCAAAACCGAACATTCATGGGTTCGAAGCTGGTGCTGTGTATCTGGTGGGACCAGCTCGGTGTAGTGTACTATGAACTCCGCCCGCAATACTCGGAAAGACACGACAAGGTGATACTTCTACATGACAACGCTCGGCCACATGTTTCCAAGGTAGTGAAAACATACCTCGAAACTTTGAAATGGGACATCCTACCCCACCCGCCGTACTCTCCAGATATCGCCCCTTCTGATTTTTATTTATTCAGATTGATGACGCATGAACTGGCAGGACACCACTTTCGTTCTTTCGAAGAAGCCAAAAACTGCATTGATTCGTGGATCGCGTCAAAAGACGAACAATTTTTCCGACGAGGAATTCAAAAGCTGCCAGAAAAATGGGAAAAAGTTGTGGATAGTAATGGAAATTATTTTGGAGATTGAGTATGTAACGAGTTTTTTATAATAAAGCCTTAAATTATGAAAAAATACGGCGATTTTCTATTTGTACGCCCAATATCTCATAGACTTCTGTCATCATCCGAATACACAGTTTTTGTCAAAGTGTTGGTGCTCAGATATCCATTTCGAATTTGATTTAATTTTAATATATTATAATCTCTTCAAAAAGCAAAGAGTCATCAACCAAGACAATGGTTTTTTTTTATTTTGTTTCTATTTTTCTTGTTATGACTACTACATTTGTTGTTATTGTTTTGCACAATACTGTAAATGGCTATGGCGATGTATCCACCACATACAAGAATTTAATCTTGACTAAATACTTGGAGTTTATTTGTATTTTTTTGTAGGATGTTCATATTATTTAAAGCATAGTAGAGGTGATTACGATAGCAGTAGATAGCAGTTTCATGACTGAAGTAATTTTTCATTAGCAGCCAGTCAAGTAATTACGAAACAAGGAGTCAATCAATAAAGTGAGTCTAGTCATGTTTAAATGATAAAGAATAAAATACCTTCCTTCCTATTAATTTCAAATACTCTCCTGTTTTTGCTTAATTTTGTTGCATAATTATTCATAAATTTTCTGCTCTCAGTTAATTGTATTTATTGAATTTTTCTCCCTTTGTCTAACTTTGTACAACTTTGTATCTTTTCCAATAGAATCTTTTATGGGTTAACAGATTTTTCAAGTTTTTATTTCAATTTGAACACAATGGTCAATATTACAATAGTTTATCAGTTTTAAATTAAGCAAGAAGTCAAGTGAACTCTTTCTATAATCATCAGCTAACATCATTTCCTATATTGTACTAGTGTTTTGTTAATGTGAATTATTATTCTATGATGCTATTGATAAGTACAGTAAAAAGCAGATGTATTGTACAATACATATGATAAATATCTCTGGCTAACCAAGAAGTTACATCTCAGAGTAGAATACGGTACTCGTACTGATGTGAAAGCCAAGCCAAAGAGATCAAGAAGATGAATCCATGCCATTAGCAACTACAAATCATGATAAAGAGTAGCATAAAGATAATGATGTTGCAAAAGACCCACATTATGAGAAATAGTGGTAAAATTATCATCATGAAAAATGAAGAAAGAGTTGAGGGCGTCAATCAGCAAGCTGCCAAATGGAAGGAATGGAATCTGTTATTGTAGATCCTAGAAATGACGACTTGGCTTTTGCAAAGATAATCGAGAGATAGAACGATTTCTAAAGCAATCAAATTATAAACAGAACTCTAGACGATTTCCAGAATAAACAGGAACTGTTCGTCTCCATCTCCATTTTCTAACATTAAGGCGAAATTCGTTGTCCGTAAGCGATGCCAAAAACAGAGAAGCCACGGACAATATCCGATTGATTTGTATTGCACTAAAATTCAAGAGATACAAACTAAAAGGAACTGCATTTTAACATACATTATGGTCAGTTCCTAATCATGTTTTGTTTTTTTTTTTTTTTTTGTTTTAAATATTCTGGTATTTGAAGAAAATGATTTCATGAAATGAATTAAATTTAGATTTTAAGAATTTAAATTTAATTTATAAATTATTTTGTAACATTAACTTTAACTTTGTGAACTTTAAAATTTGAGCTTTTATTGTTTAATTTTCTTTTATTTTGTTATTAAATTTATCTAGGTTTTTTTTTCTTTTTCTTTTTAATATATTCAAATATATTTATTTATTTTATTCAAAAAAAAAAAAAAAGTTGTAAATACAAAAACATATAGAAACATAGATAGATAGATATATAGATACATAGACATATAGATAGAAAGGTAGAAGATAGTTTTATATACATTGAATATATATATATATTGTATATTTATATAGAGAGACAGAAATTGGAAAAAGCAAAACAAAAAAAAATCTACATGTTTTCATAATTATTTTCATGCAATTTTTCAATTGGATTTCATATAAATTTTTTGTGTTGCTTTTAAAAAAAAAAAAAAATATTTGATAAAAAATACTAATAATACAAACAATTGAAAAACACATAAAAAAAAAGTAGAAAAATGAAAGGAAATAAAAATACAAAATACTAAATTATAAATCAGCGCGAACATAACAAACAAATATTGAACAACGGAATAAAAATTCCAATTGAAAATATACTACATATTTGTGTGTGTGTATGTGTGTGTGTGTGTGTGTTGTAGACATGTAAAAGGACAACAAATAATATATGTACATATAAAATCATAAAAATTTCAAATAACTCAAAATATAGTAAAGAATTTCAAAACAAAAACAAAAAAAAATGTTAAACAAATCAAATCAAATAAGGGAACACTGAACCTAGTACGACCTTCCCTTCTCATGGGGCCAAAAAGACTGACTGAGAACTATTGGATACCAAACAGAAAAAAAAAAATAAAAAAAAAAAAAAACTAAACATGTATCACAAAATAAATTGAGTATTGAGGACAATGAAACAGTTGCTAGTTGCATACTAACAAAATATTTCCTTTTCGCTGCGTTTTCTCATTTCATTTCAACTAAAATTATTTTTATATTGAAAAATAATAAAATAAAATAAAAAAAAAAACAGAAAAGTTTATATAAAAATCAACAAGAAAACAAGAAAGAATATAAAAATCAGATTCATCGAAGCCTATATACCTTTCATTCTCTCTCTCTCACTACCTTGCTCTTTAACTTTTGAAATAAAGAACCTATTTCTATGCAGAGAGAAGTGAACAGATTTTGTCAATAAATTGTATAAAACCTTGATGACTATGACTTTCTGAAAGGTTTTGCATACAAAAATATAATACTATATAGTATAATATATCATAATGTTCAATCGATCTATTTAAATGGTCTCCAAATCTATTTAAAATAATTTTGATAAAGTTTTAATGCTTTCATTGAATAATTTCAAAGTTATAAGGACGAAAACCGAGTTTGATTAAATTTTTGTATCATTCAGGAAACAGGAACTTCGATTAGAAAATATGTTATTGTACTATTATCACTTGATAATTAGAAGTGTATAAAATGGATATTTCAGAGAAACAGGTCGAACAACAGATTGATTCTGCTCTTCATTCTGAACTTCTAATACTTCCTGACAAAATATTTAAACTATTCAATCTACGATTGTTATATGATATGTGTGAAAGCTATAAATATCTATATATAAAAACCGTTAAAGAGAAGAAATCACAATTGAAATACTGGTGATATTTTCCATGTTAGTTAAGATTTTGAGTATGTCAGTGTCAGTTAGTTGTGGTGTTTTGGAAGACTTGTTTGATACCATGAGTATAACTGATTCGGAAAGGAAAAATTTCAAATACTTTTCCCGAAAAATATCCCATTTCTTTATGTTTATAACTAGTATTTAGTTTGATAATTTAACTAAGTGTTCCTTAAGTTTATCAAGTCCCATGGGCGATTAAACCAATTTTAGCAAATAATCTGCTCAAGTGGGAAATAAATCCCAAATTATATTCTGATAATTTATCATACAGACATTTATATTCAAACTGATCTTAGCTTATATGAAATATGTCATATTAAAGACCCTAGCAACTATTATTCTTAGTTATAAGTTAGTCAAATTATTGTGAGAACTCTATCATTATAAGATATACTGATCATCATGATATGGAAGCTATAAAGTTTCAATTTTGAATAATCCTCATTCACTACTTT
This sequence comes from Amiota minor, assembly GCA_037043295.1. Taxonomy (NCBI): domain Eukaryota; kingdom Metazoa; phylum Arthropoda; class Insecta; order Diptera; family Drosophilidae; genus Amiota; species Amiota minor. The sequence goes on from JBAMAW010002172.1 coordinate 592,044, forward strand.
GTTGTATTTGGGAATCATTTTGAACAAAACTACTATATAATAATTGTAATCCTTAATTTCTGATTGAAACTATTAGTAAATGAAAATGTTGGCCTAAAAATAAATTAGATGGAAGTCATTTATTAGAAAAAATTGAAGGATAGATACATCTATCAATCATAAAAACAAATTATGAGTTATGTTTATATAATGGAACGTGTAATCTCTCACCTTAAGTAGATATGTAGGGTGTAGACAAAAATAGAAGAAATATTTATTTATTTATTTACAGGTTTAAAAGATATAGAAATAAATTTTTGTAAAAAATTATATTGTAATAGAAAATAAATTAAAAAAAAAAAAAACAAAACAAGAAAGAAGAAGGATAACTTTGGCTATGCCGAAGTTGTTATACACTTTACGCACCGCTAGAAAATATTTTTGCCTATACTCCTGTGATTGAACATACAGAAATGTTTTATTACTGATGATTTGTCTTATGATTAGGGTAGATTTAGAAAACATACAGCATTTCAACATTGAGAGCGAAATATTTGTATGTGAGATATACGATCCAGCAATCCTAGGATCTTGAAATTCATATGGTTAGTGAATATGGATCAAGCATTTATAGTATTTGAATTTCAGTTTGAGAATACAAAAAAACAAAAAATGTTGAATCTGAAACGGGATTTATATGGGAGCTATACTATTGCATTAACCTAGAACCTTGAAATTTACAAGGTTAGTGAATATGGATCAGACACTTATACTGTATAAGTTTCAGTTCGATACCACAGAAAACAAAAAAGTTTTTCTAATAGGAACATGAATCTGAAATGGGATTTGTATGGGAGCTATACGATTATATTATCCTAGGACCTTGAAATTCACATGGCTAGTGATAGAAGTTTAATAGTAGAATACATAAAAAATTTATTTAAATAAGAACATGAATTTGAACTTGGGTTTGTATGGAAGATATTGTCCGATTCGCTTGATTCCGACAAATGTGAAATGAAAATTTCGTGCAATATTTCAGCTCTCTAGCTCAAAAACAGAGGGATTAGTTTGCATACATATAGGCGGACACGCGGATATAGCTAAATCAATTGCCACAAACTTCATGATAAATTTATAATCCACTGTTCACTGCGTGAAGAGTATAACAAAATGAAAGGAAACAAAATGGAAAAGAAAGAAAATGGTTGCAAAGGAAATGGCGGCAGCAATTCGAACGGAAATTGGTAACTGTACAGCAAATAATGGTTTACAGGCTAGAATACAGAAAATGAATGAATGAAGAAATGAATGAATGAATAAGTGAATGAATGTGTACCGAAAGGGCGGCACAAAACTAATAAGATTCTGTAGAGATGAGAAAAAGGAATGAAATGAAATATGAAATGAATAAAACTGGAAATTAAAGAAAACAATTTCATTGACTTTTAGTGTATATGTCCTCTGATAGTTGAAGATAAGTTTTGTTGTGTAGCATAAGAAAATAAGTGATAGATCAAATTGAAAGTAAAAGAGAAAATTTCAAAATAAATTTACAATGCGCAAAAACATGTTGATTAAATAAAATTAAGAAAAAGTAGAAACAAAAACTAGAAAAAAGAAGACGACAAACTATAAAAAATAAATGAAAAGGGTTAAAGGGTTCATTCAAATACTGGGTTAGGGTAAAATGGATCAGGACAGTCTAGGGTGTGTGATGTTTGCGGCAAGGTACAAAAATAGGCAAAAATTGCAATTGCAAATAAATTTGTTTATTGTTTTTTTTTTTTTTTCTTCTCAAATTTTTCAAATAAAAATAGAAAAATAGAAAGAAAAAAAAGTAGAAATATAATCAAATATATATATTTATTATATTTAAGAATTTAAAAAATAAATACATATATATAAATATATATATAAATAAATATATATAAATATATATATGTATATATAAATATATAGAGAGTATGGAGTAGTAGTAGTAGTAGTAGTAGTATGTATATATATTCAATAACAAATTCATAGACAAAGAACACGACGAAGAGCAAAAATATATTGTAGTTTTTGTAGTATTTGAATTTCTTTTTCAATTCAATTCAATTACATAATTTTTTTTTTTTTTTTTGTTTCATTTTCACTGATTTTAATAATTTTTTTTTTTAAATATATGAAAATAATTGTTGTTTTTTTTTTGCTTTTTTTTTATATATATAAATATGTAATATAATAATAATAAATATATAATAGAATATTTAAAAATAAACGTACATAAAAAGAGAGACGAAATATGTAAACAAGTACGAGTATGTAAATAGTAAATATATAGTAAATATTGTAGTAAGTAGTAGTAGTAGTAGTAGTAAGTATATATGTATAAACATAGAAAAATATATGGTAAAAATATACCATATATATATATATATAAATATATATATATAAATATATAGTATATTGTTGTATATAAAGAGAAAGTGAGAGCGATTTGCCTGATTTGAATTTTGTTTAATTTGTAATTATTTTATTTTGTTTTCTGAAAATTTTCTTATTATAATTTTTTTTTTTTTTTTGTTCAGAGAGAGCGTTTGTTGAAGAAAGACCTAAAGGACAAAGCATTTTGCAAAGACGCAAGCCCACTTATAGTGATAGACATAAATAAGTAGGATATAGTATAGAGTATTTCACTTACCGATTCATGGGAGGCGCGGTAATCGAGATCGCCGCCTAGGCCGCCGCCAGCTGATGCCGAACGCGGTTGCATGTGTCGGTGACTGTGACTGCTGTTATCGTCCTCACTGCAATCGATTTCCTTTTTAAGGGACTACAAATGCAGATGCAGATTAGAATGGGTTGGGTTGGGTTGGGGTATAGCCAATACACTTACCAATGGTACCGATTGCACTGGTAATAGACCACTGGAGGAGCCAGCTGCTGCTGCCGCTGCGGCTACTGCTGCCATTGCAGCGGCTGCCGAGGCTGGACTATGGCAGCCACTGCCGACGGCTAGTGAGCTCGCTGCTGAGGTTGAAGGACGCGTTTCGCTGCCATCAGCACGTGAACTACGTGATGCTGGCCTTTGATGTGTGAGGTCCGAGGGTAATGTTGTTGCCGATGTTGTATTAGTGCTGCTGCTACCAGCTGTTGCAGTTGCTGTTGCAGGTGTTGAACGTGCCGATTCATTGTCAGCGCTTATGCCAAGGCCAATGCTACCGCCACCACCTAGGCCAAGCAATGGTGATGGTATTACTGTAGAACCGGCTGAGAGATCGACACCGACGCCGGCGTCACCAGCACTGTTACTGACACTGGCGTTTATTTTCATATTGAGACCCATATCATTCGAGCTATTGTCGGCATCATCCTCTTCCAGATCCATTTCGTCAAAATCATCTTCTTCGGTTTTCTCAACTACCAGCATACCAGATTCGGCGAGACCTTGCAGACTGCAAGATGTTGGTCGTTCCGGTGAGTGTAATAATGCTTCGCGAACATCATCATCATCATCGACATCGTCATCCTCATCGTCATCATCCACATCATGATGATGGTGATGGTGGTGGTGATGATGCTGCTGTTGTTGTTGTTGCTGTTGATGATGATGATGTTGATGGTGGTGGTGGTGGTGATGGTGTTGCTGCTGATGATGATGATGTTGGTCATGTAGATCGCGTATATCTTCGTCATCGTCATCATCATCCTCATCATCATCGTTACCGTTCTTATGCACATTGCTTCTCATCACATTGAGGCCAAGAGCATGTCCACTGCCAGTACGACGAAGTTGTTCCTTGGCATTACATTCATCTAATTTTTTACTGCTGCTGCTGCCACTCAACAAAAGGTTATTTGACTCAGGACGCGTGGACTCATCATGTTGCTGCTGATGATCAGAACGGCCCTGATAGAGATCTAACGGCAGAAGTGTATCTTGTTCAACCGTTGGTGTGGTGCGGGCAGATGCTAGCAGACGCTTTGGCGGCGAAGGACTACAACGCTCGCTAGCCTCACGTTTGTGCGCATTCGTGCTACTAGATCCAGACAATGCTGCTACTGCAGCTGCAGCTGCGGCTGCTGCTGACGTGCTCGCCGACGAGCTACCTGCTGCTATTGTTGATGGTGCTGTTGTGGATGCAGATAATGATGATAATGAAGCAACTGTAATGCCCGCAGATATGGCTGCGCCACCACTGGTCCCTGGCGACAATGACGATAGTGTTGTTGCCGATGTTGTTGCCGTTGAGGACGGCGTCAATGTTGATGACACTCCCGCCCCCGTTGTGGATGATCCGATTAGGTTTGGTGCTGCTGTTGCTGTTGCTGTTGTAGGAATTGTTGCTGTTGCTGAAGATATCGCTGCCGCTGCTGCTAACGATGATGACGATAGCAACAATGATGATGACGACGTTGACGTGTTTGATGTGGAGGGCCCCGCAGCGGCAGCACCAAGTGCAGCATCAACGGGACTATCGCAAGTACTTTTGCTTGGCTGTGAATGCGGTCTCAGGCGATCGGGTTCGCGTTCGGGCTCCCGCAATGTTGTATTTTGATTTGTCATCTCTGCTAGACCTTTAACCTAAAATCCCAAAAGTTTTTAAATAACATCATAAACAATCGAAAATGATGACAATAATCTTTGCTTACCTTCAGTGATTCGGCGGTTTTCAGCAGCGCTGACAACTGACAATATTGCACGTTCACCTCACCCTTGTACATGAATTCAACTAAAGTTTGCAGCTCGGCAAAACGGACGTCCTTCAATATCACAATTGGATGTCTTTCGGGGTGCTCCAGAAACAAACTCTGGAAATACGAGGAACAGGCTGAGAGGACCACCTGGAAAACACAATTGGGAAATTGAATTTAATAACTAAATAAATAGAAAGAGATAACCTAGAATTATTTGTTTCTCTTGTGAAAATGTTAATTGATGATGAACAAATAGAAATCAAAATTTCAACAATCGTTTTAATGCCATAGCCCAAACCACGAGACTTAAGTGCCCCCGACATGATCATATATTTATCATGCATTTTATCATAGTGTTTGGAAATATGTATGTGTGCGTGGCATGAACAAAGCATGTCGAAATATCTAAATCGATTCTCTCTTTGGCCATGCTATCTCATTTACGCCTTCACGAAGTAAGTACGTGTAAAAGAGGCAAATAAAGGCAAGTGCTCACTTTTATAAAATATTTGGACAGAAAAGACGTGAGCGCGTTAGCGAAATATTTGCAAAGTGCCGACGGCGTTGTCATTGGCAGCGGATAGCATACGAAACATTTGCAAAGTGCCGACGGCGTTGTCATCGGCATTGTTGTCCGCATATCTGCTCTCTTCGAAAAAAAACAAAAAATGAGCTATCATCATGCTTCCATGAAGCATATACGAAATGACTAAAGGCTAAATGCATGATCATGCCGAGGGTGCTTTAAAATGCTGAGTATTTTCTATATGAGTACCATTCAGCAAATAATGAGTAATATACAATAATTAGAACAAAATATTGAAAAATTAAAATATTAGCATTTACTGCGGACGAAATTTGCCTATTGAAGATAAATAATATCTTTTGTGGTATATGATAATCATTAAGTCATGGGTAGAGAGGAGCGTAATTGTGACTTCACGTCGAGGGTTGAATTTTGTCTAAATATCTCATACGGATCATTCCGAAGGTAAGCCAAGTCTGGTATTTCGGTCTAATCCTGAGCAAGCGGCTCATCTGGTATAGTATTTATCAAATGCATAGTACGCAAAGTAATAGTACTAATTAGACTGACTAATGGACCAAACTAGTAGAGCAAATATAAGGCTCATTTTCGTTGACGCGAAACAAATTTGAAACATCACATATAACTTTCTGAAATTATAGTCTTCCCAAAGCAAGGTCCTAAGACGAATCACAAGAGCCCCATAGCTTGCCCGTAACACTACACTACACTACATAGAGATCTACTTAGCTGTTATAATAAGAGGTTGCATAAACATTCAAATGTACTGACTTCCACAAAAAAAAAAAGCATGTAAATCTGAGCGTACAACATTCATGTATAAATTTATTATAAATCAAAATAATGTTGCAAGCAAAATCCGATTAATGTTACAATAAATCGATAAAAGAAAAAAAACTAGAAATATTCTTGTCTATTACAAAACGTGTAAAATTCTCTATATACAAACTCCTTCTTTTTTTTTTCTCATACAAGTTAACATGAAATATTCACAATTTTAATAGACTGTAATCATTTTGCAATGCTAATGAATTCTAAGTATATTTGGTATAGTATTTATAATACTTCCTTATACGCATACTATTGTACTATTTTATAGGGTTTCTTCAATCATCACGACAAAATGATAATACCATTTGTATTAAGTGTGAAGTGTATAAAAATGAAATGTTACCGCTCTATGAAGAATTTAATGTTATATGAAAATATTAGATTTATGATTTCTCAACTGTATGAGTGACTGAGTGAGTGAGGGACTGGGTGAGTGAGTGGTGGTTGAAATACAATAGTAACACCAACAATACGAGAACAAGAAATGTCAGAACTCGTTGAATAGCTTCAACCTAACCAAATCAAACCAAACCTAGTTTTATACTAAAACTTAAACCAAACCAAACCAAACTAAACTAAACGAAATGAAAGTCAAGATAAAATTGCCGCTAGCAACAACACCAAGTGAAGGCGTGAACAACAACAAAACTACTTGATATTTGCAGAAAAGATTCATACAATATATGGTATGTATACATGGATCAATCCAATGGATTTTCAGCGGGAAGAAAGGGATGGACGGGCGGTTCATCGCTTGGTTCTTCTCAGTTGGATCGCTTTAGATACGCTTTAAAGCGAATGAATGAAACGTTATGGTCAAAATGAAACATGTTATAGCAATGAACGTCCAACAATTGAATGTTGGAAATGGAAAGACTCATGCGAGTCGTCGAGAATCAAAATCAGAATCTGAATGAGAATCAGGTCTTGGCATTGATTCCCTGCGGGTCATTTGATGCATTTCGCATTTCGCGTTTCGCGGGCGTACAATGACGATGACGACTGACTCTGAGTCAAGTTTTAATCTATTGCAAGTATAAAATAATAACAACTGCAACTATAGCAACGTTGGAGGCGCCCAGGACTTGGGTTTTTGCTCTTCGATTTCGCACAAATTATTTTGCTGCAATTGCTGTCGATTTTTATGTGAGCATTCGCTCAGCGGGTAGGCAAAATAAAAAAAGAAAAAATAAAATTCTGAGAGGAGTAGAGATGGTGAAAGAGGTGAAGGATGTGGACATGGACTATGGTATGGTATGGTTTGGAGAATTATGTGAAATCATCAGAACATGGCAAACGACGAGTGAGCGCACGCGTGCAACGCCTCAGGTTATGCAATGAAAAGCGGGCGCGCACATACTCACGAGCGCATATTTCTCATGTTTGGAGGGCGTACGATTTTCATTCGTTTTACAATTTTATTCTTTCCGTTTATTTTTCTTTTCTGTGTTCTGTTCGTTTTTATTTTTTTATTTTTCTTATTTTCCTTTTCTCAAAGTTGTAAATTTTCATTGCCGCGAAATTGCAAAAGAAAAATGTGAACAACAATAATAGTAACACACTAACGTAAAGAATTCAATAAACATTTATTGTAGCATAGAGGAGTAGAGAGTATATTGTGTGCTAACATCTTAACAAATTGATTTTTTATGAATGTCTTTAACGATCATTGTCATAACATGCGATCGTGGGTCTTCAAAATACTCGTCATAGTCATGGCTCGTTAGCCCTAACATGATAAGTGATGATCATAAAATGTCTTCAAGTCTCAGTCTATCTTTTGATTTACTAAATTCCCAAAATATTAACAGATCGTTAACACTTTTATAAATTATCGTTCTCAGGAAAGCCGGAACAGTTTAACTTTTCTCGATAGTCTGTAAGGAAATATTAACCAAGTACTTTGTAAGTTTGAACATGATAACTAACTGGAAAGATAAAATCCGCATAAGAAATTAGGAAGGAAATACAACTTTAAAAGATTCATTAAGTTCATCTGTTTTTTTTTTAATTAAATCAAACTATGGAGACAGTAAGACCAACTAGGGACGTTTGATATTTAGGAGGACACTTCATTTGTCATCCTCATTGTCTCATTTTCATGCTCTCTTTTTTGTTTCACATTCATCATTTAATCTTTTGCCCATTATGGTACATATAAAGTATCAAGTGATAATCATAAAATTATAATAATAAAATAAATAAATTGAAAGGATTGAGCAGAGCACTTCATATTGCAGTGCTAGTGTTTTTTCCGCCATATGTTAACAGTTGGACGAAGAACCCTGTCGGTCTAAGAATAACAATTTAACAGGACTGTTTGGTCGAGCTCTCAATAAATAAGTGTTACTGTAAGACCAGAAAGAAAGAAGTGGAATGTATAAGTATCTTTTTGTTTTTGTGGTGTGACATAAGTTGACAGAGTTGGAGCGGGAGAAAAAGAGAGAATGAGAGAGATAGGTGTTAATCAGGAAGTTCCAACCTGCTTGGTTCTCTGGCCACATTGAAAGAAATCGAAGTGATTTGTTAAGTTGTTGAGCAAAAAAAGAAAAAACAAATAATAATAAAAAAAGGTCCTTGCTTGGCCCGCACTGATACCCGCCTTGGAACGCAGGCCAGCACTGTAAACAAGCACACACACACGCACATAAAAATGCATACCTACTTACAAAAACATTTATGCAAATTTTTTGTGTGAAGATAAACCGAAAATAAGTGTCTTTCCTTGAGCGAACAACAGTGTTTTCTTCAACCTTTTCCATTGTCTCCGCTGGTTTTTTTTTTTTATGTCAACTTGAAAGTGTTGACTGTTATATACGACCTCCCCTACAAATATATTGTATATTTGCCTATCAATTACTTATATTACGGTCTATCTTATGGTTTATTTTGTTAAACATTTGCTCGCTCATGTGTCTAAATAAACATCCATTCCTTTTATCTAAACTTACTCAAGAATCCACACAAATTTCCTTCTTTTATATATAAAATTCGACTGTACGAAATTTTGTGATTTTTTTTTGTTTTACTTATGAGGGTACCGAGATGGTTTATGCTTCAGTTGGACACGGTAGGTGGCACTGCTGTCGAGATACAAGCCTTTTTTAACAAATTTTTAACAATTTTTTATCTAGCGCACACTGTACTATGCCAATTTTAATATAGATATTTTTTAATGATATGAGAATGCTAATGAAAATAGTTACATACTTATTTTTTTTTCATTTTTTAACTTTTAATATAATATTTTTAAGTAATAAGTTTTTTTTAAAAACCATTGCAAGACCATAAAACGTTAACACGCGTACGAAGTCGCGAGCGCAGCTAGTAACTTACAAAGTTCAATGAAACGTTGATAAAATTTATTTGCAATTGGTTCTTTTTTCTAGGATTATATTTTCTGTTTACCCTTCAATTTACAAAACTGTTTTATGAACTCATCCATATTTTTGATATTGTTTTTGTTATAATATTCTTATGTAAAAAATTACTAATTTTTATTGTTTCAAGTAGTTTACAGTTTGAAAGAAATTGTCTAAATTGAATGAAATGGAAAGGAAATCGTTTGGTATTTAATGAAAGAATTTTTTTTTATTGTACAATAATTTGAATAGAGGAATTGCTTTTCAACTATTGATCGATTTCACTTAGCCCCTTGTTAGCACGACTACCCCCAACATCGACAACCGACAAACAATTTCCAAAGAACTTCCTATACAAACTACTTGCAATGAGTTTTAAATAAATTGCGTTTAAGTTTCAGAACTGAAAGTTGCGAGGAGCGTTAACAATTGTTATTTGACTTAAATAAAAGCGTTCCAAAAATGAAAATTTCATTAACACACACACACACACAGATACACAAATCCATACACACACATACACTGAAACTTTTATAATATGTTGTCATGATAGACGAAGGTTCAGGAGTTTTCTGGAGTTCCAAGTAGCAAAACAAAGTTTCATGATTGTGATCACTTGTTGTTTTTCTTGCAAGTACTGAGTCTGTGCTATGTACTCCTAGTACATTTTCAGATGCATCATTATTATTATCACCATCATCATCATCATCATCATCATCATCATCATCATCATCATCATCGTTATAGTCTTAATCTTGCTTGATCTTTGTTTCTATAGTTTGTTGCTTTGTGCTTTGCTTTCGGTTGCAACTTTTTAATTTGATGACGATTTTATGAGTCGAAATGGAAATTGCAACGCCTCTAGACACGCAACTGTTGTTGTGTTTGATATTCTTTCTACTATTTGCTGCTGTTGCACATAGAATGATAGACAGACAGACAGACAGATAGAGAGGCAGGCAGGCAGGCAGCAGGCAGGCATGTGCATCCAGTGAATGAGTGTGGCAAGTGTTGCCAACTTAGCGCTTAGCAACAACATTAAGAAGCAGAAGATCTACAACTGCAACATAAACAAGAAGAAGAAAATTAAAATTTTGCGCATGCGCCACAATCATGTTCCCGCTACTCATCATCAATGCTTTCTCATGACCACCCAACCCCTATTTCCTTCACTCTGCCAATTCCTCTTTCTTTCTTAAGATATTAATATCTTTGTCTTTATCTTTATGCATTGGGGCGTCGGCGTCGGCGTTGGTCTGTCGGTTGGTCGATTAGTCGATCGATCGGTCGTTCGATCCAGTCCATACTGAGTGGGCAAGTTGGCAATTTATGTTGTTGACTATTTGCGGCATTTGTTGCAAATTACATGCAACATTTTTTCCTATATGCATCGTCGTCTGTCTGCCTGTCGGTCCATGACCAGATCTAAATTCTGGTCTGGGGCTTGGCGTTAGAAATCAAAGCCATCGGCGTTCATTAGCTTAGGGGGCGTTCGAAATGTTAATAACGGCTTCGTTTCGGGACATTTCATTTCATGCCGCATGGCATACTAACAGACCCACAATCCGAACCACAGCAAGAGTCGACACGGAAAGTGTTGCCAATTTGCAATATTTGCGCGAATGTGCGACAACCCAGAAAATTGTTTCAGTCCAGTTCAGTTGACTTTACTTTAATTTGGTTCAGGTTTGGATCGGTTCAGTTGAGTTGAGTTGAGTTGAGCTGAGTTTATTGTTAATCAGGAAATTCGATTTTACTAATAAGCACGCCAGATTTATGCGACTTCAAACGAACCAACGCCCCGCCAGAACGGGAGCCATGTCTGGGCGTGTTTCACTCACTAGTATGTCGTTGGTTTTTGTTGGTCTTTGGTCGTTTGTTGCAGCTGAAACACTTCACTAAAACTGAAGGATTTGAGAAGGGGCTGGGGAGGGTTTATCTTTGATAGCAACTTGGATCGTAGGTCTACGCTAATATGAGCGTGAATTTATTGTCGCTCATTTTGTAGGCAATTGCTTCCACTTCTCTTTTAGCTTCCTTCCTCCCTTTCCCACCACTTTACATCATCTTCTATTTATTTTCATGATTATTTTTTTTTTTTTTTTCTTCATTTTCACTCGATTTATAATAAATTCCTTTAGTTTAGCTTTTGGGGGCGTTGCGCGTGCGTGTATTTGATACAAGATTGGATTGCATAGCATTGCAATGGTTTGGATTGGATTGGAATGGATTTGAAATAAATCCTTTGGCAAACTGGCTTCGAAAAATCATTTTGGTTTTTGTTTTTTTTTTTTGGTGTCTTTTTATACTCAGATATTTATTTGATGTTAACGGTAAAGTGTGCCATGCTGCTACAACAACAACAGCAACAACAATAATAACTTCCTACGAATATTTGAAGTTGGTTTGTTGCACCTTGAACTCATCTAAAAATTTTAGCTTTTGGTCAGTTTGAAGAAAAGATTCTTTGATCAGTTTTTATTTTGTCTTTGTTTTGTTATTGTTGATTATTTTAATATTTCTTTTATTATTCTTCTTATGATTATTGTCGATATTGTTGTTGTTGTTGTTGCAGTTGTCAAGCTTTGAAAAATTTATTGTTACTCGACAAGTCGTGACAAGTTCATGGATCAATAAAAAAGCATTCTTGGCATACAGGATCTAACAAAAACAAAGAAAAAAATTATAATAATAATAACAAAGAAAAGACCTTAAAGTGCTTACCAACATTCTTATAAACCTTGAAATTTTCTCATGTTTCAATGGATAATTGTCATATTTTCATAGTTCTCATGTCAATTGTTTAAAAAACTTTCAGATAGACAACCTAATCAAAATAATAAAGAAATCTCTACTGATATATTGACACAGATATACATATGTCATATAGACATCCTCAGTTAGGAAATTTTGTAAAGTATCTCTAACGAAAGAATAATAATAATCCAGCTAAATTTTCTTTTGCAGGTCTTAATATAGAACTAAGAATAATAAAATTGAGATTATATGTGATAAATTATCTTCGGTAGCCAGAACTTTCTTATATTCATGGACTTAAGAAAAACATGTAACTTTTATAAAATGGATTGATTATCTTAGCTGAGCTTTCATATTGTTACGATAAATCGTAGCGATTGTCAGATACTACCAAGTAGTGATGGCAACGATAATTCGAAAAATATTCAGTTAAAAAGTAAATTAATCAGTTAATTGGTTGGTTAATCCAATGTTTATTGGGGGACTTTTTTTTCTTGTTTGCTTATCAATTTGTTTTTTGCAGGCAGAGGAACTTTTTTGGAGGCTCATCTATCAACCAATTAAATGGTTAATTTGTCTACGATTAATTGCAATTAAAGGCCTTTTTAGAAGGACAGTTTCAGTCTCAGTTCAGTTCGATAAAATGTTTTTTTTTACACATTTACCAAATCAAATTAGAGATGAATCGGTTAATTTAATTTGCAACCAATTAACTGATTAATTTACTTTTTAACTGAATACTTTTCGATTAATCGTTGCCATCACTACTGCCAAGTTGCGTATCCCTGGAAAGAGCAGTTGTGTGAAGAAATGGACTGACGATTATAGAAGCAAAAAAAAAAAAGCAGAAGAGCAAAGAATATAACTGGAAAGAAATTTCCGATGTATATTTCAAATAAAGAATCTCGACGAAAAAAAAATAGTTGTAAACCTTTGGAACAAATTTAGGATTGTGTGATCTTCAGATATAAGTATATTAAGCTGAAATAATAGTCCATGTATTGATCTCGTACTGTTGCCAAGGGCCAAAAAATAATCATAAGTTTATGGAGGCTCCCAGTTTTTGAAAGCATTTTCCTACAACTTCCCAAACCGCCTATAAAATCTTTAAAAACTTACAATAACAAGAGGACGCGAACAAGAAATGTAGTTCGATTTTGTTGATATTTAATGACATTTATCAGCTTGAACCAAATCCAAAATCATCATATTATAACCATTTGTTGTCATTCATTCGCATTCAACAGAAGAAAATGCCGACATTTTGCTACAAAACTTTGATATCATTTCTTAGTCAATTATGATCAGTATTTATACCATAAGTTCCTAGGGTATCCCCTAGTCGGGCAGTCCATCTGATTACTTAGCTAAGACTAACTTGTTTTTTCTTGCCGGAGTAAGTACAATTTTACTTTAATAAAAAATCGTGCGAATTTCGTAGTTCACGATTTTTTTTTGTTGAACGCAAAACTTATTCAATTCAATTGTGTTGTAGAGAAATGATGATGTTATTTAGTTGCATTTAGTTGAAATTTTTATTATTATATTGTTGATGTTGTTCTTGTTCAAGAAACAGCAAACAAAATAAAAAAGAAAAAAAACTACAAAATATTACAAATAGTAACAACAATGCAAAAGCAACATGGATTTATTGTAGATTTCATCGCCCTACCACAGAATACACGATTCTTTCTCATTTCAATTCGATTTCCGAATGCGCACGATGATAAAATATTCACAAAGTGAATGAATGGTACGAGCATCTCAATATTCTCATAAAGTTTGTGACATGAAAAAGGAGAGTTCAAAGATTTCCTACGATTTTATTTAGATTAATAAGATGAAGTGAGGTCATAACATAACTTTGACAAGAAAGGTAAAATCGACTGATGACAGTCAGTCTTTGAAGATATTTGCTATACAATATAAGCAATACATTCCAATCGAATACGTTAAAATTGTTTAGCTGCTCATTCAAAATATCTTCAAAAATTCAAAAATTTAAGTAGTGTGCCTCATAAGCACAATATGGAAGTGAAACTTCTTTAGAGAAGGGAGGTAAATCCAAAAACTAGAAAATGAAATGTGACGAAAATCAAAATGCGATGATGCTTCAGAGAGACGCACAAAACAATGCGCATTGTCTTGTGCGGGATCGTCTGCAGCTTAAAGAATGAAGATTAAAAAGAGATAAAAAATGCTTTACTGGACTTTTTCCTCTGAAGTCAACAAGCTAAAGACCCTAAACGAACTTTAAACCAACAACCGCCAGAAAATAGCAGCCATAACGTCCGAAATATTGGCAAAGATGATGGCAAACGCCGAGAAACGGGAATATTAGGCATTTCGAGCGCGGTATCATCTTCAAAAGTGATGTAATCAAATCTTCTTAAACCAAATTAAATGATCTCTCAGATAAAGAGCAAAAAAGTGCTTCTTTCATGTATTTTTTGTTTTTTTTTTGTTTTAACAAATGGATCCTCCTAACGTGGTTCTCCATGTATTTAGGTAGAAATCATTTAATTTTCATTATAATTTGTAGTTGCACTTAGGATTCAACTTGTTGTGGTATGTAAAAGTTATTTATAGTTTCTTTTTTTCTTTATTATATCCATTATTTTGTCCCAAGTCAAATTAAAATACTAAACTATAAAGAATTGGTCACACTAATTCAAGCTTATGTTTATTAGAAATTAAGGATTCTCTTTTTAAAAAAATAATAGGTCGATTCGGACAACCCAAATAATATTAAATAAAGTTTCAATTTAGGGGACAAATAATGGATTTCATTTTCCTCAACCCAATATTAAGTAGATTTTTCTTTAATAATATTCTTTTATTTTTCGATTTACTCGTAGTTTTCATTATTAGTTTTTAAGTTCACTTGCCTCATCTATTCTTCTTCTGCTCTCCTAGTAAACTAAAGTCAACAAATATATAATTGCAGAGCCTAAAGCGTCTAATTAAAATTAAACTATGAAAATTACTATATAATCGTTACAAAACAACACACCGGCGAACGTCCTCGAACTGCCTACGCCCTTTTTGTCAATTACTTGTAAAATTATAGCAAAAAAACAAAACAAAAAAAAAAAAAGAAAACCGAGATGAAACCAAAAAGAGACAAAAAACAAAAAGAAGACTCTATATGAGAATGAGAAATAGATATTCTATCTTGAAATAATATAAATTTATGCACATTAGTATGAACCGAGCCCAAATCATTTTCATTGATGATGAAGATGATGCTGTTGATGCTGCTGCTGATGCTGATGATGATGATGATGATGATGATGACGATGAGGGCGATTGGTCTTGGAATGATTCGATGGCATTCGATAATGATGATCATTATATGACCAGGCAGACAGCAAGCTCCACAAAATAATAATATTAATAATAATAATAGTAATATATATATAGATATATACATATACATAGATATACAGATATTTATGTACATAGAAACGTCCCAACTTCATCAAAGTGAAGTGAAATGAAGTGAAGTGAAGGAAAGTGGAATATAAATAAAGTGAGGATCAAGACCAAGGTTGGTTTAGTTTTTCGTTGGTTTGGTTAAGGTTTAAGTTTGCTTTTGTGTTTGGGCTTGCTGACTTAAATCATATTAAGACATAAATGCTTAGCTATTTTCATAGATTCATGAAGACCAAAAGTTGTCCGAAATGCTTTTGAGGCCTGAAGCAATTGTATGTAGCAGCAATAACAATAACAACAACAATAGCGAAGAAAAGCAGATGCATGAAATCAAGAGAAATACATATAAAAGTAGAAGAAGGTAAAATTGAATGCAAACAACAATAATTTGCATATTAAGGCGGCAGCATTTGGCGTCCATTTGCCTGCGCCAAGGTGGTCACAAATTCAAAACAAACAAACGAACAATATTAACAGCAAAAGATACCGACATATGCCACACACAGATACACACACACACACACACACACACACACATAGTACTTATGCCTGTACATATGTATAAACTATTGATGAAATTGAAATGTTAACCCTTTCCTAAGTATTAGGCATGTAGAGACCCTTTGTAATTGTTGTTTTTTTTTAAATAAAAGTCACACCCAAAGAATTATGGTAAATTTCAAACGTAAAAAATTGCCAACGGCTGTAAAATCTTCTACAATTTGTTCTCCATTTTTTCTCTGTGAATATAAACAACTAGAAGTAAATGATTTTCAGATACTTGGTCTAGTCTAATCTAGTCTTAGTCTATTCTAAGTTTATTCTATGTGAAAGAAGGAAAAGTTTCTTTTTATGCTTTTACCATACTCTTCTTTATAAGTTTGAGATACATTGCAATACATTGCGTATACGTTGTAAGCTTTCGAAAGATTCTGTATAAAACATATTCGATTATAAAGAGGCAACTAAGTAATCTACATAAGTAGTATGTTGTGAATATAATTTGTTTGGGAACGAGATTCGTTTGAATCAGAATTCATAATTGAATTGTTACTTTCATGTTTATTCTCGCTTGTTGTCTTTGTTCTACTATATAGATGATCAATTTTACTGGCAACGCATTCAAGGGTCTATTTACTTGCATTTTTTAGCATTCCAGTATGAACATTGAATACAAATCCCATCGAAATCAATTTATCTATCAGGGCTACCTAAATGAACATATTATTGAAATGAAACTTCTTTAGCGGCGCTTGAAAAAAAAAAATTAGTGTAAAATTTTGAGTGAAAAAATAAAATAGTCACGATTTTTCGATTCTGTATCTCATGAAGCGCTTTAGGTAGAGACTTCAAATTTTCACAGAATGTGTCTTTCTATTTCCATATCCCCAACAAACAATAAAATGTTTTGAAAAACCACCGGAAAAGTCACAATAAAGAGATTACAGTTATACAACAACAACATGCAGCTTATGTGTTCTAAAAATATTTATAACAACAACAACGTGCAATTAATTAGCTTGTGTGTTGTACAAAAAGAAGCTAGTTGATGGTCTAATTTATGATATACGATAACGTAAACAAAGCAACAACAATTAGAAACACCAAAAAAACCAAAAGCAATATACAGACGGACAGACAGACTGTCAAACTTTGAGATGATATCTCTCTGTCTGTTTTTAAGAAGTTTCACTTCTATCACGTGTAAAATTTTTTTCTTTAAATTTTTCTCCAAAACCTCTTGTTTTTTATATTGGAAATATTATCCATTTATTCATCAAAGTAAATCTTACATAGTAGGCGCTTTATTAGATTAGATAAGGAAGCGTTCCCTTTTCCAATGGCCCCAGATTTTCGCTCGTATTAAAGTCTCGACTTTAGGCCACTCAATCATTTAGCAGAAAGAGTAACTGGGTTTTACGGAAACTATTCTGTGCATGAAGCACTTAAAGCATAGAAAATAAACTTTGACCTTGAATAAAATATTTTCCACACGCAGAACACAAAAAAAAAAAAAAATTGGGTAATTATTTTGAAAAAATATAAGGAAATAACAGAAGTATAATGTGTGAATGTGATTTTTTGTATTAAAATCTTATTGTATTCCATTTTTTTTCTACACTAAAATCTAGAAAAAAAAAAGATTCTTTTATTTAACTTTATTTTTTTTATAGCAAAAACTAAAAGTAACAACACAACAGAAATGAGGAGAAAAAGCAACATTAGTAACAGCAACAACAACAACTACAACAACAACAATAAATTAATGGATCAGAGTTTCTTAAACTGTGCCCCCAAGCAAGACAATTGTTGGTATTGCATGCAAAAGTATAGTAGAACATGTTTAAAATTCCAGACAATACAATAATTTATGAAAAGTTTAAGAAACTCTGGTATAAATAGAAACAGTGACGGGGACAGCAACGTCGCCGTTGTCGTCGTCGTCGTCGTCGTCGTCGCTGTCACTCAACAGGTTGACCTTGATATTCGCATTCGCAGCGGAACCAAATATGCGGCGAGTGTGCGAGCATGTGAAAAAAAAGCAAAGCACACATACACGCACTCAACAACAACAACAACAACAACAATAATAATAAAAACTACAACTACAAATAAAAAGGTTTAATGTATGACAACAAAGCATGTGATTCAAGCTTTTTTTTTTTTTTTTTTTGTACGAACAAACAAACGAGCGAGCGAGCAAACGACAAACGACAAACGAACAACGAGCGTCGGAGGCGCTGCAAATCGTAAGCAAAGAGCAAAACATCAAAAGATGACGACGACGACGACGAAGTACGCAAGTTAACCCAAATGTCTTTTTGCTCACTTGCAATGCACAAGAAGAACAATAAAACAGAAATTAATCTATAAACAAGCTAAACAAAAACAAAGCAAAAAACTAAAATGAATTAAAATAAAACTAGACTCTGCCGAAGATGAAATACTCTTCACGGGACGAAGTGAATGTTTCATTGTAGTATTCAAATGGGTGGTTTGTATGGGAGGTGGTCCGATTCGGCTGGTTCCGACTGGTTGAATCTTGGAAACTGAAAGTGTCCAAGTTTTAGTTCAATAGGACAACAAACAAAAAAACTGAGAAGAACATGAATTCAAATGGGTGGTTTGTATTGGAAGTACCCCCCTAGGGGTATGATTCAGCTGGTTTCGACAAATGTCCTGCGCCTATCTTGGAAACTGATAGTGTCCAAGTTTTAGTTCAATAGGATAAAAAACAAAAAAGTTTTTCTAACAGAACATGAATTCAAATGGGTGGTTTGTATGGATGGTAGCGGTTCAGCTCTCTAGCTCAAAAACTGAGGGACTAGTTTGCATACTTACAGACGGACAGACGGACATGGCTTAATCAATGCGTCTAATCGAGCTGATCAAGAATACATATACATATGTTCTTTATGTGGCCTCTTTTGACTCCTGCTGCCTGTTACGAACTTCATGACAAACTTTTAATACTATTCACTCCCGGGAAGAGTATAATATATAATAAAGTGAAACACGAAGAGTTCAAATTTGTGCGGGTGTTTGTTTGTTTCTTCGTTCCTCTGCCCGGGCTAGTACATTGATCGTATGTTTCTTTTGTAAGCTATGGATCTCTTGCTCCAACTCCCTCATTCTTCCTACCTCCTCTCTCTCTATCGCTGACTCTCTTTCTCTCTGTTTGAGTCAAAATCTTGTCAATTCTGTTTTTATGTTAGAGTGATTTTTTTTTATTACTTTTCTGGTGATAATGGCTGCTTCAAAAAAATTTTTTTTTTCTGTGAAACGCATGCGGGAGTCATTCGAGGGTGAGGTCACCGTCACAGTCGCAGTCGCCGTCGCAGTCACTGTCACAGTCACAGTCACAGTCACCAAAGTCAGTCAGTCAAATATGAATAGCAAAAAATAATAAATCGCAGTCTACTTATAGACATGTTCCAACAGTCCGTCTGTCCATCCGTCCGTCCATCAGTCTGCTCGTAATTGTATTCGTATGTGTGAAAAAGAAAAGAAAAGATGAAAAAAATCATCACTGAATGCGGGACAGAAATACATTTTTAAAAAAATTATCTCATCATTTATGTGTTTCTTCTGTTTGCTTATTCATTTGTTCGTGCATTTGTTCATTCCTTTATTCTTCTCTTTTATTCTTTAATTACTAATTTTTATTTTGTTTTATATATAAAATTCATATTTTAATGTAAAATTAACACCAAATATAATTAAATCTTCTGACCATTTTTTCTCCATTTCCATTGCCCAAATTCAAATGAATCTTATGTGGGAAATTCAATACAATTTATGCAATGTGGAACTGTTAAACAAAACATAGTTTAGATAGAAGCTTATGAAGCATCAAAATTTCTTTGATATACGAAATTTAATTTCATTATTCCATCATAAATTAAGAAACTCAAATCTTCAGTTTATGAAGATTGCATAAACACACATGATGAATCAACAAGTAACACAGAGAATCTAAAGGAATCATAACAAGAAGCTTGCAATTCCAATAGGCATCTGAATTGCAGTTTTTTGAAATCTTTAATTCATTGGGACTTACAAATCTCTATTCAAAGTACTGGATAATTGTGTTGTCTTTGTTATTTTTGGTAGAGGGACAAGGTTTTATATTAGATGATGACATACCTTGGAACCATCAACCAAGTTTTGTGCCTTTGAAACAACATTGGCATATGGAGATATTTTATGATAACTACAGGTGTCCTAGATATTACATACATACTGTGACGACAAATCGCATTGTAGCGATCGACAAGATGCAAACGCTATGATACGTGACCCTGGAACGTTTACATGGAAAACAACAGCAGGCAGACGAAAGGAAGAACAAACAGAAAAGTGGGGAAAAAGTATGGAGATTTGATTTGTAAAGCATTTGAGTGAACATTATTTTGTTGATAGCAAAAAATGAAAAGGAGGACTGACAGGGAACCAGTAACAGTTGAAAGAAGTCCATACCGATGGGGATTAGGTTTGTTCCCTGTTTGTGATCAGAGAGTTAATTTTTTTAGAAATTGACGTACATGATAAAGACTTCTGCAAAACAGCATTCAGTATAAAATGCAGTTGCAATAATACAAGAGGCCTGCAGAGATAAGGAATTAAATAGCTGTTTGATCTAACCTTCCTCTCCTGGAATAAAAAAAAACCTTGATTGGTGATCACATTAGATTTGAAAAAAAAGAGCCAGTGTAGCCCAAGAGTGGTTTTGAGTACATAGGCAACATATGAGACTGCTTGTTCGGTGAATCGTACATCTTAGTAGGTCAGTAGATTGGTCTACTAAAATCTTTAGAAGATTTACAAAAACATGGCTCCAAAAAAATAAAAAAAAAATTTGAAAAATATGTGTACATAAACAAAGCATATAAAAATACACATATGTATGTATGTAATTACATTCAACAAACATTTCGCATTAAATTTCATTCGCCGTTCGCTGATTATGGCGGCCTTGAAATTAAAGTCCAAAACACACACACAAAAAGAAACAAACACAAAACAATAACAATAAAAAAAAATAAAAAATTAACAAACGAAAAATGGAAATCACCAACAACTAAAGTAGGCAATAAATTTGAAAACAAATCGAAACAAAATTAAAAAAAAATAAAAATTAATAAATTATAAATAATTCAATTATAAAAAAACTTCGATTCACAACATCAAAACACGAAATGTTCAGAATCTTTGGAATTCCTATTGGATTCTACAAGTAATCGAATAATTTATACAGAAATAATCGTCATAATCGATGTGAAAGAAAGAATAGAAGAAGACGGTACGACATACTTGTATCTAGTATCTAAACCAAAAAAAATTAAACATATTAAAAAAAAAAATATCAGTCCATTACCGAGTTTGGCTTCCTGAAGAAACCGTCTTTGTTTCGGCCATGAATTAGGATTTAAGACTCCACCCAGCCATATATAATATTATATCTGTCATCCGTGACATTAGGTGCTATGTGAAAGACATTGCATTTCTATCTGATCTCTGGTCTGAATAGATGATTTGTTATCATCAGAACAAGGTTGTGTCCATCACCTGATGATGATGATGGCATAATATAAGGCCTGAATGATCTCTTTCCCAGCTCTCTCTGCTATGAAGAAGATGCTGCTATCCACATTGTTGACATTAGGAGACCACACATACCCAGACCCAGCCTAAGCGCTCTTAACTAAATCATACTAAAGAGTTGTCAGAAATATTCCCTGTCAAACTAAGAACCATTTACAATATAATAAACCGTTTAGAGAAAGAATTAAATTATACAATATAAGAAAACGGTTATGTAGGAAATTAATATATTAATAATCCAATAAGAATATCTCCTCGGAAACGATTCGACGAATATTATTAAGAAACAAATACACATCCAGAGTAGCGCGTAAAAAGCTACAAAATATTGCAAGGAAACTATATTTCGTTTCTGCATATAGTTCTCAGCCCCTAGAGTATTGAGAACCACCCCAGTATATTTGGTATATTTTGTGATGAGACTAAATTAATACTTTCTCAAAACGATGATCCCCATAAAGTTTGGTGGCAATCCAATGCAAAGCTCCAATTGAAAAATATTATACAAACAAAAAAGTTCGCAAATTATCGGTTATGGTATGGGGTTGTAGTATAACCATGCCAGGTGTTGGTGAATTAAGAATATTCACTGATAATTTGTTTAAAGAGATTTAGTTGGTTATTTTACAAAAAGAATTGATGACCAGTGTACAAAACTTTCGAATGGAAGACCTGGGAACATAAATTTCAAATTATTTTAAATCAGAATATAAGGACCCGAAACATAAGTCCCATGGCTACTATATACAATAACTGCAGGAAAGTCCTCCATGCTACTCTACAAAGCCCTGATTTGCATCCAGTTGAAAATTTTGTGGGTTAATTTGAAAAAAGTAGCAAAACGGGCGCCAAGGAGAACAGAATTGTATTTTTTATAATTATAATCTATAAAATTTACGTGTCACGGATTTAGTGTATGAACTCCCTCGAAACGGCTTGACCAATTTTTATGAAATTTTTTTTTTTATATATAGTAGATATGAGAATAGGTTGTAAGGTATTTTTTATCCTCCTATAACCACCACCCATCTTTATTTTTGATCAGATCGACGAGACGAGTTAATTTAGCAAAGTCCGTTTGTCCGTCTATATTTATGCAAATAAGTCCCACAGTTTTTGATCTATTGAGCTGAAATTTTTTACGAATTTTTCTTTTACCAAACGCTGTACTTTTTATCGGAACCAGCCTAATCAGACCACTAAGAGAGTTAACTCCCACACAAACCCAAATTCAAATTTATCTAATTAATCAAAAAAAAAGAAACGTTTTTTGTTTTTGTGTTAGTGACATGAAATTTTGAAACTATAAATCTCCGACCCATATTTCCCAACCATGTAAGTCCCAAGATCCTTGGATTACTGGATCGTGTAGCTCCCATATAAACTAGATTCAAATTCGTGTTTCTATTGGAAAAAACTTTTTTTGTTTTTTGTGTTTTTGAACTAAATCTTAGGAAGCATAAATGTCTGATCTATATTCATCAACCATGTCAATTACAAGACCCTAGTATTATTAAATAGTATAGCTCACATACAAACAAATTGAAATTTGGATGCTATAAGTGTCTGATCCATATTCCTTAACCATGCAAATTTCAAGGCCCTAGGAATACTGGATCGTATATATATGTTTTTTCTGATTTTTTGTTTTCATACAAATTTTAATTTTTAGTTTTAGGTTAACGTGTAAATTTCCTGTTAAAGTAAAATTTTAGTTTTATTTTTAATATGGCAAACAATTATGAGAATTTCTGATTGTGTGAATAAATTGTATCTATTATGATTGATATTGTGATTTGATCGTTTAAAACATTTAAACAAACTAGCAACTGTTAATCTATTTCTTATTTTACTTAAATTTATTATATTGAATTTATTACTTGTTTCCTATGGCTTTTTGTTTAGGTTTCTATCAAACAACAAACAGAACAAAAGAAATAAGATAAGCAAAGGTAAAACCAAATTGAAGAAAAATATAAAACAAAAAACAACAAAAGCAATTAAACGCACAATTCTATCAAAAAGAAAGAAAATATTAATAATAAATTATATCAGTTGTTTGCTTTAAGTGCCATTCAAATAATCTTTATTACTTACTCATGCGTTTGTTTTAACAAACAGATAAATAGATACACATATACACACACACACACACACAGAAAGACAGACACAGACCTACTCACAAAAATAGTATCACAAACATTTTTCAAGTTCAAGTTCAATGCCATTGTCGTCATTATCATCATCATCATCATCATCGTCATTGAACTTGTCGCATTCAATGCCAAAGCCCAACGCACAATCAAATTAATTGAGAGAGTAACTCTGAGTGTGGGGAGAGCAACGTTCTATATACGCACGCACATACACGCACTCACGCACTCATTGAGATTCAACGAGGTAAATGAACGAACGAACGCACCATGCGAATAGACGATAAACGATTCAACGAACGCACGAATGAGCGAGCGCAACAAGTGTCAGTCTCGTGCGTGTCTGTGGCTGTCTGTCTATCTGTCTGTCTGTCTGTCTGCCTCACTTTAATTCAGCTTGGTGCGGCGACTTTGGAGTTTGTAATTGAAATTCAGCCTACCACGGCGCTAACACACTACCAACACCATCACCAGCATCAACCTTCACTCATCTCCATCCCCACACACTTCTTCCATTGATAAAAGCATCAGTTAACGATGCTAAGCCATCCATAGATGTACAATATTATTGCCCAATATTGAAGAAGATGAGATTGACAAGAATATACAATATACATAATGGAAAATTGAAAGATTTACAAAGTGTAGACAAACAATGTTGACCAATATGGTTCAATGGTTCAATGAAATGGTTGTTCATGGTTTATTTCGCACTTTATTGATTATCAGATCTATGAAACTTTAAGATAAAAATTAAACCATAAAGCAAAGATGGTGAACCCACGTGCTATTTATTTAAACAAAAACTGTCTCTTCGGCCAACAAATTTTCATCATTTTTTTTTTATTGTTTCTAGGTTTTGATTTGTTTAAAGAATTTCATTTCTGCAGGATGATACATTTTTGAGCAATATACATTTTATGTTTTGCAATTCTTGTTTTCTTGAAATTGAATTTTTTAATCCTTCATGGATTACAAGAATTTTTCATTCACATACCCAAAAATATTGTTAGAATCTTTACTATTTCGTTACAATATGCACAATGTGTATTTGAGACACAATTGTGCGAACGCAGAGTTTTCATTTTTCTGTGTATCAGTGTGAATCAGCTGTTTTTGTATTTGCAAATGTAAACAATTAAATGTATGTGAACAATTTAAAATGTATGTTTATGAGCCGCTTTAAACTATGTCAACCTTGGTAACACACGTATGCAGATACATACTGACTTCACTATTTTAAATGCGCTGTGCTTTGCGTATTGCATCTTACTCTCTGATTGGTTTTCTGTTGCACTCTCTCTCTTTTTTTTTTTTTTTCTTTAAAGATGAAGCAAATATACATACGAGTATTTCATCATTCAGCGACGCGACCATTCTCTTCTGTTGTTTCTGCTCTTAATTGTACTCATTTGTATCTTGTATATTGTGTTTGTATGGTGACGTCATAAGTGCGTAGCTTGTCGCTGCCATCATCAACATCATCATCATCAACATCATTTATTTTTCTTTTTTGGGGGCCCGTCTGAGTCTGCGACTGAGACCGCTAACGGTGGCGGCGGCAGCGAGTTTTTCGTGCGTAAACTTTTGCTTTGGTTTTGCGATTGTTTTTGCTGCTCAATGTGCGTATGTTGGCGTTTCAGTTGTTGTTGTTGTTGTTCTCAATTTTATCTGCGTTTTATTTTTATTTGCTGCGTGCCGTGTTTATTTTTAGCCTGTTTGTTTTTCTCAAGTTCATTGCGAGCAACTTTGTTCAGAAAGCCGTCGTTGGATTTATTTTATTTTATTTTATTTTAGTTTGGATAAATTGAGACAATAATCCTGTGATTTTGTCCTTTTTTTTTTTGTTTTCCAGCATTTTGTATGTCTGGCAACATGTTTCCAAATACATATAATGTTGCTGCAACATTCAACCATTTGATCTTTTATTTGTAATATTTCTTTTTCCTTTCTACTTTCAGTTTGTAATGAATGCTTACATTTCCGTGTCAATTTAATTGGCTTTAAACGTTTAAAAATAAATAAATTCTAATATATGCGAATACAATTTATTTATTTATTTATTATTATTGTTGTTGTTGTTGTTGTTGTTATACTGAATTATTATCATTGTAATTGTTATTGTTGCGTTTCAAAGATTTATTTATTGTTTTCTGTTTGTTATTTTTTTTTTTTCTTTGTTAAAATTTAAATAAGATAAAATAAATTAACACATAAATAAATATTAATAAAATAAAAAGGAAAGGAAAGACAAGAAAGACTTCAGTTCCAACGAAGCTTAGAAACCTTTTTAGCTGATGAAATATAAAACTTTTCAAAACAGAAATTACAATTTTAAAGGCAATTTTCATACAAACAAAAATCTGTGATAAGTTTCAACAAAATTTTTACTTAGACCGATAAATTTTTTTCTTATAGAATTTCCGGGACACAATAAGTACTTAGGACAGATAGTGAGACTATTCCCATTCGATTTATTATTTCTTACATTCATTCATTTTATGATGAAGTCTTCTATGCTTCCATAATATTGCAAACATCACAATAAAATGACAATACCCATGCATACACTACTCTGGTACGAGTAAGAATATGTGAAAGGTAAACAAATGAAAAAAATAGAAAAAAAAAAACAATGTTTAGAAATTCTTATTGTTTGCAAAATACCGAGTCAATTATAAGAAAATAACTTGCAACGGGTTTCAATATATATTTTCTTATTATTTTTTTTTTATTATAATTTATTTATAAGAATCTGCAAAACACAATGAACATTCATACATATGAAAATTACTATTACAGATTGAATGTATCTTTCCATAGATAGAGGGACTAACTGACTGACTATGCGATTACAAATGCATGACATTGGATTTGATTTGCAACAATCGAAACAGTAGAAATCTTATACTAGAAACCAGAAAACGCCATTAACATTGATAATATCAAAGATTATATAACAATATTTACAAAGTTGTTGTTATTGTTGTCTTGAGAAAAATATATTTGTATATTAAATTAGAATAAAATGGGCCAAGTCCGTACCAGATTAGAGTTTGTATGGGAGCTACTCCCCCAAGTTGTCCGATTTGACTGATTGCAACAAATGAACAGCGCCTATATCAGAAACTTATAGTGTATAAATTTCAGTTCAATAGTCCAAAAAACAAAAAAGTTTTGCTAATAAGAATCTGAATTTTAATGGTGGGTTTGTATGGGAGGCAACTCTCCTAGTTGACCGATTTGGCTGATTCCAACAGACGTTCAGCGCATACATCTAATAATTTGTAGTGTCTAAATTTCAGTTTGATACAACAAAAAACAAAAAAGTTTTCCTAATAAGAACCTGAATTTTAATGGGGGTTTGTATGGGAGGTACCCTACCTAGCAATCAGATCACACTGAAACTTCGGCAATATAAGTTTCTAATATATAGCCACCAACCATCTAAATCTCAAGATCGTGGGATTAATGGATCGCATAGCTGCCATACAAATCGAAATGTTTCTTGTATGGAGACCCATTTAAATTTTGAAAAAATATTTTAGTTTTAATATTTCTTGCTGATGTCCAGATAGAACTACAAGTTCTGTGAGAATTTTAACTCTCTAGCTATTACCGTACATGAGATATGATCCGAGTCCGGACGGACGGACAACGAAGTCTCTGCAATAGGGTTCCCTTTCGCTCCGGAACCCTACAAAAGGATATTATTATTTATAGCCAAATCGAACGACTACAAGGGGTACCACCCATTCAAACCCAAATTTAAATTCAGGTTCTTTTTAGAAAAACTTAACATTATAAGTGTATGATGCACATTCAGAAATTCCAAGATCCTAGCATTACTCTATAGCTCCCATGCAAGCCCAGATTCAAGTTCATGCTCTTATATGAAAATTTTTTTTGTTGTTTTCTGTATTATCGTAATGAAATTTGTAAACTAGAAGTGCCTGACTCATATTTACAAACCATGTAAAATTCCATAGCCTAGGATTACTGGATCGTATAGCTCCCGTGCAGGCCCAAATTCAAATTCATGTTTTTATTGGAAAACCTTTTTTGTTTTTTATATTATCGAACAGAAATTTTGACATTATAAGTGTGTGATTAAAATTCACTAAAGATAGAAATTCCAAGATCCTAGGATTACGGGATCGTATAGCTCCCATGCAAGCCCAGATACAAATTCTTATTAGAAAAACTTTTTTGTTTTTTGTATTATCGGACTGAAATTTAGAAAATATAAATTCCTGACTATTATTTATCAACCATGATATTTTCAAGGTCCTAGGATTACTAGAACGCATAGCTTTCATACAAATATTTCGGCCTCAATGTCGAAATGCAGTATGAAGACTGACTCTACACTAAACATAAGTCAAATCAATAACGTTATATTTCCGAATGCTCAATCAAGTATAATTTATCTTAAGAAATTTTTTCAAAACATAGATTGACCATGGACATACTTATAGGTATATATGTCTGTATATTTATTTGATACAATTTCGTTTCAATTTTTTGAATCTATTATGATCTTCAAATTAATAATCATTCAAATTTTATAAAATGATTTAACAAAATGTAAAAGTTTTTAATTGAAAAAAAAAAAAACACATTTTGCACCTTTAAACTATGATGGGGCTTTGGGGCTGCTCTATGCCCTTTGCAAATAATCTGACAACTTAGACTGAATGACATATTGCATTGATTGAATGCATTAGTACAAACCTCATTACAAAATGGATAATGTCATTCATTTGGAAATTTACGGAATTAAAAAAAAAAAATGAAGATAAAAATAAATTCAAATTGCAAATCAAGTGTCGAGGAGAAGCATCGTGTAGCAATGACGCAATCCAATGCGCACAAATTTAACTACAATTAGTGATCAATAGAATGTGATTATATGGTAATATAAGAGTTGATGGATTTAGAGGTGACGCTAAATAATGACAGATCATGTGATGATGATGATGATGATGATGATGATGATGATGATGATGATGTCAATAATGGTGGTGATGGTGGTAATGGTGATGCGTACATAAGTTTTTGGAAAATAAAAGAAATAACCGTTTATTGAAGGATGAAGGATGGAAAGGTAAAGTAAAGACAGTATTTTAAGGAATGAAAAAAAAAAAAAGTGATAATGGTGAAGAACAATGAAGCTAATGGTGTTTTTTTTTTATTTTTTTGTTGCTGTTATTGTTGTTGCTATTGTCACCATATCCTGTTGGCGCTCAGTTATTGCCATATCTCTTTTGGCCCCATTCACCTTTTCTCTTAGGAATATGCCAAGAAAGAAAAAGGTAAACAAATTGCAGACAATTTGAAGTAGACAAAAAAAATAAACAAAATTATAATGATGTCCAGTCAAGGATATAAGCATATAAAATATGTATATAAGAAGAAGGACAAGCAAACAAACAAACAAACAAACAAACAATCACTAAGCCAGACAGTCCAAGGAAGATTGAGAGAGTGGTATAGGAAGAAAAGGCGTCATATTCATAATACTCGCAAGATGAACTTCAATTAGAATTTGTTCGTATATTCATTCTTCACCTTGCTGCTGCCCCTTCATTCATGAAGTCTATTCCATCTCTGCTGCGTGTTGCGTTGGCTACACACGCACATAGCACAACTGGACAACAAACAATCAACCAAAGTACAAAGGACAATAAACTTAGCTGTGACTGGGGATGATGAATACAAAACTTAATGATCATAATAATAATGATAATAGGGAATGACTGCATTGAATTCGTTGGTTTAGTTTAGCACAGGTAGTTGAAGAAGAGATGGTTTGCTATCTAAGTACTAAGTATGACAACATCTTTTATCTAATAAGATGATTGCGTGTCTGTGGTCATCAGCAAGGAAGCTAAAAAGGACACAACCATAAGATTGTGATAGAAAAAAGCCAAGCTGAAGCATATGATAATGATAGAGACTGAGACAAGATAAGTGAGTTTCGTATCACTTGATTGAGTGCCATTTTTGCTATTGCTTCTGATGTGATGACGATGATCCTTTTTTTGTTTTTTTTTTTTTTTTGTGGTCATCAAAATTGTTTGCTAAGCGATGTTTATGACGCCTTCTGTCCATGTTCTGTTCATAATTTTTTTTCATGAACTTCTCACAATTTCGGGATTTGTTTTGTGTCTCTACAACATTGTTCATTCATTCATTCATTCACTCATTTTTGATGGCCGGACGACGGAAGACACAGCAAACAAACAAAAGGAAATGAATGGCTTTTGTTGGCTGACCTTCATTGTTTAAGGAAAGAATTGAAAGGGACAATGGTCAATTGATGTGAAATGAAATTATAGTGAAGAGAAACGGAAAGAAACTTCGTCCATCCACCAACTACAGGATGATGGCCAAGTTGAAGGTCATTCATTTTTATATATTTTTTTTAAATTCTTCAATTTTTAGGATGATTTCTTTTCTTTAGGAATTTAGAAAAAAAAAATATCCCACGCTAAATTGATTATTTTTCAATTTGAACTTGAAGCGGACGGGTGATTAAAACATCGGAGACATAATTGATCGTGCATTGTACATTATAGTCTCATGAATTGAAGGAAAAGAAGAAGAAGATTGAGACATGGACAGGATATGATGAAGAAATCTAAGCTCAAATGTCTGGGCACTTGATTTGTGTTAATTTAAAATGAGGATTTTTGGTTTCCTCTTGCATTTGCATGTTTGAACTTAGCGCCATCGTCTGTCTTCCTTCTTATATGATTTCCTTTCAAGTTTAGATCATAAAATTTTTATTGAATCGCAATCTCCTATTCATTGTTTGTTCTCACTTGCAAACAGATTTTTATTTATATTACCATCATTACTAACATTCTTCCTTTTTTCTCTGGCCATCGATATTTGCAACAAATCAACGCCATGCAACAACAATTCATAATAGAAAAATGTGGCACGCTTTACCGTTTATGGGCAATTCTCTTTTCTGACCAACTACCACTACCACCACCAACAACAACAACAACAACAATAACATTTATCCCCTACACTCACCTCCTCTTTGGTTACCAACAATATCACACCTTCACCAATTGGTGGTCGGCATCGCAACATCAAAAGTGATTTTTACCATAATATTTGTGCATGCCTCCTCGTACAACTTGGAACAACATTCAAACAAGCAACTGTTGCTAGTTGTTGTTGTTCTTGTTGTTGTTGCTAGTAAATTTGTTATTGCAAATTGTAAATTGTTGCTGCAACATAATTTAATTGCGATGAAAGCGTATAGCAACGTAAGTGCCAATAGAGGGGGGCCTTCACTCAATGGACCCAGCGAATGAGTGAGTGCCTGAATGACTGGCTGTCTGTCTGACTGACTGACTAACTGAATGACTAAGAGATCGAGAGACTTGGGAGGGAAGTGAGAATGTTGTCTCTGTGATGTTTTTTTTTTCTTTTTTTTGTAGATTTGATCTCTTAGCGTGTCTTTCTATATATACTTATTGCATATTAGAGGAAGGAATGAGGGAGAATAATACAAATGATCTTAAAACAGGCGATTATTGGAGGGGTGTGGTTCGATGGGTGCTTGGTGTGTGTGTGTGTGTGTGTGTGTCTGTATTGCACATGCGCATGTTGCTGACCACATGGCAACCAACATTACTAACAATTGCCACTGCAAAAGTAAGCAAATTTTTAAGTGTTGCAAAAAAAAAAAACAACAAAACAATAACAAAATGAAACGTAAAATGCAAAATAAAAAAAAATAAAATAAAATTAAAAAAAAAAAAACTATTGTGTATACAAAATACAAACCCAAAACATTCCGAAGAGATCGTGCTGTTGCAACAACAACACTGACACTTACAACAACAACAACAACAACACATAATCACAACATGAAATCAACATGCATTTTTACAACACTCAAATTTGTTGTTGTTGTTGTCGTTGTTGTCGATGTTGTTTTTGGTGTTGTTGTGCCGCACACTTTGTGGCATTTACCGTTTTGTTTTGGCTGTTTGCCCATAAGAATTTAGTGGATTGAAAAACCATTTGAAAATCCAAACAAAAATTATTAATAAACCAAAAAATGCTTTTTTAACTGGAGGCTTATTTAACACTAACAACAATAACAACGACAACAACAACAAATCGTGCACACGCCGCTCTTGTCCTTTTTGTTTTTTTATTGTTTATTGTCTCATCTATCTATTTCATTACCGTCACACCCCTAACTTTTTTTTTTTTTGGTTTTGCCTTTTGGTTATGAAATTTGTATGCAAATCAAAAATTTTAAAAATTTAATATTTCAATAAAAAATTGTTTAAATATTTAAATTATTTTAATTTATCAAGAAACAAAACAACTGGCAAAGAAGATGAAAATTAAAAACAAACAAATTCTTATCCAAAAAATATCCTGTTCATGACAAAATTTTGTTGGTAAAGTGGCAAAAGTTCTTCCAAGGAAGGGAGTGTTATTTGTGGCACTTATTACTGTCCAATGTCATGTTACATATCTGTCACTTTCCAATACAACGGAAATTCGTACCCGTAATATTGATATCTCTGAATCTTGTAGAGTCCATCAGATCAAGTAGGCTAATTCCGACATTTTGCAAGATATTTGAAAGAAAGAATATTGTTGAGTATCAAGGAAGGGCTCAGTTATGATTACTGCGTTTGAGGATAAGCAATATTGCTGCGCTATGTTCTTGGATGTTGAACATTTCTTTGACTACTTTATAAGATCAAAAATATACTTCCTGGAAAATAATATTTATTACTTAAAAGTTACTTTCGAGGCCAGTCCTTCGACAGGTCAGGGCTGGTTTGAAACAAGGGAGTCTATTGGTACCAGTGTATTATACATTATTTACTGCAGACATGCCCCACCTTCAATGTTCCCAACATATGCAGATGACAGTTGATTCACAATACCGACTCGCCCATAGAAGCAGCGGATATGATCAACAATTACCAGCAGCGATTCCATGCTTGTGCCAAGCACTGAAATATCGCCCTCAACTCAACCAAATCATCCAATTGTGGTTTCTAGCCAAGGTGAGGCTTTTGAGCAGATATCGAATTGGCTCTGAAATCATTCTTAAGGTGGACCAAGTCCGGAATTTCGATCTAATCCTGAACAAATGCCTTAACTGGTGTGTGCATGTACATAATATCAATCACGGCCATGCAAAGCCGCGGAAATTAAACTGGCTACTACGTCCAATTAGTACTTATCAATTTGGCTTTACGCGACACAAATTCAGGTCATCACTGCCGCATACAATATAAGGAAAGTTCTTAAGCTCTAAGGCAAATGATAACAGCTCCATAGTCTGCGCGCAACCCTAAACATACCTTCAGTGCTTGAGAAAGTCACTTCAGACAGCAGCCGTTACAATGACACTCTGGATGTTTAGACGTCTAAACATAAAGGCACTAACTCTCATCCAAAATGCGATGCAAAGAGGACTGAAAAGACTCCACACAAACGACCTTTCACAATAAGGAAATAATCCCATTCTACAATAAGTTGTAATATTGAGAAAATCTAACTAAAATCTCTCAAAAAAAAAGTAAACAAAGCTTGCTAAACTGTTAATAAATAAATAAATATTAAATCTCGTCTCTATTATATATAATTTTTGATCAACTTTTCCCAGAGAAAAAGCATTGAAACTCATCGTTCTTAACCTACTTATGGAGATATCGGCTAAAATTTTTTTTAAATTTATATTAATTATATTATATATAATACAAAGTGTGATTATAAGACATAGGTAAGACATTTTGTACATCAAAAAACCACCGCCTTCATCAATATGCCACCTTTTTCTATCCAAATAAAACTCCATGTGAACTTGCCATTGATCGAAACTGTGATGAAAGCATTTTTCTTTACAGCTTCCTTTTTACATGGAAGATTTAATTTTTAGGGAATAAATAAAGCCGTAAAATCGAATCTAATCTAGGATCTTGTGCCTGTGCTGTACGCATCCTTAATAAAATCATACTCTTTCAGCAATTGTATTAAAAAAAAGGCCAAGGTCACATCGGATGAGAACAGAGATTAGAAATACATATTGCACATAAATGAGAGAACTGGTCATCTTGAAGATGCCTAAATCATTTAAAAACCCGCAAATCCATTGCCATACGTGGAAGTTTTAGAATTGGTTTTCTAAAGTTTCTTACCTATGATATTTTATAACATTTTTTTGTTGTACTGAAACAAAAAAATAAATGTGCAGATTAATACGAATAGTATGTCTTCACACATGGGGAGTGGGGAATTACGATTTACGCAATTGACACAGCTGTCATCCGACTGACTTTGACGCATTCGTAGTTCTTCTGTAGCTGAAACTTCAATAGTATTTTATTTCCTAAACATATCAATCATATTATGTTCTTCACAGTGTTCCATTTAGTTTTTGGCCAAGTTTAGATTGGTTAAGGCTTGCAATAAAGTCCAATATTATCATGATCTTCATTAGACTATACACGTACGGTTTAGTTCCTCTAGTAACTCTAACTGACGTCAATCTTTGCATATCATAAATATTCTTATAAGAATAATAGCGAGCAAATTGAATGATTGCATAAAAAGTTGAATGAAAGAGTGATGAAAATAGTGGGGAATAAGTTGAGGAAGAACAAGAAATACACATTAGAAAAAAAAAACGAAAAAAAAAATATGGAGAAGAAGAAAAAATAAACTCGTGTCGCTGTTGACCTTGAATAAAAGTATTTAATTTTCTGTTGCGGCTCGTATAATTGTTGTTAGAATTATTATAATATTATATTATTGTATTATTATTTTGTTTTTTGCCCAAGAGACTCACAACATTTGCTCAACAATAAAAATGAATGCGCGGCGGCAAATTGTGCAACAATTACTAATTATACTCGTATGTGTATCTATGTATCTATGCATCTATAAGTAAGATAGATAGAGATACCTATAATAAGATCTATAAACAGAAAGAGTTAGAAAGAGATGCTCATTAATGGAACGAAAGACTATAACAACAACTTGAGTGAAGTTAATGAGATTCTCTCTATATTTCTATATTTTTTTTATATATTTTTATTTTTTTTTTTTTCCTAAACAATTTTTGTATGCCACGCGTTCCGTCTGTCTTTTTATCCAACCATCTACTAGTCTGTCCACTTAACCATCTATCCGTCCATCTGTCCGTCATTCCGTTCATCCGTCCTTACGTCTATACGCTTGCTTTAAGACCAGTGAAGTCAAGTCGCACTCACTTGTATTAAGTTAACTTGAGTTGAACTGAGTTGAGTTAAGTTCAATTGAGACTCGATCTGTCTGTCTGCCTGACTATCTGACTGTTGGGTCTTTGCGCATTTCTCAACCAATAAAGATATAAATCTGTTGAAAATGCGCATAATTATCGCAACAATAACAACAACAATTGTAAATAAATATCTACGCTCAACTTTTTGCCGCTGCCGTTGTTTGTATACCCTATACACTTTTCGAAAAGTGTTTCCTCCAGCATACAAAAGCAAACGAACAAAGACCTTATAACACTGTTACAATAGACCTAATGGGGGGCACAGTTTCCCAATCCTTACTAAGAAGATCCTATAAGCTAGTTAAATTGATCAAATCTTATTCGTCTGAGCATCCGGGCGCTTTTTTTTTTATTTAGATGGCTGAGATTTAGTATGTGGTTATCAATGTTAAACAAAGATACAATATCCTGATCACACACCTGTTGCCCCCGGTGAATAGAAAACCCCACAACACAAACTGTCTCTTTACTGTCTCAAGTAAAGTTTTGAGATGAATGTGACCTGTATAGGGTATCCCCAAAGTCGTCCACAACATCTGAATATAGTGTACTAACTTGTTTTTATGCTGTTCCTGTTGTGGTTTAGCGTCTCTGCTGCTGCTGCTGCCACCGACGCACAACGCAAAATCGACTTCGTGACAAGAAAAGTTGTTAATTTTATTTTTATAAGGTTTTTTTTTCCCCCTTAACATCTTATTCTTTCTATTCTTTTGTTTTTATTTTATTATATTAATATTCTTTTTTTTTTCTGTTGTATTTTTTTTTTATTTTTGCTTATTTAATGCAATTTGTATAATTTTTTCCATTTTATAATGGAAACAGATTCCCTGAAGAGAACGGATCTTCGTTCCGGGATAACCTAGATAAAATATTACAGATGACCTTGGAACTATGGAATTATATCACCCACAAGCTTGCAGTTCTAGTTAAAGCCCCTTGACTAGTATTGGAATTATAGTACAATAATAGAAAAGAATATAAGCGATATGTTGACTTAACTATGAGCGTCTCTCGAACTCAGCTGCTCATATAATTTTTGAGATTTTGATATTAAATATTGCAAATTGAATTAATTTTATTGTTACCATTACATTTTTTCTTGGTCTCAGATATTCGCTAGTTAGTTCTTTGTTTTTTAAATAGGAAGCTAAAAAAAAAAAATATCGGGTAGACTAGTACACAGAGGGTTCTGTAGCAGATTTGGGTTGGTCCGATTTGACTTTGTTGGAAACAAATGTACCGCGCCTATATTAAAAACTTATAGTGTCTAAATTTCTGTTCAATAATAAAAAAAAAAAAAAAAAAACAAAAAAGTTTGTCGAATAAGTATTATAGCTGAATTTTTATTAGGGTTTGTATGAGAGGTACCCTCTCTAGTTGGCCGATTTGGCTGATTCCAAGAGATATGTAGTGCATATATCAAAAATTGATAGTGTCTTAATTTCAGTTCAATAGTCCAAAAATTAAAAAAGTTTTTCTAATAAGAACCTAAATTTTAATTAGGGTTTGTATGGGAAGTACAATCCCTAATAGTCCAATCAAACTGAAATTTCGAGAATATAAGTTTCTAATGTAAAGCCACCAACCATCAAAAATTCAAGTTCGTAGGATTACTGAATCGTATAGCTGCCATACAAACCAAAATGTTTCTTGTATGGGGACCCCTTTAAGTTTTTGAAATCATTTTAGTTTTAGTATTTGTTGCTGATGCCCGAATAGAACTACACATTCTGTGAAAATTTCAACTCTTTAGTTATTACGGTTCAATAGATATAACCCGAGGATGGACGGATGGACAGCGAAGTCTCTCCAATAGGGTTCCGTTTGATCTCCTTTGGGTACGGAATCCTAAAAATTAAAAGCATCAGAAATAGTTGTTTCTTTTTGTGATCTATTATGCTAGTATAAGTGATGTGAAAGTTGTAAATTTTTATTAATGTTATAAATATTTTTTTGCCTTAATAAAAAATGAAATGAAGATTGAAAATTCCGTGGGCTTTTCCTTTTATGATTATCCAGCAGATCAGATTAGGTTAATAGTCAACATATGTTAAAGAACAACGTAAATTCAGACAAACACACACACACACACAATTGTATTCAAAATCACTTATTTACAAAGAGATCCAATGATACACAGATAATGCATGCATATGCATTCAGTGTTTGGTATGTAAAATGTGAATGCATGAATGCTGCACGATTGTTAAGTTGTTTATTGATGTTGTCGCTGTCGCTGTTGTTGTTGTTGTTGCTATTTAAAACGTTCAACTTCTCCGTCATGTTATATTGAATTGATCATTCATTTGCCGATTGGCCGATCGTTTCATTCGTTCGATCTATCGATCGATTGAATCGATTCGAGTGTTGTAAATTAACAATTATTGGTTATTAACATGACAATTTTATACGATTTTAATGCATACTTTACGACAACGAAATGCCAACAACAGCGATGACAACAACAACAGCGACAACAACAAGTTAACTGCAACAGATCATTAAAATGATCAGAAAAATGTTAAACTTAGCTTAGCTAAGCTAAACTAAGCTGAAGCTGATCTAACTAAGTTTGATCAAAGCTAACGAAACCCAACCATGTTCAGCTAGTCAGCGTTCGAGTGAGCGAGCGTAGCGCTTAATTGAATGCGTGAATTGTTTGCGCGCATTTTCATGATTGCAATAATGTCATTACCTCCTCCCTCCTAACTTCTTTTTAGCTAACAAACTATCGACCCTCTACCCTTCCTTCTTTCACTCTTAGTCACTTACTATTTATTTTAGTGAACATACAATATTATAGCAATCTTCCTCATTCTCTCTTTCTGCTTAAGTTTATCTACAATAATAGTATAAATACAAAACTTTGTAATGCCTCCGCAACGTGAAATGCCTCGTTTCGCTTCGCTTCAATTTGGTTTTAGCTTGATTCAATCGTTTTTTGTTTGTATGTTTGTTGGTTTGTGCATATTGCGCGTGAAAACGTGACGTTTCAGTTACTCGATTAAAGTGATACGAAAGAATGTAAAACTTGTATATAATAATAATATAATAATAATAATAATAACAACAACAGCAAACAACTAACAACAGTGATGACAACAACAATAGAAAAGTTAACATTAAAACATTCAAAGATATTAATACAAAATAAAAATTTAGCAAATGTTCAATCATTCGTTCGTTCATTCAATCGTTTATTTATATCTATGTATCTTTTTGTCTCTGTTGCTTCCCCTTATATCACAACAGATCATTTCCCTTTCCTCTGATCTCTTAGTTATGGTAAACATTTTGAATATTTTTGTATAATTTTTCAATATAAATTAAATTTACTAAAGATTTTTCCCAGGCAGCAAGTGTAGACGGCAGCCAGTTAGTCAGTTAGTTAGTAACGTTGGTTGGTTAGTCAGTAAGGCAGTTTGTCAGTCAGTTAAATATTATCATCCGTCAGTTTGTTGGAAAGGTAGTTAGTTAACAAGAAAGTTAGTCAGTTGTTTAGTCACTAGGAAAGTCAGTCAGTCAGTTATTTTTTTAAGCTAGTAAGGCAGTTAGTCAGTCAGTCAGTTAGATGGTTAAGAAAGTTATACAAGATATAAGAAAATCGGTCGGTCAATAAGAAAGTAAGTCAGTTGATTTGTTAGTCAGTAAGAATGTTAGTCAGTGAGACAGTTATTCAGTAAGAAAGTCAGTCAGTTAATAAAAGTTTGTCAGTTAGTGAAATTGCGATTATAATGTACAATTGCATTAAATAAAAACTTTCAGTTGAATTGCATCGAGTATGAAATAAAAGAGTTCAATGAGGCAGCAGCCAATGATGTCTGGAAAATGATGCACAAAAAATATTGAAGAAAAAAATATGTTGAAATGCTGTGAAAATGTACAATAAATGACATGAATACTTTGGGATTCAACTAAATAATTTGCACATCTTCAATTTAATAAAAATTTACAAATTCATTTCTGATAATCTATCAATTTTTTTATTTTTCATTATTTCCGTTTGTGTTCGGGGCCCCATTGCCCATGTTTCACCTATGAAAATCCGCCTAACCGACTTATGGTTGTAACAGTTGCCAGTTGGTCATGGTGGCAACGACAATGTTTTATTGTAAAATTGCTCTTGGCTATTATTGTTGGTTGTCTTGGTTATGGGAAATTATGGCAGTGGCAGCTGTGAGCATGTTAAAGTATTTGAAAAAAAAAAAGAAAAGAAAAACAGAAATAAAATAAAATTATATATAATAAATATAAAATTTTCAATTGTTTTTTCTGCTTGTACACAAAAAAAAAAAAAAAATTATCAATTGATCAATTGCTAATTGATAATTATAGGCAATGAAACCAAGTTCGTGTTCATTTCAGTTTTATCTCAGCATCACCAGCACAAACACCAACACGAACACCAGCATCACCATCATCATTATAACCACCATCAAGTCTTTTACCATATACATACATGTGTATATATTAGATATACAGATACTACTACTATATCATTATAATATTGTTTTGTATTTAATTGCTTTAGCTTTAACTAATGCCTAATTTAAGACATTCAATTCAATATTTGATGTGTGCCTGCGTACAGGGTGCGGTATTAATTAGATCTTGTTGCTTTTGTTTTTTTTTTTATTATTATTGTTATAGTACACTGTACTATGTTTTCAGTACAGTTGTGTTTGATAGACAAAAACAATACGGCGTATACTTAATAGAGAAAATTTATTTATTTATTAGAACTAAGATTCCAATTACAAATTATAACCTAGTATTTAATATGAACAATAGCGATAGAGGCCTTCAGCTCAGGGGAAAGTTAAGAAGGAAAGGAGAAAATTAGAAAAGTGCAGGACCACACTTGCCTTGAGCGGGAATCGAACCCGCGACTCTTGTGATGTCAGCCAGCGCTCTAACTTCTGGACCAACGAGTCAGTCTAATAGAGAAAAAATTGTATTGAACAAAGTTAAATGCTTATTATCCATTCACATTCAATGTTAAATAGAAATAACAAACAAAAAAAAAGGCAAAAATTTTGATTATATTGGAAGAATTTTAATTATCATACACAAATATATTTGGCATTATGAAGGAAAGAATCACCACAGTTACGCAGTTCAACTATCACAACTATCAACTATCGCTGATTGTTACAGAATAAAGCATGTCATCCAGTGTTTAGTGACCGCATTCCATTAAAAGATAGAAAGATCAGGTCACTTATTAACATCTTGTATTTATATACAGTAAACAGTAAGTTTTAAAGGATTGCCAACAGAGGAAACCATATTGGAACTAACTTTATGTGAAAGCTTCATCACTTTACCATATTTTACAAAAAATTTCACTTCATCTAACAAAAAAATTTTTTTGTTTGACATCTATGTCTGTTTTTGAGCCTACTAAACTCCATTCGCGGGCAACATTGGTATTTTGCTTTTATCTGAAGAAAAGTGCAGCAGAAAGTCATCGAATGCTTTGTGAGACTTACGAAGAGCAAGCTTCATCAATATTAACCTGCGAGTACTGGTTCTAATGTTTCAAAAATGTTTTTTTTTTTGACACAACTGACAAGTAGCGCGAAGGAAGGTCACCACCGTTTGTAGACGCTGAATTGGAGCAAATTTTCTGTGAATACCCGTGGCAAAACCAAGACGAACTTGCGGTTACATTAGGCCTGACTTAACAAGTCGTTTTATTGCGGTTGAAAGCCATTGATGTAGCCCAGAAGGTCGGAAGCTGGGTGCCTTACGAACTCAAAATTGCGAAATGTTCCTTCAATGGTACAAAAAGAAAAGTCATAGCCATAGTCATAGAACCTACTTCCTGTTGTTTTGTGTAATCGCCCGAGCCGGCTCTTTACACACTCGGCTATTGAGGTATTTATGTACGTAACAGGAAAGTTCCTACTTAAAGTGCTTCACTCTCATTTTATTTAATTCGATTTTCCGATTTATTAATATTTATTTATTTATTACTAAACTTTCATAAGTTTTTATTAACAAAAAATGATTTTTTGTTGTATTGCCACTT
This sequence comes from Amiota minor, assembly GCA_037043295.1. NCBI lineage: Eukaryota > Metazoa > Arthropoda > Insecta > Diptera > Drosophilidae > Amiota > Amiota minor. The sequence continues at coordinate 633,250 of JBAMAW010002172.1, forward strand.
ATTTGTTATAGTTACAAAGCGTTTATACAAAAAAAAAAAACATAACAAAATCATTTTTAGTATACAAAAAAAAATATATATATTATATTATATGCAAGATTCGAATCCCATGGCGTCAGTTTGCCAGCTCTACACTCTAACTCATAGAAAAAAAAACTGACGATTCTATTTTTAGCAATTAATTTTTAAATTTCACTCATGCCGTAACGCATTAAATCATAGTATCAACTTCAAGTTTACTTCATATTTATCTTAAGTTTTGATGAAAGTAAAAAAGAAATTGTAAATTGATTTTTACTTTCAATAAGCAAAGAATTTAAAGGGTCCTTCCCAATAAAAAGTATTTTCTCATTCAACATAATTTCTCAACAACTGTAATAGACAGAAAATGGTTTGTTTCGAAAGATCCTATAATACAATACTTTCCAGATGACCTCAGATTTGATGATAACAATAAAAACGTTATTGAGAGCAGGGCTAAGTCAACATTAAATTCGAACTGTGGAAGCGAGATGAACGTGCAGCTGATTACGTTTTTTGACAATTGGAATAGACTTCTGTGGACCCCTAGAGACTACCTCGGTTGAAATCTTAATATCACTTTCAACGGGAAGAGGATGTCGGAAATAGGATTGTAATGAAGCTTAATCAATACTTGCTTAATATTGGCTCTCGTGGCAGTGCCTTCCTTGAATAATATCTCCATTTTTATTAGTATTAAAAATCATATATGGTTTAAAACATTTTCTCCATTGATCTACTGTGTTTGTATAAGAATGTTCTATTCAAACTTTTAACATTTGAACACAAACATTGGGAAAACATAATTTGTATGTACAATATTTGATGTGTAACAAAAACAATCAAATATTCGAAATCAAAGTAATAAAAATATTAAATATAAACAACATATCACACTAGTGTTGCATATAAAAAGGTGTTGGAATTTGACTTAAGACCTCTTTTTTTAAAAAACAATTTTTTTTTCTCTTTTTTTTTTTTTTTAAAAGACTAAATAATCAAAAAGCCCAAAACCGCAGAATATATTTTTTTCTTTAATAAAAAATTGAAAATTTTTGCATATTAAATTGTTGGTACTTTTATCGTTTAAACGGCATCTTGAAATGCAAGTCATATTGTGTCCAATATAATAATAAAGCAACAGCAACAGCAGCCACAATAACTGCAACACCAACAGCAACAACAACAACAACAACAACAAAATGTTGCCAACATACCAAATTAAGAAAGAGATAGAGAGGGTGGGTGGTGTTTAGCGAGTGGCTGAGTGAGTGGTTGAGAATATTTGCGTGCAACATTTGAATATTTCTTTTTTTTTTTTGTGTTTTAATATTATTTTTTCATTTGATTTTCTGTTTGACGCTTTAACCTTTTCTGGCAACAGCAGCTTGATTCAGCAACAACAACAACAACAACAATTATAATAATAAGATATGCATCTAAGATACAGGTATAAATATACTCAATTGGCAACATGCTGTTTTTTTTTTTTTGCAAAGCTTGTAAATTTTCTTTTATTTTCCATGAGGTTTAAACATCTTGAAAAAAAAAAAATAATATAAAATTAAAAACTTACATTTAAGTTTATAAATTTTCGTCACTTTTTTGTGGGGCCATTGGATTTTGGTAGAAATGCCAGTTATTAAAGGAAAAGAGAGGAGATGATAAGTCATCATCTAAACGAAAACTTTAAGAATGATTTGTAATCCCCTTCTAATAAAAGCATCCACAAAAATCTGAACAAAATAAATATATGAATTTATCAGAAAAAAAGTAAACAAAAAACTAAAGAAATCTCATGCGGACAATTATGCACTTTCTCTTCATATATCACAGTTACATTTTGTACTCATAAGAAATATACGAACATGGGTATTGGGAATATAAGTAGACCCAAAGTAAATCTTCCATAGTGAGCTTTCTATTAGATTTTGGAAGCCTTCCCTTCTCCAATCACAAATCACAAATTTTCACTCGGAGTGAGGTTTGGACTGTAGGCTGGCTACAACTTCACCAGGAATGGTGTGACGACACCTAAAAACTGAAAAAAATCCATCCACATTTTTGTGTTTGTTTGGTACGAAAATGATTGAGGTGGTGATGTCAGGGTAAATATGTATTAGAAATTAACGAATTGAACGGCTCTTTCCTACCATGCTCCTACCTGGACCCATTGCTAGACGGGCAAAACCCGTTTGTTGGGACCATGGAATATAGGATTCTGATATAATATGGTTTTAATTGGGATTCAATATTCTAATTTGTATTTGCATATCAAATGCATAAAATGATCCACCGAGGCCTTGTTCAAGTTGATGTCGCTTCAGTCTTCTGTTGAGATCTGGATCTGGCTAGTCTTTTTCTGTGTAGACTAGAAGTCAATCAATACTTCTACATCTGCTCGATAAGAAGTAGTTTTGGTTTTAGTTTTAAAGTGTTTATGAGATTTGTAAATTTGTGTTGATTTTCTGTACTAAAGGGAAGGGGACACATTGAGTGTTAAATGTGACATAAGTAAGTTGATAGTCTACCTTTAATTAGGACATTATTGGTCCTACTACTGACCTTGCATGAGAAACTTATAAATTGGACATTTTAGGCCATGGCTCTCATAGCAATTGCTTCTCTTCTACTTCTAATCTTCTTAGATTGCCAATCTGTGATTGATGATAAAGAATCTTGCTCTGGTTAGGACCAAATCTTAAGAAATTGAATATTTTGTTTTTTGTTGAGATGTTAACACATTAGAATTGCTTAGTCAAATTTACTCACTCATTCTTTTATTTTAGATAAAATACTGACAATAATATTTTTTTTTCTTTATTACTTTTTTAAATAAAATTTGTTGTTGTTGTTGTTGTTGGCAATTTTATTGTGTTGTTGCTATTGCAATATATATAATAATGGAAATATGGTTTGCTGGCTGTTGGCTGTTGGTAGTTGGCAGTTGGTGGGTTGGTGGTGATGGGGGCGTTTGTGGCGGTTTTCTTTGTGCCACACCCACTTGACGGCAATGTCTTTTATTGTTCTTCCTTCCCCTTCTTGCTGTTGCTACTCATAATGTTGCTGTTGCTGTTGCTGTTGTTACGCTTTTATTATTATTGTTCTTGTTGTTGTTGTTGTTGTTGTTGTTGTTGTTGCTATAAATAGTTTGACTAGTTTTGTTGCTGTTATTATTATTATTGTAAATTATGAGTACAAAAAACCGATGAAAGATAAAATTGCATTCGATTTTGTTCTTATTTTTCTTGTTGCTTTCAACTTGATTCTTGTTAACATAAAATTGCAATTAGTTGTTGCTTTGTTACGTTTTGTGGGCAGAACTCGTGTTTCCAATTTTTTTTTTCCTGTTTCATTTTTATATTCATAAATTATTTAGATTTTTTCTTTGATTTTTATTTCGTTTTTTTTTTGTTTGTTTTTTGCCTCAAATCATAATTATGCAAATTTTTGATTATTAAGAAAGGTAAAAAAAATAAAAAATTGTACAAAAAATATGCATCAATTAATTACAATAACAACAACAACAACAACATTAATAATACCAGCACAACAACAATTGATTTGCCTTAAAGTCATGGCATCAAAGGAAATAATAATAAAAATCATATTACTGCAAATAAAATGAAAATAATTTGCATTTTGACATTTGACTTGATTTTTCACAATCGCAAAGCAATTTGTTGTTACAATTGTCTCAATATTTTCATTTCAAATATTTGTTGTTGTTGTTGTTGCTGTTATTTTTGTTGTTGTGGTTATAGTTGTTGTTATTGTTATTGTTGTTACTGACATTTGTTATCCGCCCATTTTTACCAAAAGCCAAAGTCAAATATTTTGTTTGTTGCAGCTGTCAATGGTTTAAGTGTTGCCAGCGGCGCCTTTACTTCACTTTTGTGTCAAAAGAAACAGCAAAACACAAACAGAAAGCCAAATCAAACATATCCAAAAAAAACAAAACAAAACAAAATAATAAAAAATTTGGTTCAAGAATTCCCATTTTGTATATGAAGTGTTAATCTTTTAATCTTCTATTAATCTGAAAATGTATAATATAAAAGCACTTATTCATTCATATTTCAATCGTGTAATAAAAGGTTTTCCATTTTTCAAAACTGATTAAATGTATTATGAATTAAAAAAGATGATGCCAGAATCAACAATTCATTATCATCATACATCACAATGTACAATGAAGTACCAGTGTTTTACGTGCTCACCTATCTGTGAAGACTAACACGGTGCCAAGCACATGGATTGGTACAGTCTACCAGCCATCATTAGATATCATTATATATATTTAGTAAACTGACAGAAGTAGAATAGCAATGAAATTCTTTATCTAATATGAAGAGCCCTTAATGTTAAGGCACGCATCCCCTAGAAAACGTTTCTGCCTACGCTCAGGGATAGAGCATTCAGAAATGTATGATCATTGATTTGACTTATGTTAAGGGTATAATCAATACACATACAGCATTTCAACAATGAGGTCGAAACATTTGTATGGAAGCTTTACGATCCAGTAATCCTAGGATGACTATTGAATATGGCTCAGGCGTTTATACTGTTAAAATTTCAGATCGATAACACACAAAAAAAAAACAAAAAACAGTTTTTCAAATAAAAACCTAAATTTGGGTTTGGGATTGTATGGGAGCTATACGATCCAGTATTTCAAGGGTCTTGAAATTTAAGCATTTTATGGACATTGATTAGAAACTTATAGTAGTATCTTAAAGTTCAATAGGAAAAAAAAACAAAAAAGTTTTTCTTATAAGAACTTAAATTTTAATAAGGTTTTGTATGGGAGGTACCCACCTAGTGGTCCGATTCGACTGATTCCGACAAATGTACTGCATCTAGTAAAAATAAAGGTTCGTGCGAAATTTCAGCTCCTGATGGACTAATTTGCATAAATACAGATGGATAGACGGACAGGGCTTCATCAATTCAGCTCGTCTGATACAGAATATATGGGTATATACTTTATGGGGTCTCTGATTACAAATTCGATTGGGAATATTGGTGATCATATAGCCTTAAAATATAATTATTCTTTTAAATTACTGTCATTGCCATTACATAATATTGTATAAAGCAAAATTGAAATTCTTGTCCGTTCCGATACGCAGAACTTCTTAACTAAGCCAAGGATTCTAATGCGATTTTCACTGTCACTTAAAGAATTTTTTCCGAAAGGTTTATTTAGCGCATTTATGGTCAAACTTACTCCTAGAGTGCGGTGCTTCATTTGGGTATTTTCTAATTTCTGGTAGGAAATTTGCATTTATTCTTTCACTGTTATTGTTATTCATTGCAGCTTGTCATTGGTAACAGTGGTAAAGTTTCTTCTCATGTAAATGTTCACCTGCCCAAAGCAGGGCGGGTCACTAATTATATGATATTTTACGAATGTTTTTGAGTCATCATTTGAAGGGTTTAATGTTTGCAATCATTAAATCTTTCGTTTCTATTGTAAGAGTTTATTTGTTCGGTTCGGTTCGATACTCATTTACCGACTTGGGAGGCCCAGCCCTACCAGTAACTAAGCTACCACTGGCATTACCCTCCAGGCCCTCTGACCACCCTCATCAGGTGAATATCCCAATCTCTGGGGGCAATTATATAAGATTGATCAATCACAATATTGTAATTATAAAGGTTTCAATCTTTGTTCCAATGTCAAAATAATGCAATGGGAAGGAAAAAATTGATTGGATTAAGATACGGAAAGAGTGAAGAAGAGCAGGACATAGGGGATTGTTTAATAAAAGAATGTTTTGTCAAATAGCAACTATCAAATTAATATAGTCAATATTTCAACTTAGATTAGGCAGTGAATAAATCTTATTTAATTTTTGTGAGGGTTTTTCATTTTAATCAATTTCATAAAATATTTGAACAAAAAAATTAAAGTACAATACTTTAACTGATTGAAATTCAATTGAAAATCATCCACATATCATCTTGTTTTTTTCTTCTTAGTCTTAGTTTTTTTTTTTTTTTGTTAGGGTTGTTTATCTTAATTTGTAAGCAAACGAAGAAGAAAATGAAAAAAAAAAAATGAGAAAAAAAAAAGAGTCAAGAAAACAAACACAACAAAAAATGAAATGAAATGAAATGAATGAAAGGACACATCATCCAGGATAAGAAAAATGAATTTCAAAATAGAAGACAAACTTAATTCAATTGGTTCTAAAGCTAATTCAATTCAAGCGATAAATGTCGACAAATCAGCTTAGGAACACAACGCAACGATGCAATGACAAATACAAGGCAAATATTTACACATGCTTCAGATGCCAGTAGTGGTATTACTCTTAAATCCACCAGATCTTCCTGACTATCACCCTTTCTATGTCTACACATACCTATATCTGCATCCAAATGCTGTCAAATGCTTACCACATTTGTAACGCTTGAAACCAAAAATCAAAAACAAAACAAGAATTTAAAACAAGAAAACATGTGCTAAAATTCTTGGTCAGCAAGGCTCATGAAGAATCCGTATCTATAGATAGATATAGATACAGATACAGATACATTTATAAAAACTCCTATAGCCTAGCACATAAATGTTGAAAAGACAAAGTATCACAGTAAGCTGTTTGCCAACATAGCCTCAGTCAGATTCAATTTCAATAGAAAAGCAACAGCTCATCAACCAGAAGTAAAATGGATTTCTAGCTATTCACCCATTCACCCACCTACACATCTACATGCCAATTCCTGTACCATATCTCGATTCTGATGACTATTTTGCTTTCCAGTTAAATCGTCATTTGTTTATTTTTAACTTCTTTCTTCTATTTGTTGAGCCTTTGAAACAATGCGAAAAAAAAAAAACGAAAGAAACTAAAGTAAAATGAAATCCTTTAGTTGCCTTCATTCAACTCAACCCAATTTAAATGAATTCTGAAACTAAGATACATATGTATATCGATATGTGTATGTCCTTGCATCCTTGCACTAAAGGAAGGCATCATGATATTGCAGAATGTGTGGAAATCGCATCAAATATCATTCGAGCATACGTAAAACGCCTCAAATTGAGTTAAAGTGCGACGATGAGTTCATATAAAACAACAAAAAAAAAAAAAAAAAGAAAAAAGAAAACAAACAAAACGAAACAAAATAGTATACCTAAGGACACAACACGATAGGACAAGGAAGGACAATTCCGACAGTTTTTCTATTCTATGTAAAAGTTAGTATTGGTGGTCGGTCATCTTTATACACTTTTGCTATTGCCTAAACGTTTAACATCATCAGTTAGTTCAGTTAGCTGAAGGCTATCATCAACTAACCAACCAACCAACCAACCAACCAACTAACCAACAGACCAACGATTCATCCAACCATCCATCCATCTAACTATCCGTTTAAGTATTCAACCAACCATCCATCCATCTATCCATTCGTTTAAGCATCCAACCAACCATCCATCCATCCATCCTTTTAGTCATCTAACCATCCATTGACTTAAACATTCCCTTATTCAATTCATAGTTAGTCTGTCTGTCCAAGAGTCAAGCTTGGCTGCTTGACAGCCTGGCATGATTCCTTTGGTTCCTGTCTGTCGGTCTGCTTGTCTGTCCATGGCCAATTTTTTTCCATCTTTGGCTTGTTGATTTGATTTGATTCCTTTTTCCATATTTTTCTAATATTTTTTTCTTCAAAGTTCTATAAACGGTCTTCAAACTCCCACACACCTACACCTATATATGTATGTATATGCATACTTCGATACACATGTATGTATGTATGGTATACAGATTCATGTGAGTGTGTTAGCTGTCATCATAAGTGTCATGCAACAACTACTAGAATAGTAGTAATTGTAATTGTTGTTGCTGCCTTCACATTTAGTTCAGTTGAGTTGACTTCAGTTCAGTTCAGTTATTCATTGCTTTGCATAGTTGCTGGCTACCATAAGGATTCGTTTTGAACACTAGGATATCAAGGACACCAGGACACTTGAACACACAACCAAACAAACATCACACATATACGTAGATATTGAGAGAATATCAGGACAGGACGAGAACATTGCATCGGTTTCGTTTAGCAAGCCTAAATAGCTTCTTCTATCCCTTCATCCTTGTCCTAATAGTAGCATTGGTTGTTACATTGCGTGTGCACTGCTGTGTTATGCAACACCATTTTTTTCCATCATTTCTTCCATCATCATCATCATCATCTGCAATATCTCGGTTTTATTTTTTTGTCATAGAATTTCTGAAACATTTTTTCTGCCATTTTTTTTTTTACATATTTCTCGGTATTGCATGCCAATGTTGCTGCAGATACTGATGATGATGATGATGGTGTTGACTTTTTCTTTAGGCACTTTTAAGGTACAATTTTTTTTCACTCTCTCGGTCAATCTTGCCATATTCATATAGTTTTGTTTCCCTTTCTAGTTGGTTGCCTTATGCCTTATGCTGCTTCTTCATGCATTCATAGTTTGTTCAATTTGAATTCTGTTTTGCTGTTTTTAGTATTCACAGTTTTATAGTCGTTCATCGACACTTTGGCATTAATCAATTTAGGCAATTTGCCTTTCTTTCCATCTGGTTTTTTATATACATATTTCTTTTTTTTGGTAAGGATTCCATTTGGCAACTTGGTCTTGACCAAAGGCGTTTTAACAATCAACACCTAAATGCAATAACAACCATTTGAAATAGCATCATCATTGATAGAAACCTACGATGCCATGGGGAAAACTCCGTCATTCAGTTACTTCACTTATCATCATCATCATCATCATCATCATCATCAGTCTTGAGGAATTAAAATCATATTAGAGTAGTATGAGTATGTCCTTCTATTCCTTGATTCAAATGTTACATGTTGTGTATTTTTGTTGCTTATTTCTTGTATTTGTTAATTAGATTTTTTCAAGCTTTTGCCGTTACTGTTGTTGTTGTTGTTTATCACAATTTTCACTTACAGCTTCAATTGAATTATTGTACATACTTTCTATACACTTTTTCTTTCTTAATTTCTTTCTTGTTATACCCTACTTTTTAGTAAAATAACAAGAAATGAATTCCTTTTTGATATCAAAAAATCTTCTCATCATTAAATGCATTCCAACAAAATCTGTGGGTTAGTTCTTTGATGAAACACAAGAATTTGTGATAAACTTAAAACTGTTATCTGAGTCTTAAGCACAACAAAAGATGAGAACTTTCAAACAAACTTTTCAATCAAATTTGCCTTCATAAAATTTTGTCTTCTTAGAATAAAAATAAAATATTTTAGGATATTTTTAAGTTCAACGAAACTACTTAGTTTAATTCTTCTATTTCATTAAAATATTTTCCTTTCCTCCCGTTTTTTAGGGTTCCGGACCCAAAGGGTACCAAAGGGAACCCCATTGCAGAGACTTTGTTGTCCGTCTGCCCGTCCACGGGTTATATCTCATGAACCGTAATAGCTAGAGAGTTGAAATTTAGAATTTGATAGAATATAATAATAGAATTTGTAGTTCTATCCGGGCATCAGCAACAAATACCAAAAATTAAATATTTTCAAAAACTTAAAGGGGTCGCCATACAAGAAACTTTTTAGTTTGTATGGCAGCTATACGATCCAGTAATTCCACGATCTTAAAATTTGGATGGTTGGTGGGTATACATCAGAAACTTATATTCTCGAAATTGCAGCTTGAACGGATTACTAGGATGGGTACCTCCCATACAAACCCACCATTAAAATTCTGGTTCTTATTAGGAAAACTTTTTTGTTTTTTGGACTATTTAACTGAAATATAGACACTATAAGGTTCTGATATAGGAGCTGCACACCTGTTGAAATCAGCCTAATCGGCCAACTAGGAGGGGTACTTCCCATACAAACCCACCGTTAAAATTGAGATTCTTATTTGAAAACTTTTTTGTTTTTTGTCTGACTTGCACTTGGCCCATGTTCTTAAATTTCCTTTAGATTCATTGTGTCTCTTGAGGGTAACAATCTCAATAAACTTCTTCTAGGGTATTTTTAAGTTCAGAGAAACTAGTTATATATTTCCATTTTATTAAATCATTTTACTTTCCTTTCGTCTATTTTTCTATTTATTTTTTTTCTCTGTTAAGGGAAATGAGAAAAATCAATTCCTGAAATGAACATAAAGATAAAGTCAATTAATCACATTCTCAAACAACCAGCGATTTACTTCTCTATCTACTGGATTGTTTATTTATTCAATTGGAATTTCCTCCTCTATCCTTCCTTCATTTATTTTTCCATCACTTTATTTACTATTACTTACTTAGTTTCTCATTTAGAATTAGTCATTTAATGTTCAATCAATTAATCAATCATTCACTCAATCTATCTATCAACCAATTAACCAATCAATCAATTATTTTGGTAACATTTTTAATCATCATTCTACATACTTTCTATTTTGCAATCATTGCAAGAATTTCACTTGCTTTCATTGCCTTATAAAATTCTAGGCAAATAGAAAAAAACAAAAAAAAAAAAACAAAAAAAAAAAATGCAAAAATATTTATGGCTCGCATTTAATTTTCTATTTAAGTAACTAAATTAAGATGAGATACACGAAAGGAAAAGAAAGGAAAGAAAGAAGAAAAATAACTAAAATTGTTGCTGTTGCAAATTCAATTGGCTTTTGTTGGTCGTCAGTTGCCAATTGCCAATTGCCAGTTGTTAGTTGTTTTATTGTTGTTGGCAACATATGAAGAAACAAGTTGCAACTAGTAAATGCATTTTAATTGAACAATTTACTAGTTTACAATAATAGTAACCACAACCGCAACAATAACAAGAAAAGATACATAAGGCAACAATAAAAGTATCTGCATCAACAATAATGAATAACTTGAGTTGAATAAATGGAATAGCTAAAGCAACATTGCTAACCTAGGAAATGACTTTATCAGCACCAGCACCAGCAGCAGCAGCAACAAAACAAATAAAAATTAATATAAAAATAATAATAAAAAAAAAAAAAGAAAAAATACCAACAATAAAAAAAAAAAATAAATAATAATAATAAGAACAATAATAAAAGCATATAGAGGGTAGTTTAATAAGTTAAGTTACTAAGTATCTGCCATACACGTATGTAATGTAAAGTGATAAAGTGATGAAGTTGGTGCCAAGATGAGGTGTAGTGAGATGAAATGAATTGCATTTCAGTTGTGCTGAGTTGAGTTGAGTTGAGAGAAGTTGAATTGAGTTGGGGTTTGGTGGTTTAGTTTGGTTGCGTTTGTATGGCGCGAACGCAAAAATATTTTCCGCTTAATTTAACAGGAATTTCAATTGACAGACATGAACACGACAAAAGCGACGGCGACATATGAAGTTGCCAACACACACAAATTGTTAATAGAGTAAGGGGATAGATATACTTTCGTACTATATTATAGCAGGTGCAATTGATAGATAAGCAGGGGGCCAGGGAGGGAAAATAAGTACAGTTAAAATATAACATGTTATACATATAAACTCATACCCAGACAGGCAGACAGATAGACAGACAAACTGAGAGGAGAGACAAGCAGACAACATGCGTTGCATTACATGCTTTGACAATGTCAATTTCTATTAAGAGTTGACCTTGTCAACATGTTGCAGCAACATGTTTACTTACATACACGCACGTACACACGTATTTATACACTTGCAGTCACACACATACACATACAATAGTACAATATAAGCATATGCATTTAGTAAGAGAAACATGCACGAGCACGTGAAGTTGACAATTTTGTGACAAATGTGTAAATTGCATTTGATTGTTGTTATTGTAGAGATACTTCGTCTGTTGTTGTTGTTGTTGTTACTATTACCGATGTTGCACATTTCAATTAAAGATATTTCATTGCTCACATGATTGAAATAGAAAGATACTATGTATTTAAAATTAGTTAGAGCGTGTAATTGAGAATTGAGTGCGCTGATGATGATGATGATGAATATTAAAATAGGAAATTTTCTATTTTCAATTTTCCATCTTCTATATCAAAGAAACTTTAATTAAATGATTGTTATTGGTTGGTTGGCTGGTTTGGTATTCGAATGGAGAAAATATCATTTATATTATTTGCTTGTCAATAAATTTCTATTGATTTTTTTTCTGTAGATTTTTTTTACATGTCTTTCTTTGACTTACCTTATGGGCTCTGATGGGGGCGCCCTCTGAACAAGCTAATGTGACGTCCACCAGACTCTCGTCCTGTAGTAATTGACTAAACACCCCTAACAGGTTGGATTGATGATTGTTCCACCTCAAGCAGTAGTGCTCACTGCCCATGTCGGTGACAGCTTACGCTGCTGCAAAAACAGAAAGAGATTAAATTTATTAAATTAGTAACTTAATGATGGTTTAAAGAAAGAGAGAAAGAAAGAAAGAAAAAGTGTGTGATAAAATTAAGACTAAAGAATTTTATTTTATTATTGTACAATAAATAGGCGATCATAAAGCCAATCTGGATAAATCTTCGCTCTATAGTAGTTGCCCCTTTCTATGCTTGCAACGAAGGCATTCATTGGGATCTCAGGATCGCTATGGTTGCAAGGATTATCACTGATTATTGCCTATCTATTAATTTTCATATTTTTTAAATTTACTCCCCTTCGCTAAAGAAGTTTCACTTCGAAAAAAAAAAAATATTCCCAGTGCAGGACTTGAGTCCCACGCCCTCGGTTTACAAGTCTTACTCTCTAACCACAATGCCATGGAGAATTTTCAAATGTATTTAGCTAAATAGTTCCAATATAATAATAACAACATCGTCAAATTTTGATTTTCGTTACATTTAATTTTCATATTTTTTTGGAAAAAAAAGAAACATAAAAATATTATAGAATAATAATTCATTTTAATTCACTTTACTTTACTTCGTCTGGTATTTTACTTTGTGGCATGTAGTAATTAAACATATTTGTAGCATCATTTCATTGCTGTTAATTAAATGTAGAATTACATACATTGATTCATTTTAATTAAAATACGAGTTCTTTATTCATTTTGTCCATCTCTTTGTTTATTTGCCTATTTAAGTATCTATCTATCTATCTATCTGTCTGTCTGACTGTCTGTCTGTCTGTCTATCTGTCTGTCTGCCTGCCTATCAGTCTATTTGCCTTTTATAATTCTACATGCAACACCTTCTACTTAACTTTGTAACTTTATTTACATTTAATTTATTATATGTTCCAACATGTTTGCATGCTGTTTTCTGCAACTTTGCTTTACTGTTTAACATCAACTTTATTCTGTGTGGCGTTGTCCGTTGTCCGTTGTTTGCATGTAGACTTTGTTACTGTTGAGATGATTACAACAATAAGAAGAAGTATAAGAAAAGGAAGCTTGTCATGTTGCATGTTACTTGCATTTGAATAAATCAAATATTTATCTTATCTTGAATTATTGTAAGTATATGCATAAATGATCTGCTTTATGCTTTATGATCTCTCTCTCTCTCTCTCTCTCGCTCTTCCTTTGCCAAGATTATTATTTAATTTCTTCTCTGAACATATGATTTTGATTTTAAAAAAGATTCCCTTGCTGGATTGTCTTGGTGTGGGTTAGGGATCAAAATGTGTAAGGACAAAATCCGTAAACTAGACAAATCGCTCGCGAAACATTTATAGGTCTGCAACAATTCATGTCTTGAGGTCTTTGTTTTGAGATAGTAATAACATTGTGTGTAATTTTGTTGCTATGGAAATTGGAAACAAAGACCGCGAAACTTTAAACACTGGCAGAACTTCTTTTGGATGAACGATTAGAGTCTATATATTCTATATATTTTCATTGACTTTGAGTAAGAACCATGAGCGCGATGGTGATGGTACTTCTATAGGCACCAGCATAAGCATTAAGCATTAGGGTTTCCCATCAAAATCTGTAATAAATTGATTGCGAATACTAAAGCTTTGGTATTACAAAATGCTGTAAAGGTTTTGGGTGAACTTGTTTTCTATATAAAAACCTTTCTACCTTTTTTTTTTGTTTTTTTTTTTTTTTTTATTATGAACAAAAGTTTGTTTGTCACATTTGAATAAAAAATGTGACTGAGAAAAAAAAACCAAACACAAGATAAATTTAATGATGCAACAATCTTCTTCTTCTTCTTCTTCTTATTATTGTTGTCGTTGTTGTTTTGTTAATTATGCAACAACAAGAACAACAGACAATTATTTAATAATTTGTTTGCAAGTAAGTTGAGGCAAGTTGTGGCAAGTTGAGTATCTTTCAGATTGTCTGCCTGGCAGCATAAATAAAGAAATTATACGCATTTTTATTATAGCCAGAGGCAAACACCTTACTGATGTTGTTGTTGATGTTGCAGTTATTAGTGTGTTGTTGCTGAAAATCGTCAGTCATTAATAAAGTGCGTTGCTGCAAACTCTTTTCTTTTTTTTTTCTTTGTTTTTTGGTTGCTTATGCGCTTGTTGACATACTTACTCACTGTGTGTTGTTGTTGCTGCTGTCGTTTTTGCTGTTATTATTGACAACTCACACAATCTACACACACACACACACACACACACGCACACATGAGCATGCATACACAAGCACAAATCCATACATGTATTTATGGTTCCTATGAAGGCGCCACATGCCACAAATTTGATCTTTGAGGCGGCCGCCCATGGCGCTTGGCTCGTTCAACGTGTTCATAATTAACAAATCAATGTCTTTAACTTAGACACTTGTCTATCTATACATATACACATATCTATACATATACACATACATATGGGTATGTATGCATGTACATATATATGTGCATTGTTACTGTTGTTGTTGTTTTTTTTTTTTTTTTTTTTGTTTTGTTATAACCTTCAATTTATTCATTATGACATTTATTACCAAGCAGCAAGTATATTTTTAAATAAAAATCCATTAAAAAACAATATGTAAGTATATAAATTTCTATGAATAGTGAAATTATTTCTATGGGATATACTACTAAATACTTGTACCCTATACAGAAGAGTGTTCATCAGCATCAGCAATATATCATTAAGAGATCAAAAAACTTTCTCTGTGTTTTGTACAAACAAGATTCTGTTACATAAAACAGTATTGATGTCTCTTCTTTTGAAGCTCTGTGTCTAAATTCCAATGATATTAAACAGAATTGGTAGATTATTCAGTTCAAATGTATGATGTACTTAGTTGATTTAAAAGGAGTCAAATGCTAGATCTAAGTACTATTGTGGTACCCTGTTAACATAATTATACTCTTCACGGAAGTGAATAGTATTATAAGTTTGTCATAAAGTTTGTAACAGGCAGGAAGAGACTAAAAAAACCACATAAATTATATATATTCTTGATCAGCTCGATTAGACGAATTGTATGCAAACTACTCCCTCAGTTTTTGAGCTAGAGAAATTTGCAACTATTTTTTTTCATTAGACGCAATTCATTTGTTGGAATCTGCCGAATCGATCTTCTTCGAACTGAAATATCGGAACTAAATAAGTAGCTGGACCACATGCAGTAACCATGTAAAATATAAGAACCTACGATTACTGGCTCATATAGCTTTCATGCAAATATTTCAAGCTCAATGTTAATATGCAGTATGAATACTGACTCTACCCTAAGAATAATGAAATTTTTCTGTAAACTCTATCACAGGAGTGTGGGAAAAAAAGTGAAGTGTGAAGAGTATTATAACTTCGGCCAATGTTTTATATTCTAAGGAATATTAGATGCTGGGGATTTTAGGTGGCAAAATAAATTAATGAATCCATAACTTAAATCAATTGGATTTTTTATGAAACTTTTACTATAAAAAAAAGCTAAGATTTTAATTAGAAAAAGCACACAAGTACACAACTTTAACATTTAGCTCAGATGAATTTAATTATTGATTAATACAAATATTAATTAATTTCAAATGAGTTACAACCAAATTGAGAACAAAATTACACACAATTACATAAATCAAATACCATTTAAACAACTTTGGATACATCTTGGACGAATACCAAATTACAAACAATTTTTCATATACAACAAATTTTCAACTACAAACGATCCTTCATACTACGTGTTACTTGGTGCCGCTGCAGAACATCTTAATATACACTCTTTGAATGTTCGTTCATTTTTGAAATATTCGCGTCTATTAATTTCAGCCATCTTTTTGTATTCAGATTTTCTGGGAGACATCCGCCACATTGCGCCTGCAATTCGGGCCACGTCTGTGACTGTTGCATTCGGAAACTCGCGTTTTATGTCTCTTCGTGTATCTTGCAAAAATAACATAAATCCTGGCAATGGTGTCTTGGGCTTTAAGGTGGAATTTCTAGCCTTATAATTTTCAACTTCAGTCTTGTATATACCCCGTAGTCTAGCAGCTTCATTAATCCAATTGGATTTATCCTCCATTTGATGCCATCTCTCGCCGGCAAGTCGTGCTATTTCTGTCATTTTAAGTTCCGGATGCTCCTTTTTCAGCTGAAGTCGTACATGTTGAAACCAGAGCATGAAAGATGATAGTGGCCGCTTTGGCTTATTGTTCTGATACTTATAATTCGGCATTTTAATTCGCTAACTTTACCACTATCCAAAAACACTTAACTGACAATTTAGACCAAATAAATAAGTACAAAGAAAATGTGTAAAATAAAAATGGATAAATATAATACAAACGATTTGATAAATTTTTGTTTAACAACTGAAAATATTACTTGATGTTACTTCCAAAGAAAACTATATAAAGTGAATGTTTTCAAATTTAGTGACATAAAATTCTTTGCGTTGAAAGATATGATTATTTTTTTTTTTTTTGTTTCGCTTGATGTTACTTCCGATGAAAACAAATCAAGTGAATCTTTTCAAATTTAATGACATAAAACTCTTTGCATTGAAAGATGTGATTTTTATACTTTTCACGGAAGTGAATAGTATTATAAGTTTGTCATATAGTTTGTAACAGGCAGAAAGAGACACAAAAAAACCATATAAAGTATATATATTGTTGATCAGCTCAGATAGACGAATTGATTAAGCCATGTCCGTCTGTCCGTCGGAACCACCCGAATCGGACTACTAGGAAGGGTACCTCCCATACAAACCACCCATTTGAATTCATGTTCTTATTAGAAAAACTTTTTTGTTTTGTGTCCTATCGAACTAAAACTTGGATACTATCAGTTTTGAAGACAGACCCAGAACATTTGTCAGAATCAGCTGAATCGGATCACTACGGGGCGTACCTCCCATACAAATCACCCATTTGAATTCATGTTCTTATTAGAAAAACTTTTTTGTTTTTTGTCCTATCGAACTGAAACTTGGATACTATCAGTTTTGAAGACAGACCCAGAACATTTGTCAGAATCAGCTGAATCGGATCACTACGGGGCGTACCTCCCATACAAACCACCCATTTGAATACTACAATGAAACATCCACTGCGTCCCGTGAAGAGTATTTCATCTTCGGCATAGTCAAAGATAACGTTCTTTCTAGTTTTAATTTATGTTTTTAATTTTAAGTTTTAAATAATTAAGAGAAAGTTATTTAAATTGTTTTGTGTGTTTCCTTGTGGAAAAAAAAAAGTTGTTTTAAATTTTCTTTGGCATTGAAATCAAATGCCATTGATATTATTGTTGAAAAGTATTGTATCTATGAGTTGTGTTGCTGTTCTAGGAGACACACACTTCCAACTGTTGTGTACGCATGTGTGCTACCACTCACAATTTGACATCGTTAAAGGTTGTTATTGTTGTTAACATAAAATGAAGGATGAATGTTGTACGACGCATTGCATGCAGCAACAAGTGAATGCAATCATAAAAAATAGTATAATATTAAAAGCAACAAACAACAACAACAACAGCAACAACAATAACAACTATAGATACAACAGATGCCGTCACTGATGTTGAAGCAATGAACAATTAAAAATCAACACTGAAGTAGAAGTAACAGCTACAGCAACAACAACAACAACAACAACAAGTCATGTTGAGCTAAGTTCAACTTGTTTGAATCACTCATGATTCTGCAACACTTCCGGCAGGCATAAACAGACAAATGGACAGACAAATATACACACAGTTGGATAGATAAACTGACTGACTGACTAACTGACAGATGCACGCATGCATTCATGCTTCTTTTCTTGTTGTATTCGATATTTGCCTCTTAAAATTTAATATCAACTCAACTCAACTCAACTCAACTCAACTTGAATCAATTCACTTCACTTGATTCAAAACTCAACGAAATGCACAACACAACTCAACTCAACACAATTTAATTTGTTTTGATCGTTATAAATTTAAAAAATCGGAGAGTTCCGTAACAAATGGGTGACTACTTGTATGGGATGGGGTAGCCCAGTAGACGTCCGATCAAACTGAAGTTTTGACACTAACAGTTTCCAAATCATTTCCATCAACCATGTATTTTAGATATTTCAAGACCCTAGGGTTACTGGATCGCATAGTTTCTATACAAGTCTAGAAATTGCTTATATGGAAACCCCTCCCTTTAGATTATTAAATTTATATTAGTTTTAGTATATTTTGTTGTAGTCCGAATGGAAATTTAATTTTCTATTGGATATTGCAGGCTTATGGAAATCTTTGGGTAAGGAACCCAAAAAAAAAAAGAATAATAATAATAATTCCTAATTTAACTTAATGCAGCAGCAAGAATTTGTCAAATTAGAACAACGATTAATGTGTGAGGATCTTTATTAATCTAACTTACATGGTATGGAAAATTTCACCACTAAATCTCAATATTGAAAGAAAAAATGTGCAAATTGATATTTTTTTAACAAAAAACCAAATAAATTTGAAAGAAATAAATATATGATTTTTATTGTATTTTAACACAAACTTAACTTGTTGCAATTTATGAGGCTACGCATAGAAAGTATATTGTATCTATAATATACATATATAGGCAATTATTTACATAAGTAGTAGCATCTGGATACATTCACCTGTTTGTTCAGTCGTCTCATCATACATAAGTATATATATACATAAATATCTTAAAGTTGTTTTTCGTTGTTTTTCTTCTATAAATTCACACAAAGTTCACAGTTATGGTAGTTTAGACGTTGCACTGAACTGAGAAAGACGCACATTAAATGAATTATGTTGCTGCTTTTGCTGTTGCTGTTCGCAGTTGTTGTTGCTGTTGCTGTTGCAAGTATTGCTGCAACATTTTGTGTCAGCAATGAACGTAGTTAAATATCAATTTGTGCTTGAAAAAGAAGATATATGCTTTCAAGATCGTAATCATTTTTAGTAGAGAATTAAACCACCATAGCGGGAGCTAAAAAATTGCATTCGTTCAAGGTGCAAGGTTGCTGACAACAACAGCAACAGCAACAGCAACGGCAACGGCAACGGCAACGGCAATATATGAATACTGACTGCTATTGCTTATGTTGCACTATTAAAATGTATCTAAAACAATAAAAAGAACCAAAAGACTTTTGTTCGAATTTTGCTTTGCTTTAAAAGAAACATAAAAAGGAGGTTAATTTCAGTTATGCCAAAATTTTAATACGCTTCTCATATTTTTCTAAGCTCCTTGAATTGAGCATACAGAAACATACCATACAATATATACCATATATTTACAGTTGAGTCATTGTTCATACTGCATATCAAATGCTGCCAGTTAGCGGAAGTGGTAGGTAGCTTTCGTGAGAAAGCTATATCCATGAGTATAGCTTTAAACTGTGCCATCATTTGTGGGCTACAAAGCTGAGAGCTATGTTCAAATTTGGGCCACCAATCCATGAACTTTTTGGAGTTCGAATTGGTAGTAGTTCGGGTAAGAAGTCTGACCAGAGGCTATTTTCTGGTAACACGGTGGTCGAGCCCACGGAACTTGTCTCCGTCCTGGCCAGCGGGTACGGTCCCCTTGTGGGAGTATCGTGGTGGCTGTGGTTTATACCCAAATGCGGGTAGAGTAATACTCGACGTTGTGTAGTACAACCGGGAGATCAACAGAGGCTTAAGATGAGCCTCGCTCCCCACCAAGAAGTGAGTCATATTTACCAAAACATATATGACTCGAATTTGGTGTTTGCAAATATATATGCTAGGGGACGTTGATTGATGTTTATCAATCCATATGCTTGGCACCGAGTTCTTAAGTCTTCTCACTTCTACTACTACTTCATTTCAATAATGAGATCGAAATATTTGTATGTGGGAGCTATACGATCCAGTCGTCCTAGGATCTTGAAAATTACATGGTTAATGAATATGAGTCACATTCTTAGTTCGATTGCACGATAAATAAATAAAACAAAAAAAGTATTTATAAGAAGAACATCAATTTAAATTTGAGTTTGTAAGGGATAAAACTATAAGAACCAGTAATCCTAGGGTTTTGAAATTTAAATGGTTACATGTCAAACAATTAAAACATTCACTTTTCTATTGCTAAGAGTTTTTGAAATAAAAATATAAATTTGAATTTAGGTTTGTATAGAATTTATACCTCCTAGTGATTCGATTCGGTGAAAAGAAATCTTCGTACAACTATTTTGCAATCTTGAATAAATCATCTGTATTCTGTATCATGTCAAACGGATAGAAAGAAGGTCATGGCTAAATCAACTCATCTCGTTTTAGTGTTTCCTTCTTCTGTGTGTTACAAACTTTATGTACAAACTTATAATCAGTAATATTAACAGCATGAAGAGTATAAAAATAGAAGTAAAAATAGTAAATAAAGTGAGTAACATTTTTGTTATTTGTTTGCTGCTGCTACTTAGTTCCCAAGATACTGAGATACTCACTCGTATATTTGTTCCTTCTTTAGATTTCACTTACATCGAAAATATAAAAAAAAAAAACAAAACAAAAACAAAATAGAATATAATTATACAGATCGTGTTTTGTTGTTGTTGTTGTTGGTGTTGGTGTCTTTTTGGTGTGAATGAAAATTATAGCTTATTATATTTCTATTGCAACATTGCTGCTGCTGCTGCTGCTGCTGCTGCAACAACAGTAACAACTTAAGCACTCAAGTGGCGAACAATTTTCTGCACGCTAACATTTTGTGGCAACAATTTTGGATTTATTTTGTATCTAAATTTTGTTTTATTGTAGTAGTTTTATTCAATTTTCATTTTGCATTTTCTCTTTTCTTGAGATACTTTTATGCTCTTGTTAATTTATCAGTCTTAATCTATTTGTCTATCATTTATCTATTTGTTTATCCATATATTTATATCTATCTCTTTATCCATAGCTACACTACATTGATCTAATTATCTGTACAAATACATATATATTGTACAATAAGTTTATGTATCATGTATCTATGAAGCAGAGAAACACTTCTTCTTCTTTTTCTTGAAGCAAAAACTAATGCAGCAATGCAGAAGCATTTTACATTGTGTTGTGCAATTTTGTATCTTTTGTGTTTTTTTTTTCCTTCACACACATATATGAATATTGTGATATTTTGTGTTGTTCGTCTTCTATTATCGCCCACTTACTATGTTCGCTCATTCGTATTGAAAATTCATGGCACGCATGCGCACGCGTTAATTAATGAAATCGATGAAACAATGTGGCAGCAGTCAATGGTGAATGAAGAAACATTGCCTACAAATCCCACGCCTGATTTATGAATTAGCAATATGTTGTTGTTGCCATTGTTGTTGTTGTTGTTGCCATTGTTGTTATTGCAATTTTCCACTCAATACAATACAATAGTACTGTAGTGTATGTAGTACAGTGTATTGTAGTAGAAGGTTATTGCTGCTTCGATGATGGCAACTTCTTGTTGTTGTCGCTGCTGATGTTGGTCTCTTGTTGTTGCTAATATACAATAATTGACAGCTAAGTTCGTTTGTTTTTTTTTTTGGTTTTTCTATCTTTTCACCTTAGACACAACAAGTGTTGTTACTATTTTTGTGCTATTATTGTTGTTGTTGTTGTTGGTTGGTTGGTTTTGTTAGTACAAAAACAATTGTGTGCTTGTAGTAAAGTCATACGTGTTTTGTTGCAAACACAACAATAGCATTGCATTCTAAATAGCAAGATACATGAAGGAGAGACGATCATCACTGATAGCCAACAACAAACAAATGAAGATCAAGTAGAGTAAAAGAAGAAGTACAAAAAAAAAAAAAATCAGTCAAAACGACATTAGATTTCTTATACCCTTCTCACTAAAGTGATTCTATCATAAGAGTAAATATGAAATGAATAGAAAAACCTCATGAAAACAATTCTATGATTATTAAAACAGAAGTTTTCTTTTCACATTTTCACAGGAGGGATATCTTCCATATATACACAAATTCGAAGTCAAGTTCTTATATAAAAAAAAACTTTCTGGTTTTTGGCATAAACGAACTGAAAATTGGATACAATAAATATCTGCCCCATATTTACCAACCATGTAAATTTCAAGATCAAGATCAAGGATTACTGGATTGCATAGCTCCCACACAAATATTTCGGTCTAATTCGTTTTCTTTTTTAGTGTTCTGGACCCAAAAGGGAACCCTATTGCAGAGACTTCGTTGTCCGTCCATCCGCTGAAATTTTCACAGAACATGTAGTTCCATCGTTGCACTTAAACAAAAAAAAATATTCACTGTGCAGGACTCGAACAATAGGGGTTCCTACTCTCTCAAGGACTCGAACAATAGGGGTTCCTACTCTCTCCTGGACTCGAACAATAGGGGTTCCTACTCTCTAACCACTACGCCACAGAGAAATTTTTATTGTACTTTAGGCAAGTTCATAGCTCCAATATAATAATAAATTTTGATTTTCGTCACATATCATTTTCATATTTTTTGGAGTCTATTTATTTATTGAACGGGAATGTACTTATAATTATGGTAAATTTAAAGAATTGCACAGACTTAGTTTAACTGCATTTATTTATTATATTTATTTTGAAGTAAATTTATATAAAGTACAACATTTTACTCTAATTTATAATAATACAAAAACAGTATAAATTCTGGAATCTATCCTAAACATAAGTCCATCATCAATAAATCATCATGAATCGTAAAGAGTATAACAGCTTCGGACTAGCGGCATTGCTTTGCATTATTTTTTGGAGGGGTACAACAAAAGTTCGACTTTGTTAATTGTTGTTTGCAATTTATGCCACATGCATGCTAATCATTGCTGACTTGGAGGTATAGCAAGCAACAAAATGTTGCTGGCTCCTGAAAACATACACAACACACACAAACCAATCCACTTTTTTTCGATATGTCATATAGTAACGATGATATTACAAAATTCCAAAAGTAAGAAAGAAAAACTATAGTGGTAAATCATGAATAATGAAAACCAGAAATAAAGATGCAACACTTTTACAATAAATAAGAAGCAGGAACAAATTAAGTTTAAATGCGAAGCAGCAACATGTTCATGGTCATAATGTTAGTTGACCAATGGCCAACAATAACATAGAATAAGATACACGGCCACAGATAAAGGCAAAGAAAAGATGCCACCACATATTGAGTTTTCATGCAACTTAATGAGCTTACAAAACAGAACACAAGAAAACAAAAGTAAATAAAAAAACAAAAAACAAAATTTCAATAACCAAAACTCATTGAACAAAATAACATGGTGTAAGACAAGAAGCTGTTCGTTATTGCTTAAGTTGCCCCCTACTATTATTGTATTTACTGGTTACATACATATGTACAATATATCCTAGTAAATGCTGTTGCACTTAGTCATGAACCAATCGACCGAACGAATGACGACTGACGGGCCGACAAAAGGCCAAAAATATTACAAAATGAAATAAGCAAACAAACGAACCGAACAAAACAAAACCTGGGGGTTTGAATCATTAAAATTAAGCTGCAGGTGGCTACTGTTCATCATCATCATTATCAGCAACAACATCATGATGATAATTACTATTTATCATTATGATCAATAATATTATCATCATCATCATCATTTTAAGTTGCTTGCTACTGTTGCAGCAGTCTGTTCTTGTTCAGGTTGATGTTGAAAGATATCCCACGGTGCACAGTAGCCCTTCATTAGTCAACTAAACAACACACAAAACAACACAAAACTTAAGTTTCTTTTGCTTTTTGGTTTTCTTTTATTTTAGGGGTTCCGTACCCAAAGGATACCAAACGGAATCCTATTACTAAATCTTCCTTATCCGTTCGTCCGTCCCCGGGTCATATCTCATGAATCGTAATAGCTAGAGAGTTGAAATTTTCACAGCAATTGTAGTTTTATCCGGGCATCAGCAACAAATACTAAAACTAAAATATTTTCAGAAACTTAAAGAGGTCCTCATACAAGAAACATTTTGCTTTGTATGGCAGCTATACGATTCAGTAATCCCACGATCTTGAAATTCGAATGATTGATGGCTACACAGCACAGACTTATATTGTCGAAATTTCAGTTTCATTGAAACACTAGGGAGGGTACCTCCCATACAAACCCAGAATTTAAATTCAAGTTCTTATTAGTAAAACTTTTTTGATTGTTAGACTATTAAATTGAAATTTGGACACTATAAGTTTTTGATAAAGACGCTATACATCTGTTGAAATCAGCCAAATCGGCCAACTAGGGAGGGTACCTCCCATACAAACCCACCATTAAAATTCAGGTTCTTATTAGTAAAACTTTTTTGTTTTTTGGACAATTGAACTAAAATTTAGACACTATAAGTTCTTGGCATAGGCGCTACATATCTGTTAAAATCAGCCAAATCGGCCAACTAGGGAGGGTACCTCCCATACAAACCCACCATTAAAATTCAGGTTCTTATTACTAAAACTTTTTTGGTTTTTGGACAATTGAACTAAAATTTAGACTCTATAAGTTTTTGATATAGCGCTACACATCTGTTGAAATGAGCCAAATTGGGAGAGTACCTCCCATACAAACCGCAATCTGGTACGGAACCCTCTCCGTGAACGAGTCTGACTCGCACTTGGCCCATTTTGTTTCTTTTTTTTATTTTTGTTTGTTCATATTTTCAATTAAATAATTTTACACAAAAGATGCAAAAAAAAAAAAACAAAAAAAAAACTATGAAATATGATGAGTGTTGGATTCTTCTTGTTTATTTTTTTTGTTTTTTTTTTTGTTTTTTGGTTCCTTGCTTTATCTGCTATTCTTCTCTCTATGTGTTGGCAACATTCATCGATTACGATTTATTTCTTTGTTCTGGCAGCAAACACATTGCATGTTGTTGCACTTTATGATGTGGCTTAAGCTTCAATGATGAAGATGATTAAGTAAAATATAATGATGATGATCATGTTGATGCTAATGATGATGATGAGGCAGCAATGAGGATGTGGCAAAACACTGCGTGGCATATTCACAGTTTGAGCCTAGAAAACTCATTAATATTGAAATTTGTTCGTGTTCATGAGTTATTAGCAATTTTCTAATTAAGTGTGTGTGTTTCGTTGTTGTTGTTGTTCTTGTTGTTGTTGTTGTTGTAGATGTTGCTAAATGAACAACATCAAGGAAAAGAAGAACAAATCAAGAAGAAAAAAAAAAAGATAAAGAAAGAAGGAAAGGAAAGGAAAGCAGTTTTTTAAGAAACACAAGGAATGAAAACACATCATATGAAAGATCATACATAACTTTCCGTATAAGAACTTAGAACTTTAGGAGTCTAAAGAACACAACAATAGTATATTGTTCTATATTCTATAATTTTACTCACATCTTTCAAACTCTGCTTAAACTTAAGATTAACTTACAACAGAAACAGCAATAATTACAACCTCTGAAAGTGTGGAACGACTATGCAGAAGAATTCGACTTAAATGATGTCCTCTCCTTCTGAAAGAAAACGATTTTTTGTCTTATTTATCATCATCATTCTCATCATCATCATCATGTTCTTTTTTAAGTTATAACACTTTGCAACAGAGATTCTTAAACTGTGCTGATGGAAATCGATGCAAACAATTCTTAAAGCTTAAAATTGTAAAATGTGATAAGCAAAATAAATTAAATATTATAAATAAAAAAGTTTAAGAAACCCTGCTTGACACCTTTTAATAATCATTATCATCATCATCATCATAATCATTGTTCATTACCATGATGATTGTTGGTCGGCGGCAATCATCAAAGTGCCGCCTTAGTTTATGTTGATTTATTTACTTATAAAAACAGCAACAGCAACATCAACAAAAAAAGTCATAATAAATGATGATTTCAAAAAATAAGGAAACAAAAAAAAAAAATAATAATAATAATAATAATAAGGAGAGTAACTAATTGTTGTTGGTGTTATTGTTATTGTTGTTTAGAAATTCTGAAATTTATTAAATAAATTCATTAAAAAATCATGCATGCGTAAATAAATGCGGTTGCTGTTGATTCATTCAACTTAATTTAATTTAATTTTTCATTTATTTATTAAGTTATTTAACAAATAAATTACTCAAGTTAAAGAGGAGTAGTGAGAATTTGTAGCAAATAAAATTAGTCTTATCAATTTGGCATGAGGTTTTGTAATGCGCGACAGACAGAGTAAATTAAGAAAACCCAGAGGACATAGAACTGACTTTGGATTATATCTTTTTCTATTTGTTTTACTATCATTTATATAAACTAAGTCTCTTAGTTTTGAAGATGTTGAGATGAAGATTTGCTTATATACAATACATCTATGCCTTCCAACAGACCTGTACCTATACCTATATTTGTAATCTGTAGCCCATCTTCATACAAAACAGTAAACCATCAATTGTGTGTTAATTTATCAATCTAAATAGTTGAAATTTTTGATTTAAATCTCATTTTTGCTTTGCTCTGATCATTATTATTGAAAATCATAATCTTATTATGGGAAAACAAACCATCATTCATTTACATTTTTGGAATACAAATATTAAAATTATGTATTAGGTGATAGAAACACAAAATTCAAAATTCTTGAGATTAACGAAGAAAAGATTTTTGATTGCATTGAGAGAGTATATAATGGTTTGTTAAGACCAAAGGTAGAATTTTTTTTCTTATTTTTATAAATTATTGCACTCAAATCCTCACCATCTTCATTTTCATCATCATCACCATCATAATAAACATCATTCATCATAATTATGAGTTTTAAAATGAAATTTATTTAATTAAATCAAATAAATTACTAGATGAAAGTGAGGAACTAATCATCATCATCATTTATAAATTATAAAGGCACACAGACATTTTAACGTGAAAACGTTTTTAGAAAAGATTCCGTGGTCATGTCAAAATCTATCGCTGCATTACATGCAAACGCTTTAGGTGTCGCCAAAAATTTTAATATATATCTCGTGACTCAAAAGTTAAACGCCAAGTAATTTATATATTTTGCAAATATACGAGTGTCCGTTGCCTGTTAGTCCGTTAATTCATAGCGAGATTACGTCCTCAATTGGGGAATGGGGTTCAAAATGATGAAATGCTGTTTGTTGGTACACGCATCACTTGAGAACGACTCAACTAAGTTGAAGTTACACGAGTTAAAATGTACCTGATGATTCACGAGAAACGTTTTCACTTAAATTTTTTAATAAATGTGATTATGAAATTAATCAAAATTTTTAACATTTTTTAAGAATAATTAGAGCTTCAAAATTTGATAAGAATTTAATACAATATGATATGAGTATTTAAGATTCACTAAAATTTTCATAAGAATTTCGGTATTTTCTCTTCTTTATTAGTAAATAAAACTCATTATTAAATCTCCCCATAATAAGGGACTCTTTTGGGATTGAAACTGTAAGTATATAGCAACACTTAAAAGGATTGTTATTATTGCATTTTTGCCCCCTATTTTTTGTTGAGGTGTTCGTTGCTCTATCTGAACTGATGAGTTTCTTTATGCAAAATGTTAAAGCTTACAAAGCACAGAAGGGTGAATTTAGAGCTTCATTCTTAGTTTTTCATAGAATGACATAGAATTTGAAATTGCAATAGAGTTTATACTTCTTATTGTGAAAGAGTTTTAGAAATAAATAAGGTGGGAAAATATCCTTAAAAAAGAAAGAAGAAAACAAATTAATAAAAGAAATATCTTAATAGGAGATCCTCCAAAAATTATTGATAATCTTAAACCTTTCGGAAACTGACAACATTTGCTGATATGTCGAGGAAGTAATGCATACTAATATGTTGATGCCAGCTCAGCTATTTCTTGGAACTAAACAAACAACAACATGGGTAAATGATATTTGGTTAGGTTAGGTTAGGTTACATAGGCGGCCGCACACGAGTACATGCGTGAGATGGGATGGGGGTAAACAAAAAACAAAAAAACGAAAGGTCAGACCTTACCGGGTGGTATGAGAGTTGTTCCCAAAAACCAATCTAAAGAATCCAGAAAAGCAGCCAGATCTTCTAGTGACACTTTTGCCAAATTGCTCAAATCTTTAAAGAACATTTTCCTGGGAAAATAGGTTCGTCTACCAAGCAGAGCAGGGCAGTCATATAGGAAGTAAGAAATGCTCTATGATTTTTCCTCATCTTGACAGCTACGACAGAAGTCTTGATGCAACCTTTAAGCCATTAGCTCAATTGGGAAGTGCGTCACTAAGACTCCCATCATTATTTGAAACCTTTTCTTTTTCTTTTTAAATTGTAGGAGTTTTGGTTGATTTGCTCATTTAGCTTGTGAGAGAATGTCTTTTAAAGATCTGTAAATATCAGCAACTGCTAGAGAAACAGATAGTGTCATCCTGCTTAGCGAGATTAAATGCTGGCGATATTGGTTAAAAGGAAATGATATTGGATATATGATATTTTATTATGTAGATTAGATATTAGATATGCTCATGGAAATTTCTAAAGTAAATCACCGTTCAAGAATTTGGTATTTTTGAATTTTTTCTGCCAACAGAAAACAACAAAAAAAAAAGAATTAAAAATATTTGATCCACACTTCCTTAATTAAATATCAATTTCAAAAAATTATTTCACACTATTCAGTAGATTCTCTTTAAAAATTTCAATATCTTCATCATCTTCTGTCATTTATATTGTTTTTCCACGTAAGATACACTTAGTGATTTGTTTTTTTTTTTTTTGCTTTAGATACTTTAGTTTTAGTTTTAGCTCATTTGATTGCAAATGGTAATAGAAAAAGAATATGTGATTAATGATTTCAGATAAATTGTAGCGACATTAAAATTCAAATTTAAAAATTCTGGTCATTTTTTTTCTCTTCTTTGCATTCACTTCTTACTTCCTATTTTTTTATTTCTTTTGATGTTTTAAAGTATCTACATTGATTGTTGTTGTATGAAGTTTCATTTCATTTATAATGCCACAACAATAACAGACACCAAAAAGTAGCGAACTGCCACTTGTTGCATGCAATAGATGTAATATTAAAAAAAAAAAAACAAAAATATACTATAAATATGAATGGGGAATGGAATGGAATGTAATGCAAAGCCAAATCAAACGCATGCATGCAATGAATATACTCACAGATACACACACTCATATGTACATACATACATATGTATCTAACGCCTACACATTGCCAACAACAAAAACAACAACAGCAACAACAACAACAACAATAGCAGCAGCAGCAACATCACAACAATCATCATGGAACAAAATAAAAAACAAAAAAATAAAAAATGTTTCTGCAATTGATGTTGCTGGGGCGCTTCTCTTGATGTTGCTATGATTGTTGTTGTACTTGTTGTTGTTGTTGTAACGGCGGCACATTTTAAATCAAATGGAAAACTATGGGAGCAACCAACAACAACAATAACAATAACAAGAGCAACAAATGCTAAAGCTAAAGAAGTGTCTTTGGTTACAAATAATGATGGGGCACATGAAGTCAGGCAGGCACGCAGGCACACAGGCAGGAATGTAGGGTGGTACGGTACAGTAAGTTAGGTTAGGTTAGATAAGGTTAGGTAATATAAGGTAGGGTATGTTAGAGTCGTTTATTAATTGCAACTTGTGTGTGTGTGTGTGTTAACATAACAAAAAAAAATTATGCCGCCACATGTTGCCGCAACGTGATTATGATAATGTTGCCGACTGCGTGTATTGCGAATTTCAATTGCAGAAAGCAAGCGAGTAGCACTTAAGTTTTGTGCTGGCTGCTTTTGATTATGATTGTCTTCATAACTCTGCTGATGATGATGATGATGATGATGATGATTATGATAATCATTATGATAAATATGAAGTTGCATAAATACTTACGAAAAATAATTCTTCATCCAACAAAAAAATACACAACACACGCATTCACTCATTTTTCTTGGCTTTGCTTTGCTTTGCTTGGCTTTGCCTTTGGTTTTGTGTTTGTTGTTCTTTCATGTTGTTGTTGTTGTTGAATTCCTTTTGGTTGCGTGGCATTTGCAAATATCAAACAAAATTATAACACAAAAAAAAAAAAAAAAGAAAAAAAAAAGAAGAATAATGCATGCGTGCGTGCGTTTTTGGTTTTGTTGCTATTGCATGTATCTACTATCTAACTGGAGCGACTGTTGCTGTTGTTGCTGTTGTTGTCTAATGATTGAGAGTGCCATTCATAATGATGATGATGATAATAATAATGAAGTTGAAAATGATGTCTCGTCATTCATTTCTTTTTACTTATGATTGAGGTGTTGTAAATTGCCACTTGTTGCCACAATGCAACCAACAAACAACATTCAACTTCAGGAAGCAACAAAGTGGCGATCAGCAACATTAACAGCAACAAGAGGAAGAAATATTATTGCAACTTGGCGTCGCACGCTCTTTTCAAACTGACTGCGACGACGACGACTGTGATTATAAACAATTAATTTACAAAAGGCTTCATTTCTACTACTATATGGTGAAAGGTTTTTGCTTTCGGGTAACATTAACGAAGAAGAACCAACTTACGAGTAGACCAACAACTTAAGAATTATGACATTGACTATGTTGTTGTTCTCGTTGTTGTTATTGTTGTTGTTGTTGTTATTATTGCAATGAAATCAATTTTGTTTTTCCCTTTTTTTTTTTTGTTTTTTGTTTTTCTTTCTTTTTTTTTAACTTGATTTTCTGCAATGCATGAGTCAATGATGATTTCCCCATAAATAGTTTTTATATCTTTTTCTATCTTTCACTTTTAATTGCTGGAATATTCTTGCTTTTTAGTAGTTTTTTTTTATATTATATATATTTTTTTGCATATAAGTATTTTATTTTTTTCATAATTTAAAGCCACATAAATTTTTATAGTAAAAATTTGTTTAAAATGGAAAATTAAAAAAAAAAAAATTAAAAAAATATTAAATAAAATTGCAAATAATTATAGCAACACTTGCTGCTGCTTATGATGATGATGATGATGTTGTTGTTGTTGTTATTGTTGTTGTTGTTGTTGTAAATGTTTGTTGTTGTTGCTATTGTTAGTGTGGTTAAAATGCTTAAAGCAGAAAATTATTTCTGAGAATAGAAAAATGTATAAACGAAATCTTTTGGTATCTTTTTTTTTTTTTTTGTTGCTGACTCTCAGTCAGTCCAATAGTCCACAGTTCAGTTTGTCTATCTGTCTGTCAGTCTATGTGTTTGTCTGTCTATATGTCTGTCTGTCTGGCTGTCTATCATTCGGCCTGTGAGTAAGTTCGCGAGGCTTAGAGTCATTTAGTCTTAGATACTATTTATCTTTATTACTCTCATTTTTTGTGTTTTTCAATTGAAAAGCAATTAAATGCTATTTGCTATTTGCTATTGCCAACTTGCAGCAGCAGCAGCAACAACAACAACAACAACACAAAACAATTGCAATATTTATTTGTCTAAGACAAATGCGAATGAACATAGGTATAACATATAGATCGGTTATGCCGACACACATACATACCTTTCACTCTAAATATTCAATACAATATTTTGATTGATTTCCTTTCTTTCAAAATAATTAAGAAATAAATCCAATCCCACCCTCATTTTGAAAGCATCACAATGGGTTTAAGGTCTTCGACTGAACTTGCCCTCAAGTTGAGTACCATATCTATTCCATTCTATCAGATCCTCTCCTATCCAAAATCCTACCCTATCCATAACTTATGACATGATGATGATTTTCATAAACACAACTTAACATTAGGAAATACAAAAGACTTTCTCGTATTAAAAGCTTACTTTATCACAATATAATTTTGATTATTAATATTTTGTATGAATCAGTTCATTTTAAAATGCTATCACTTCCATTAATCAGGAATCCATAACTGTGAGAGAGAAAATAAGAAATCCTCTTGCAATTAAATTTGTAGACTAGTTCCAATCAAAGCTGCTTCTCCAAAATAAATAATGGATTTCGTTTTAGATAAAAGTAATAGACCACTTGGGTAGTATAGTATATTTAATGCATTCTGACAGTTTCGTTTACTTTCATAGATCAAAAAAAAGTAATCATCTTTAGGAGACTTTAACTGTTTCTTTATAATCAAGAAAACCAATTTACTTAGGACTGTGACTCTTGGCAATATATTATACATATCTCTACATATTATATTATACTATGTGCTAATCATTTTGAGATACTATACATTTCTAAGCTTCACAAACCTCATGACAAAATCATAATATCTTTTTACACTACTACTACTATCACCATGTGTTAAACATATAAAAATCTAAACAAGCAACAACACATAGATACATTCAGTTACTGTCTGACAGAAATGAGTTCGGTTTTTTTGTTACAATATTTCCAGCAACAACGTGTACGTGACACCAACAATAAGCATGACAATAATGACGATTCTTCGACATTCGAAATTCAGGCTAAAAAATGTTTTCAGGCTCTGAAAATGCTAAAATGAAAATGAAACGAAAATGCTGAGTGACAAGCAACAGGCAACAGTAACAGCAACAACAACAATATTTACTAACAACAACAACAACAACAACATAAATTTACCTTGAACATCGTCAATAGATACTAGATAGATATATTTTTTCTTTTATTTTTTTTTTCTTCAATTTAAATTTTTGTCTTTTGATTTTGAGAAGATAAAAAAAAATTATATTAGCTCAATTGTTGTTGTTGTTGTTGTTGTTGTTGTTGTTGGTTTTGTTGTTTCTATTATTTCTGTTGATGTTAATACAAAATTATTGTTGCTGTTGTTACTGAAGTTTTGCGTGTCAGCAACTAAGTAAGTTCAAAACGTGGAAATTATCAAAGTATATTTTTTCTTCTTTTTTTTGGTTTCTGTTTAATTTTTTTTTTATTATTATTTTCAAATTATTTATAATTTTTTTTTTTTTTTTTTTTGCCTTCACCTCATTGATTATGCGAATGTGTGTGTGTGTATGTTGCACGTTGTTGCAATTATTTAATGCGCAACAATTGTGTAATAACAAAAAAAAAAAATATATATAAAGAAAAACCAAATGTCGGCAATTGAAGGCAATTAAAATAGAAAAAAAAAAATAGAAAATAAAAATAATACCGATAATCGAAGAACAACCACGACGACGAAAATTACGACCACCTAAAACTCATTAAAAATAATAAAGCCAAAAAAGAAACAAAAATGTAGAAGCAAAAGTTACCATAAAGAGAAATAAATATACAGAAAATTGTCCAAGTGCGAGTCATAATCGTACACGGAGGGTTCCATACCACAATGGAGTTTGTATAGGAAGTACTCCTAGGGGGAGTTGTTCGGTTAGGATGATTCCAACAAATGTAGCGCGCCTATGTGAAATACTTATAGTGTCTAAATTTCAGTACAAAAAACAGAAAAAAAAATTCAAATAAGAACCTGAATTTTAACCGTGGGTTTGTATGGGAGGTACCTCCCCTATTTAGCCGATTTGGCTGTTATCAACAGATATTTAGTGCCTATATCAAAAACCTATAGTGTTTAAATTTCAGTTCAATATTCTGAAAAAGAAAAGAGTCTCTCTAACAGGCAAAAACCTAAATTTTAATGGTGGGTTTGTATGGAAGGTACCCTCTCTAGTAGTCCCAGCAAACTGAAATTTTGATAATGTAAGTTTCGAATCTATTTCCATCAACCAAGCAAATTTCAAGATCATGGGATTACTGGATCGTATAGCTGCCATACAACTCAAAATATTTCTTGTATGAGAACACCTTTAAATTTTTGAAAATACTTTAGTTTTACTAAGTGGATAAACTACAAATTCTGTGAAAATTTCAACTCTCTAGCTATTACGGTTCATGAGATATGACCCGAGGACGGAGGGATGAACAACGAAGTTTTAGTAATAGGGTTCCGTTTGATACCCTTTGGGTCCGGAACTCTAAAAAGGTATGTAGATTCTACCGAACTTTGCATACTTTTTACTCCTTCGAAAACGTGCAGATGAAGAACAATTTCTCTATACAGGAATCAATAATATTATTAATGCACACACGTCATTTCCCCAACATAGATGTATGGACACATTGATCTCGAATGTCGATGTTGGTACATTTTTGGATATTATGGAGTCTTGAATTTAGCTTCAGGAATAACACATTGTCTTATTGATAAGCATACCATTAGATTGAGAATATTATACAATGACATTGATTAGTCGAAATGAGAAGAGAGAAAAGATGATGGAATACAGCAGAAGATTCGTTACACCTGGAACTGCTTTTCTAAGTAGTCTCATAGAAATATTTATGAAAAACTAAAGAGAATTCTTTATTAAAAAAAAAATTCAAGTGTAATGAACACATCAAGAAAAAAAATGAAAAATGGAAGAACTTGAACTAATATTTAGAGTCATGGCATTAGCTTATAGGCAAGCGTATTAAGCTATCGATCTACAATAAAATATGTACTAGTGTTCAACTAAATTCCAAAATCTGCATAGGATTATGGTATCCAATTGTGGAGCTGCTTGCATTTCAGCAATATAATACAAAGGGTTCAAAACAAACTGCTGACATATACATCCTGGGATGTCCGTAAAAGCGATATTGAACGCAATCTTGGTATCGAGTAAGTTGCCGTTACTATATAAAAATATACGACATCTGCAACAATTTTTGAAGTAAATAATACAATAGTAGTACATAGGATACTAATCCTCTCTCGCAATACTATAATATCAAAATTCACACTGTCTTTACCAACACTTTGGAAAATAAGATTTGGTTTGGTGTTGTGAAACAATTATCAAAGACACTACGCTACCAAGTCAGAGCAGAAAACACGAGTCGAAGGATAACATAGGCAAAATAAGTTGAATGATTCGTATCAGAAACACAAATGACTCCTTTCCAGTGTTTTTAAAACTGTGATAACGCATATGCATGCTCACCCATTTTCTCTCACTCGCATCCGCACTCACACTTGATTTGTTATTGCATTTTCAAAACAATGTGATACCGAGACATACCAAGTCACACAGAGTCACACCAAGTCGTACCCAAAGACACTAGTCACACGACAGTATATTTCCATGATAGTGTGATACCTAGTCATATGATAAGACACAAGTCATACGACAGTATAGATTCAAGTCAATAAATCAGCAAAGCAAATAAAACACAAGTAAATAGATTAGTTTAAGAAAGAAACGCCACGAGTAGCCCTTTCCTTTGATACCATTCAGTTCATGACTTTTTTGTCCTCTAGAGGGAATCATATTCAATTGTTGTTAACCAGCGGACGATGAAGACACTTTCAACGATATCTCGTTTGTTAAATTATGATAAGTAGTTTAGCAGTTTTGAGGGACCAAAATGAGTTGCATTACATATGTCTCGTTTTCATTGTGTATGCGGAGTGTGATTGCCACACTCCTTACTGTTGACTTGTGCAGGGCTTTAGTTCCTACCTATATGCACATATATGGTAAAAAGTGGCAGATGCCAGAGTAATAAAGAAAATGGAGGCACTTTCAAGTTTTAATCAATAAATATGTATCTTTCGATATATTTATTTTAAGATTTTTTGTAATTTTTTAAAAATCTTGATTACTTTTCTGACAAGTGATGAACAATGAACTTTGCGTGCTTTTTGAATGGCAAAATCTCTAATGATTTCTCCAAAGTCTAATTCTCGAAGCAAATCAATTTGAGCAATGTCAGATATGTAAGACATTTTTGCGGTAGCCAATTTAAAATAATTTTCGTTTTAAAAAATTAAAAATTTTCCGCTGCTTTGAACTATTGTAACATCAACATCAAGTATATTCTCAAAGTAATTTCAATATTAGGGAATGTAGTCCCAACAACGAGAATCCTGTAGAAGAACATCTTTTTTTGCTTTACTTCTTGAAGGCATCTAAGTATTAAAGTTTCAAATTGAGAGTCTTAATGTGCGGGCCCCTAAATTCGGTCCTGATAGTAAAGACTGAAATTTCGAAAAGATTCTCAAATATAATCGTAAAAAATGTACATATTAAATGATTTATAGTTGAAGGACAGTGATATAGAACCATCATCTTTAAGAGTCGTCAAAACTAGAACTTAATCTCAATTAACTTATATTTTATGTATACATATTATATATACATAAGTAGAATGATAATCTTTGATATTTTGTTAGATTTTAAGAAGAGTTTTCAATTCAACAAAGTGTAAAATGAATACTTAAAACAATGAAGTGAATAAATGCACTAAGATAAGCAAAGATAAACCATTTTGTATGCATTTGAACTAATCTACCAAACTGCAGATTTTGATAAAGGTTTGCTTTGATTAATAGTCATAGCATTAAGGCCCAGAAGTGTGGAAGAAGTATACATATTGTTGTAGTATAAGTGACATCCTCGCGGAGAGAGTTATGAGGATGCACGCTCGATTTGGTTGGATGAAAGAACAGAGAAATTCATTTCTATGAATAAATTTTCTACATTTTGAATGAATTAATTTTATTACTAAAACATAATATTGTGTGTGTGTTCTCAGTGTGTAGTTCTACCTAATGGCGAAGATGATTATGGGGAGTTGCAGAGATAATAAGTAGCTGTAAGATTTTCTTTATTTTATACCCTTTGAAGATTTTATTTTTTTCTTGTGACAGAAGTAAATGTTGTTTTGGTTTTCTCATTTCATTTCATTTTTCATTTAATATTTTTTTTTTTTTTTTGTGTGTTTTTGTATTTTGTTTTGTATGAAAAATTGTTTAAGAACTGGTTTAAAATTATTTTACGTTTTTACGATTTGCAGCTGCAATTGTTGTTTCAGGTGGTACATTTTTTGTATCTTTTATTTTGCTTTTATTATATAATATTTTTTTTTTTTTTTTTGATTTTTGTTACACACTTCACACATATTGTACTATTTTTATTACTTTTAGTTAACACACAGATAAATGTAATGAAACAAATATTGGTAGAGATCTTTCAAACTCTTTCCCTTTTTCAAATGATTAACCATTGTCTCTTCATCAAAATGATAAACATTTTCCAGAAGCCATGAGCAAATGTTTATACTAATTGCTTCTGATTGAATGTTTGGAAATATTCAAGATACTTATGATTTAGTTTTATAAGGTAATTACAGAATAGATGTCTCGAAGTTTCATTATAATCCTTCCTACATATGTTTATTATTGAAATTTTATTTTATAATTTAAATAATTTGGAAACCTCAACATTCAACTTTTCTTGTCCTTTTCTTGTTGCTTAAACTGCAACAACATTGAGTAGAAAGCAATTCTCAGCTGCTGCTGTTACTATTGTTGATGTTGTTGGGTTTTTTTGTGTTTTTTTTTTTTTTTGTTTTTCATATGTTGCTCATGGCAATAATGGCTATGAAAAACTGTTCAACAAAACAAAAAAATGTAGTAAATCAAATGTAAAATAATTGCTAGTAATAGAACAAAAAAAATGAGAAAAGAAAAGAGTTGCCATCCATCCATCCATTGATAGAGGACCAATGAACCCTAAAGCAATCAAAACAACACAACAGATACAAATGAGAAATTGAAATCCTATTGTATAAAAAACAAAAAAAAAAAGTGCGTTGAATTGATGTTAAGAAGTCTGTATCTCTCTCTCTCTCTCTCTCTCTCTCTCGCTTTCTCTATATGTAGATCACATAGAATTGGAATGTAAATCATTGAGAAGTTGCAATGATGATGATGATGATGATGATTGTCGAAGAAAAGGAAGAACCAAAAGACTTAACCACACAAGGCTAAACTAGGCTACCTAAAGTGGCTTACTGGGAGGCAAAAAACGAGCAACGGGTAACAATCATTTCCTGGCAAGAAAAGAAAATAAAAAAATGCTACGCACAAAAATCAATTCAAAATGGTTAAACATTAAGTCATGCGCCTCAATTGCACGATCATGTTTATGTTGTTGTTGTTGTTGTTACTGTTGGTAACTATGCAAATGCAATACCATGCATCAAAAGAAGCAACAAAGCAACAAACAACAACTGCATGCTGCTGCAAAATAATAACAATAATTGTTGTTGCTTGCAACATTCACTCATGCACTCACTTGTACAAACGTTCGACTTCAGTTCAGTTCAGTTGAGTTGAATTGAGTTTAGTTAAGTTGACTTGACTTGACTTGACTCGCACTAATTGCAACGCAATGCAACAACCAATGCAGCAGCAGCAGCAGCAGCATAGTGCAACACGTGCCTGTTGCTCAGTGCTCGATAACAACTGCAACAACACTGAGAACAAGCAACTCTCAGCTAATGCTGCTGCTGTTGGATTTATTTATGTTGCTAAATAAACGCTTTGGCATTTAAAGTGGCGCTTCATTATGCAAAATGATCGAATGTTTAGTCAACGTTTTGTTGTTCTTTTTTTTTTTTGTTGCAGCTTCCGCCTTATGTATTGTTACTATTATTACTCTACTCTACTCTACTCTACTCTACATGTATTGTATATAGTATCTAGACATACTCGTAAGTATATTTTAGTATGCATATGTATGTATGTAAAGCAGTGGAGTAGCTGCTTGTTGTGTCCATGAAATGTTGCCGAAATTATAAATTAACAAAAATTTTATCACTTCTTGAGTTACATGATTAATATGCATCAAAAAAAACACTATCAGATGAAGCAGGAGCACCAGCACCAGCACCTTCACCAGCACCATCACCATCACCAAAAGAAACAGAAGCAGAAGCAATTGTTGCTAGTTCAAGTGACAGAAAATGATAAAGCGCACGCAACAATATGAAGGAGATGATGGAGGCATTGAAACGCGTTCAATTCAATTGGATGCGATGTAAGAAGGTTAATTTTGTTGTTGTTGTTGCTTTTTATTATTTGATAAATGATGCGCATGCGTACAACAACAACCACAATACTAACTAACAACATTAATACTAACAACAACAAAAAAAAAACCACACACACACACACACACACACACACACACGACACTAACAGAGAAGAAGCAACACAACTACACAGCAGCAGCAGTAACAAAAAACGACACTAGCTACATAGTCTTTATTTGCTTTATTTTGTACTTCATCATTAGAAGCTGCAGCCACGGCAATGACAGCAGCAATAGTAAATACTGTATAGCAGCAGCAGCATTAGGAACCACCAACCCCAGCAACAGAAACCTCAGCAACATAAGCAACAGCAACAGCAACGGCAACATGTTCTTCTGTTGCAGCATAAGAGAGCCGCAAAAAAGATTTATGATTATTGCTTTGTAATTTGTGGTTAAAATATGTTTTTGAATGGTGGTCGGTCGAGTCACACACCAACAACAGCAGCAGCAGCAGCAACAACAACAACAACAGCAAAAGCAACAACACCAACAACAATAAGGAGTGTTGAAGCAACAAACCAATAATATTGGTGACAGCAACAACAGCAAAAGCCTCAACCTCATTTGTTGTTGTATTGTAGATTCAACGAGAAAATCAATTAAGTACATAAAAAAAAAATAAATAAATAAATAAATAAATAATAAAATAAACTAAAATGTAAAAAAAATATTGCGAAAGAAAAATTAAATAAATGATGTAAAATGCGACAACAAATTACTTTTCAAAATATTTGTGAGCGTAAAAAAAGAACAGAAAATAAATAAAAAATAATAAACAAAAAATAATAAACATTTGATTATTTCTTCAAAGTACTTTTACTTCTCTTCTTCAACATATGAAATGTTCTCCGGATATGCAATCATCTTTGTCTCTCGACTATCGTTGTTTATCAAATTTCTCAAAACAAAAAACAAAAAAAAAAAAAAACAAAATTTAAATTAAACTAAACTTCTCCTCGATTTCTAATGAACTAATGGATAATTGAAAGACATTCACGTTGAACACAGTAACTTATGAAACAAAATCAGCAGCATTACTGGCTATTCCAGCTATGCTTCAACCTTCCAATGACGAGGAAGACAAATTTTCACTTGCTGCGAGGATCATACGCAGAGACTTCTACGTCGATCAACTTATAACTCAAGATGACACTATCAAGGAAGTCTTTCAAATTCGGTGCCAGTGGTTGACACACAAAAACAAAAATCAACTGATTTGTATATAAAGAACTACAAGGTGATCCTCGCTTACACAATTTCAAAACAAAAAGACAAATTTGCAATGAAATAAAAGGTAAAAAAGACATAATTCAAAACAATGAAAAAAAAAAACCGCCGAGCTTAAAACCAAGCAGTTTGGTTGCGGTAGGGTAAAAGATTATACCTAATATCTTCTTCGGCTTCGCATCATATTGTCTTTGCATCATAACAAGTCATTCGTGATTAAGCAGTCCGGTGCACTGGTAGTATTTGGATGGGGGACCAGTTGGAAACACCCTCGGTAATGATAAAAATTTTTTTTTTTAATTGTTTAAATTTTTTTTTTTTTATAATTTTTTTGTAAAACATCTTTGGTTCGGTAGGGTAAAAGATTATACCTAATATCTTCTTCGGCTTCGCATCTTTTTGTGACGGGCAAAAGAAAACAACCACATTAA
The DNA here is from genome assembly GCA_037043295.1 of Amiota minor. Taxonomy (NCBI): domain Eukaryota; kingdom Metazoa; phylum Arthropoda; class Insecta; order Diptera; family Drosophilidae; genus Amiota; species Amiota minor. The sequence continues at coordinate 674,142 of JBAMAW010002172.1, forward strand.
ATATAAGTGTGCGCAGGCAGTTTTTCTGCCTTTTTTTCTTTCTTACTGTAGTGCTTTGGGTAAGAGCTCGGCTTAGATACATATGATCACAGGTTCAATAACCGCGCGGGCTGATTTTTGTTTTTTTTTTTTGCAATTTTTTTTCATAATTATTTGTTTTTTCATATTATGCATTTAATAAGCATAAATGGATGATGCATAATTAATTAATGAATATTTATTTTAATGAAATATATTTAAAAAAAATTGCTTCTTTTCCTATGAGCCAATGCTTTACACGCTCATACTTTATATTTTCTTCGTTTCGGTTTCTTCTACTTCATATATAAATAGAAATAATGCTTTATTTAAAAGCTTCCCTGAACGCGCATTTACTCGCGACTTCCGTTGTTGTTTAATGGATCAAATTTCTTCAATACCAATAAGAACGAGGGTGGCCCGAAAAAATTTCAACTTATTTCTTATTTAGTTTTTTTTTATAGGCACAGACGGAAACAAATGATTTGTCTATTTGCTTTTAAATCAGATTATATTTCCAGGTAGTATAAGACATGCGTGTACTGTAACCCATAGATCGGTGGATATTTTTGATTGAACTCTCTATCCAGATCAAATAGAGAGTTGCATGATTTAAGAAGTAGAACTTGAAAGCTGGTATCTGCGTTTATAAATTTACAGAGTTATTGATTGAACTACATACGTAAGACTCTTGTGATTTATATGTTGTATACAATTTTTACAGTTCTAGGCCCCATGAAATGAGCTGAAACAACGATTCTTTAATTCTTTGGAAGTTTTCTTAGTCTTTTCAATGTTATTATCTCTGTTTATGGTAAACGGAAGATAATGAATAAAAATTCACTCAACAGCTGCTTGATTCGGATTTTACCGGCTGCTTTTGTATATGAAAAACTTAATAAAAATGATGACAATTTCAGTTCGATATCTCATATGCTTAAAGACTTTTATTTTGTTGTAGCATTTAGTATTTTCAATCTTCTATTGGTTAACACACCAATATAAAAACAATTGATTTGTTCATAGAATTGTACATAATTTCAACACAATATCTTCAAAACAAAACGACAAATTTGCAAATGAAATGACAAGTAAGGAAGACTTATTTTATTTTTGCTTTATTGCTGATGGATTTGATCAAAACTTTAAAAGTCTACCCCCCTAGCTTAAAGCTGAGAAGTGCCAGCTTTTGCCAAGTTTTTCCGTTAAATCTCAGCTTAAAAATGATAAAAAAATTATCGATTGCAATGAGTCGTAAGCGCCGTCTGGAGTTAGAACTAAGAATCAAATCGAACAATTCTAAAAATAGATCAAGTATGTATATAAAACAAAAAGCTTTTATACCGATATTTGTCATATTAAAAATGTATCAATTTCACAGTTAAGTTAAGTAAACCAGGAGAATGCAAACAATCGTCGGCTGCTATGGCGCAAACGGTTGAGTGCTCGCACTTAGCGTCACACATTATAGTGGCTCGGGTTCGAATCCCGGTGATGGCATGGATGTAATACTTTAATAAAAATCTTTCCTATACAATTTGTGGCATCATCAAATCGAAGTCTCCTCAGTCCGATTTGAGTCGTGTACTATCCATTCTGCAAACACGATAAGTCACACTACTAACTTTCCCAACTTTCTGTGTTACTAACCATTAAAAATTTAAAAATAAGTCAGAAAAAAAAATTATAAAATTAAATAAAAAGAAACAAAAAAAGTTTTAGAAATAAGCATATACATACCTATTACTAGCATTAATATAAATATAAAGGTTAAAATTGCAGAATAATAATCATAATGACACAATACAAGGCACTTCAAGGTCCATACTATGATATGGTTATCTAACCCGGATATGACACAACAACTACCCTGATATGACACAACAACTAACCTGATATGACACAAGATTACCCTGATACATCAAACTGAGACATCAACAAGGCGATTCCATTAAATATAAGAATAAGGCACAAAACAAAAAAAAAATAGTAAAACCTCAAAAAATGTAAAAAAAAATATGTAACTAATAGGTATAAGAACAAAATGATAATCAAGATCAGAGAACAACATAGCTACGAACACGAAAACGAACACGAAAACGAACACGAAAACGAACACTCAACAATGCGGGATCAAATCCTTGGTTGAGTGAACCAAAATATATGCAAATCAACATTACCATAACGGTCTCCACATGACAGCAGCTACATACGGTTCCCAAACAAACCCTCTAAGCCGGGTGAAGGCTGTGTGAAATCCAAATTCAAACAATAACAAGAACAGTTAAAAGATCAAACAAAACAATAAATAAGATACAAGGAATGAAACGTCTGTAGAGTAGAGTAGAGTAGTAAAAAGAAAATATGTAGTATGTAGCAGTAGAAAAAGTAGTAACAAACGAAACATGTAAAATGAAAAAAAAAAATAATAGGAAATTAGTGGTAGTAGTAGCAGTAGTAGGGCTACTACTCTAAAAAAACTAGTAAAACTATAGAAAAACTAATAAAAATAGTAATAAAAAAAAAAAAAACATTATAAAAAATAAAAAAAAAAATATTTTTTTTTTTATTGTTATTATTGCGATTAAGATCTGAATTAGGCATTCATTTAAATTTTCATAAAGAACATAATTACGTTACTGGAAATGCAATTTGAGCTAATTTGAGTCTTTTCTTTATAAAAGATTGATAACTATATACTAGAACGTTACAAAGGTGGTGGATTCTATAAATCCATACTGGCTTTTTTTTTAATTGTTTACGTTACTGGAAAGACAATTTGGGCTAATTTGAGTCTTTTCTTTATAAAAGATTGTTAACTATATACTAGAACGTTACTAAGACGGTGGATTCTATAAATCCATACTGGCTTCATGACTACTTTGCAATGAAGTGTTTTGTATTCAAAGTTGGAGATGTTTGGAATGAAAACAAATTAGCCATATTAACATAAGAGTTGGCGTTTCGTTCTCGTGAATGTTTTATCAAGTTTTAAACTACATATTCTAATAAATAGCAAAATTTGTTTCGGTTAGGTAAAATTATATAAAATCGTCATCGTCTTTGCAACATAAGTCGATCGTGATTAAGCATTCCTGTGCACTGATAGTATTTGGATGAGTAACCTGTTGGAAACACCCTCGGCAAATGATAAAAATTTAAAAATTTTTTTTTTTTATTGTTTACGTTACTGGAAATGCAATTTGGGCTAATTTGTGTCTTCTCTTTATAAAAGATTGATAACAATATACTAAAACGTTACTAAGATGGTGGATTCTATAAATCCATACTGGCTTCATGACTACTTTGCAATGAAGTGTTTTGTATTCAAGGTTGAAGATGTTTGGAATGAAAACAAATCAGCCAAATTAACAGAAGAGTTGGCGTTTCGTTCTCGTGAGTCTTTTATCAAGTTTTAAACTACTTATTTTAATAAATAGCAAAACTTATTTCGGTTAGGTAAAATTATATAAAATCGTCATCGTCTTTGCAACATAACAAGTCGATCGTGATTAAGCAGTCCGGTGCACTGGTAGTATTTGGATGGGGGACCAGTTGGAAACACCCTCGGTAATGATAAAAATTTTTTAATTTTTTTTTTTTAATTGTTTAAATTTTTTTTTTTTTTTAATTTTATTGTGAAGCATCTTTGGTTGCGGTAGGGTAAAAGATTATACCTATTATCTTCTTCGGCTTCGCATCATATTGTCTTTGCATCATAACAAGTCGTTCGTGATTAAGCAGTCTGGTGCACTGATAGTATTTGGATGAGGGACCTGTTGGAAACACCCTCGGTAATGATAAAAATTTAAAATTTTTTTTTTTAATTGTTTACTTTAGTGGAAAAGCAATTTGGGCTAATTTGAGTCTTCTCTTTATAAAAGATTGATAACTATTTATATACTAGAACGTTACTAAGATGGTGGATTCTATAAATCCATACTGGCTTCATGACTACTTTGCAATGAAGTGTTTTGTATTCAAAGTTGGAGATGTTTGGAATGAAAACAAATTAGCCATATTAACATAAGAGTTGGCGTTTCGTTCTCGTGAATGTTTTATCAAGTTTTAAACTACATATTCTAATAAATAGCAAAATTTGTTTCGGTTAGGTAAAATTATATAAAATCGTCATCGTCTTTGCAACATAAGTCGATCGTGATTAAGCATTCCTGTGCACTGATAGTATTTGGATGAGTAACCTGTTGGAAACACCCTCGGCAAATGATAAAAATTTAAAAATTTTTTTTTTTTATTGTTTACGTTACTGGAAATGCAATTTGGGCTAATTTGTGTCTTCTCTTTATAAAAGATTGATAACAATATACTAAAACGTTACTAAGATGGTGGATTCTATAAATCCATACTGGCTTCATGACTACTTTGCAATGAAGTGTTTTGTATTCAAGGTTGAAGATGTTTGGAATGAAAACAAATCAGCCAAATTAACAGAAGAGTTGGCGTTTCGTTCTCGTGAATGTTTTATCAAGTTTTAAACTGCTTATTGCAATAAATAGCAAAATTTGTTTCGATTAGGTAAAATTATATAAAATCGTCATCGTTTTTGCATCATAACAAGTCGTTCGTGATTAAGCAGTCCGGTGCACTGATAGTATTTGGATGAGGGACCTGTTGGAAACACCCTCGGTAATGATAAAAATTAAAAATTTTGTTTTTTAATTGTTTAAATTTTTTTTTTTTTTTTTTTAATAATCTTTGAAACATATTTGTTTGCGGTAGGGTAAAAGATTATACCTATTATCTTCTTCGGCTTCGCATCATATTGTCTTTGCATCATAACAAGTCATTCGTGATTAAGCAGTGCAGTGCACTGGTAGTATTTGGATGGGGGACCAGTTGGAAACACTCTCGGTCGGTAATGATAAAAATTTTTTAATTTTTTTTTAATTGTTTAAATTTTTTTTTTAATTGTTTAAATTTATTTTTTTTTAAATTTTTTTGTAAAACATCTTTGGTTGCGGTAGGGTAAAAGATTATACCTAATATCTTCTTCGGCTTCGCATCTTTTTGTGACGGGCAAAAGAAAACAACCACATTAAATATAAGTGTGCGCAGGCAGTTTTTCTGCCTTTTTTTCTTTCTCACTGTAGTGCGTTGGGTAAGAGCTCGGCTTAGATACATATGATCACAGGTTCAATAACCGCGCGTGCTGATTTTTGTTCTTTTTTTTTGCAATTTTTTTTCATAATTATTTGTTTTTTCATATTATGCATTTAATAAGCATAAATGGATGATGCATGATTAATTAATGAATATTTATTTTAATGAAATATATTTAAAAAAATATGCTTCCTTTCCTATGAGCCGATGCTTAACACAATGAACCATCGACTGCAATATGATGCGAAGACAATGACGAAAATGTAAAATTTTACTCGACCGAAAATCAACGATGATTCACATCAAGGGCCCATGAGTGCTAAACACACGCTCATACTTTATATTTTCTTCTTTTCGGTTTCTTCTACTTCATCTATAAATAGAAATAATGCTTTATTTAAAAGCTTCCCTGAACGCGCATTTACTCGCGACTTCCGTTGTTGTTTTATGGATCAAATTTCTTCAATACCAATAAGAACGAGGGTGGCCCGAAAAAATTTCAACTTATTTCTTATTTAGATTTTTTTTATAGGCACAGACGGAAACAAATGATTTGTCTATTTGCTTTTAAATCAGATTATATTTCCAGGTAGTATAAGACATGCGTGTACTGTAACCCATAGATCGGTGGATATTTTTGATTAACTCTCTATCCAGATCAAATAGAGAATTGCATGATTTAAGAAGTAGAACTTGAAAGCTGGTATCTGCGTTTATAAATTTACAGAGTTATTGATTGAACTACATACGTAAGACTCTTGTGATTTTTATGTTGTATACAATTTTTACAGTTCTAGGCCCCATGAAATGAGCTGAAACAACGATTCTTTAATTCTTTGGAAGTTTTCTTAGTCTTTTCAATGGTATTATCTCTGTTTATGGTAAACGGAAGATAATGAATAAAAATTCACCCAACAGCTGCTTGATTCGGATTTTACCGACTGCTTTTGTATATGAAAAACTTATTAAAAATGATGACAATTTCAGTTCCATATCTCATATGCTTAAAGACTGTTATTTTGTTGTAGCATTTAGTATTTTCAACCTTCTATTGGTTAACACACCAAAATAAAAACAATTGATTTGTTCATAGAATTGTACATAATTTCAACACAATATCTTCAAAACAAAACGACAAATTTGCAAATGAAATGACAAGTAAGGAAGATTTATTTTATTTTTGCTTTATTGCTGATGGATTTGATCAAAACTTTAAAAGTCTACCCCCCTAGCTTAAAGCTGAGAAGTGCCAGCTTTTGCCAAGTTTTTCCGTTAAATCTCAGCTTTAAAATGATAAAAAAATTTATCGATTGCAATGAGTCGTAAGCGCCGTCTGGAGTTAGAACTAAGAATCAAATCGATCAATTCTAAAAATAGATCAATTATATATACAAAACAAAAAGCTTTTATACCGATATTTGTCATATTAAAAATGTATCAATTTCACAGTTAAGTTAAGTAAACCAGGAGAATGCAAACAATCGTCGGCTGCTATGGCGCAAACGGTTGAGTGCTCGCACTTAGCGTCACACATTATAGTGGCTCGGGTTCGAATCCCGGTGATGGCATGGATGTAATACTTTAATAAAAATCTTTCCTATACAATTTGTGGCATCATCAAATCGAAGCCTCCTCAGTCCGATTTGAGTCGTGTACTATCCATTCTGCAAACACGATAAGTCACACTACTAACTTTCCCAACTTTCTGTGTTACTAACCATTAAAAATTTAAAAATAAGTCAGAAAAAAAAATAATTAAATTAAATAAGAAGAGACAGTCGAAATACAATATAATCAATAATATAATTTGTACATATGTAAATTGTAAATAAACCAAGCTAACATGATATGATGATTTACAGAAGAAGCTAGAATGATTAGAGTAAGAATATAATAAAATAAGAGCCCAGCCGCAGCCAAGACCTATAAGGCAATGATGGATGGGGGAGAACCAACCCGTACACGGCACAACACAACGAACAAACCGCATGTGAAGTTCCATCATCGTCAAATAGCTCGAATAATTGAAAGTCGATGAAAAGACAAACATCACAAAAAAATATGCAAGGGTCTCTAAAATGCAGAATAGATGACACTTATTAATACTAATATATGAATGATGTGAATAGTAGAGCTAAGAACAAAAGTGAAACGATTATTGTAATAAGGTAACAAAGAAACAAACGATGAGATCAATGCAAAATATAATACTCATAGTGTGTAAGTAGTAAGTGTGAAAAATAAAAAAGTAAAAAAAAGTAGAGTCAGTAGAGTAGAAAGGACACAAACAGCAAGGCACAAAATGATCATAGGGTGTAAGTAGTAAGTGTGACACACGGTTCTAGTGTAGCAAAACAGAACCACAAAAAAAAAAAAAAAAAGTGTGTCACACGGAAAAAAAAAATAAAAAAAAAAAAAAATTTTTTATTATTTTTTAATATTTCAACTAATAAAAAACCAAAAACCAATCTACTAAAATGTAATTTTTTTTTCATATTTTCATTTATACTTTTAACTGATCGATGATGCACAAACTTCCTAAAACAAGATAATTTTTTTACATAGAAAGCAATACTAAAGCGATTATTACATAAAGTTCGGTGACACGAAATGTTAGAGGGCAATTCCATAATCAAGCTTAGTCACTTCTATTGAACACAATTGACAGTTACAACAGCAAACCGATCATGGGGCGACACTTGACAAGAGCAACAACAAAGGTTCCAAACAATCAACAATATCCTTTTGCGCTACTGCTGATAGATTTTAAAGTAGGCAAGTAGGCAGTTCGATAAAATTCAAAACCAAAAAAAAACCCAACAACACTGAGAAAATCAGACGCAAGAACAACTCGATTATGTAATGACTTCTCCACATGCTTATGATTTGATATTCGAACTTATGATTATTGAACAAAAACAAAAAAAAAAAGAAAGAAGGTTAACTTTGGCTATTCCGAAATTATTATACTCTACGCTACTGTGATTGAACATACATAGTCAGTACACATAAAGCATTTCAACAATGAGACCGAAATATTTGTATGGGAACTATACAATCCCTTGTTCTTAGATTCTTCAAGATTACATGGTTGGTGAATATGGGTTCAGTCATTTATTGTAACCAAATTTCAGTTCCATTATACAAAAATCATAATTATGGTGCATGATAGTACAAAACAAAATCCAATAAGAAACTGAATTGTAAAGGGAAAAGAAGACAAATGTGTCCCATCAATACAATACTGTAAAAGCCAATCAAATTCATTTCACATTTGGAAAACCATATCTTCAGTTGTTTCCCATTTCTTTAGTTTTCATCAGGGACAAAATATCCATATAGACAAAATAAAGGATATTTTTTCAGCATAACACAACTTTAAATTAAAATAAAAAATATTAAAAATATTTTTAATATCAATTGAACCGACTTTATTAGATAGATAATTTAATGACATTACTATTTACATATGGAAGTCCAATTTTCACATACTTTTTGCAGCATTTGCCGCCGTATTTCGCCAATAACTCTTCGAATATTGATATCCAGGGCATATGACTTTACATAACTAAACAAAACAAAAAAAAAAATAATAATAATAATAATAATAATCCAATGGGGTTTAAACACACGATCTTGTGGGGCAATTAATAGGACCATCATTAATCATCATTAAAACCTTCTTTGAGTAAATCAATTTGTAGCCTGCGCTGTGTGGCAAGTGCCTCCGTCCTGTTGGAACCATATGTCAGCAAGATTATAGCCAGCTAATTGAGGTATGAAAAACCTTCTAATCATGTCTTTGTATCGTTCACCGTTGACATTAACATTCTAGCCATCATCGTTTCTGAAAGTATATGGATCAAGGATTCCGGATTCTGCCGGCACATAAAGCTCATAAAATAGTAATTTGCTGTTTATTAGATGGTTTTTCGACCAAAACTTGTGGATTATTTTCACTCCAAATGTGATAATTTTATTTATTTTCGTACTCATTCAACCAAAAAATGTATTTCATCGCTGAACAAAATTTTGTATGGAACATCAAGATCAATATCAATTTGTGTTTCAGCCCATTGGCCGATTTGGCGGTTTGGCTTTAATTGAATCTTATTAAAAGCTTTTAAGCTAAATCTTCCATAAAGTGAACAGGCACAACACCATTTGCTGAGAACAGCAACGAATTAATTGATTTGGGTCTTCTTCAATGCTTTGCTGTAAAGTGGCTACAGATTGCTCGGTGCACACTGTTTGGCGGCTTTGATGCTTATTATCATTAAGAGTAAACGTGATGGGAAAACGATCCATAGTTATTCGAATTAGTCGCTCTAATGGACACAAAAAAATTTAACAATTTTTGCAAGCGTTGTTTTGGTGTAAATTTATCCATAATAAAATGTCGAAACTAAAAAAGAAACAAACAGCAACAAACAAATATCAGCTGTAAAACGGTTGTCAAATAAAGCAGTGTTGCCAACTCAAAGTTGTGAACCTCTAAAAGAAACATCCTATAGATAAATGCTTAATATACAGTGTCATCTAGAGACCCTGCGGGCTTTAAGAAATATAATATATAAATTCAGTTGTTCATTGTCTACTCTTTTTTGGTCTCTTGTTTCTCTCATAATCGGTAAGACAGTACGCCTCAAAAAGTGATTACATCTTAGATCTTAGACTAGTGTTAAGACGAATCCTTGTCTGATCAAATATATTAATGCGCTAAATATTTTAGTCATTTTAAGAGAAATTGTTTTCCAAGGTTAAACAAAGATATTAACAATATATTTGAGTACTCAGCAGTTTCCAAGGCCTAGGAATGATATCTATATGGCTTAATGTTTTGAATTAAATAAAAAATATATTAAAATAAAATTTTAAATGAAAATTTTTAACAAGAAACAAAAATTAACATTCAAAAATGGTTAATGAATATAAAAATACATAGACAACAAATAATAAACTTTGAATTAAATAAAATAATGAAAATGCCACTAATCGATTTTTGTTGCTGTTTGTTTGCTGGTGTGTACAAGCAATTGTTGTTGTATGTGATCGTGTGTGTGTGTGTGTGTTTGTGTGTGTGTGTGTGTGTGTGTCTTATCTGTGCCACAAATAACTGCAAATTGTGTATAAAATGCAAAAGTATTGTTTGTCTGGCTTATCTTAAAGCCGTAAATCAGCGTAACACCAGCAATTGCATTTGTTGCTGCTGCTGCTGCTGCTGCTGCTGCTGTTGTTGTTGTTGTTGCTAGTATAGCAGCTCAACTAGCAACAACAAAATAGTTTAAAACAAACTGCCAAACGACACGCATGCGCTGCTAAAATACATGTTCGTGCCACAAAAGCCAACAATGCTAGTTGCATTAGTAGCAGCAGATGCATGCCACAGACTATTTGCTATTGCTTTTGGTAAATATACTTAGAGGGGTCAGTGGGAGTGTCTGAGCGCACTTTATGAGTTGCACTTGTAGGGTTACATGCGCATGCAACCAACATATTGTGTTTTATACTACAATTGTACAAAATATATAGAAAGAAGTGGGAGACTGTAAGTAGAAGTCCACTAAACTAAACTTCAGAGTTAAGTTAAAGTAAGGTAAGTTGAGTCGAGTCGAGAGTCAAATGAAAGATGACCAAAAAGGAGCAATGCAACAGCAGCAGCAGCAGCAGCAGCAGTAAGGCTTGCACTCTATAATCATTTTGGATAATAATTTTTGCATTCCTGTTGCAACAACAATCACTTACGCAATATACAATAACAACAGCAGCAACATTCGCTCCAAATATCAACTTGCTGCATACATGTATGTTGTTCTTCTAATATTGTTACTGCTGCTGCTGCTGTTACTGCTGTTGCTCATATATTCATGTTGCAAGTCTCTATAAAAAAAAAAAAAAAACAGTTGCTTATATGCGTGGGTGTTGGTTGCAACGGTCACACTTTTGGCCTTTGGTTAACTACAACTAAACAAAAAACAAAAAAAAAACACTAGAAACCATATAAAAATGTTGATTTTTTCTTTCTGATTTTCAGCCTTTTTTTTTTTCTTTTTTTTTATTTTACATAATCCTTTTCTATTTCCACTATGCATATTAAACACGTTGACTATAATTGTTTCGTACAGATTTCGTAATGAAGAAAAATCAACTCTGGTCTGAACTGGCTTTAAACCTTTGATGTATGCATCGTGAGCCGATGCTTAACACAATGAACCAACGACTGTAGTTGTACAATACAATTCTAAAAGGCACACACTGCAAATGCCTGTCACATTTTAAAAGGCTTATTAAACTTTCAAAATCTTGACCCCAACTGAGCTTTGTTGTTAATGGTTCTTTTTTTAGAGGTTAAATCTTATTGAAATCATGGTAATGAAAATAATTCCATGAAAACCAAAGTTAAGTTAAAGATCATAGAGTGATGTGTGAAGTCATCAATTTCAATCTACAAGAAAGGGTTCAAAAGTATTAAAAGAATACCTTGAAAGAAATTAAATTGATTGATTGGCATTGGTGGCAATCAAGTTCTGCGTCCAGTTCAAGAGTAAATTTGCTAAATCCTTGGTAGAGAATTACCAAGAAATTGAATTCATGTGAGCTTAAGCAGAGACAATTGCAAGGTGTTTAAAATACTTCTTCAATGATACAAAGCGACGTTTCTCTTTTCAGTGACAATTAAATAATTTACGAGCTGTTAAACCCATGTGAAATATTGAAAGATAAAAGAGACGTGACGTGAAAACATTAAACGAGATATGATAAAAAACAATACAGACGGACATTATTATCCCAATCCTTCTATATATTTTCACCAATCAAACAATTTGGTCCATCATATTGCCATGAATTGATACTGAGGGTGCCAAATATTTGGGCAAGTTTCTGGTATAGACAATTGAAAACTTGCACAAACTTCTTTTACATTGGCATCACACAGACTGGATGACATTTGTATTTTACGTCCAAGAATTATAAATTTTGTGTTTAATTTGTTTCACATTTCTTACTTAGGTATATTGTTATCATCATTATGAATTATTATGATTTACGTATTATGATTTATTAATTTTTTTTTTTTTTTTTGTCATTAAATTTGCTTGCTGTTTAAAACGAGGTGGTATGACCTAAAATAATAAGAATTGATAAAAGTTCACGGCATTGATTTTGAATTTTACGATCTTTCATCTGTAAAACTAAATAGTTGTGGATAAGAAAGCTTGATATGTCTATGAATGCCTTATGAGTTTTAGAAAGTCAGGCAACACTTTATCAAATGATTTGCCAAAAAAAAAAAAAAAATAATAATGTGCGTACAAGAAACTCAGTTTGTTAAGAAGGAGATCTAAATGGCAGTTAATACAATATAAAAAGATCTGAATTGACTAAACTTTAATTCTGACAGAGTCCTTTGGCGCTTTCCTGAGTCTGAAGGGATCAATTTTTGTTAATAAAAAGAAGACGAGACTCTAAAATCTTCAAGTGAGATGTCATGCACCTTTATTATGTACAATGTGGTAGTATATAAGATAAATACAATATGAAACAAAGTACCTACTAAATAAGATATCAAATAAGGGGAAGGTTATTCAAGTTGGGCAGGTACCATTGTTGGGCCATTGCGATTTGGCGGTCTTGTAACTCGATTATTTTCAAAATAGTCAATTTTGTCATTTTGATTTTTGTAACTTAAAGCGGTGAATGTGTTTTGTGTGTAAACATTGTGAATTGAAGTGTTGTGTTTTCGGTAAGTCACTTTTTATGTCAAAAAATTACAAGAAAAACAGCATCACATTTTCAAGATAAGTAATATACCAAACGCTTGTCAGACCGATATTGACTTATGGCTGTTCAATTTGGTTCAATATATAAATGTCCTACATGGAAAGAACAAGGAAACTTGAACGTAGGCTTCTGAGGTCTTGCACTTCTTTACAGAGCCGGCCAAAATGCGGCTTTACGACTTCTGTAATAAAAAATTATATATGTCAGGCGATGTTGTAAGAATTGATGTACCTATTTATGATAAACCTCATCAGGAAACATATATGTCGTTGCATGGATGATGACTTCAATAACTTTATTAGAGCATTTTATTACGAAAGTGAAATCTTATGCATGAGTAAGAGAGAAATAAAAAATGCTTTACTGATTGTGTTTACTTTACGAAAAAATTTACCAACAAGTGGACGAATGACTGAAAAATAAAATAACTCTTTTGTATGGAAACAATATATTGGGTGTATGCATATGATTCCGCCCTTTCCGATAGTTTCGCTAGTATCGCCGCTTACACTTGCACACTAAAATACTAATACTTGCATTCGATAGTGCCTTCTATCAGCTGTTAAACACAGTGTATAACATTCGGTGGAAGCATAAACAACAAATATTTCTAATTCATTGAAAATGTCGAGTTTTATCCCAAGTAAACATCATTTGCGGGAGGTTTTATTGCACTATTTTGTTGCAAAGAAAAGTGCAGCGGAAACTTATCGTTTGCTTGCTGATGTTTACGGTGAGCATGCTCCATCGAATACAACTTGCAAAGAATGGTTTCGACGATTTAAAAATGATGATTTTGACATTGAGGACAGAGAACATGGAAAACCACCCAAAAAATTTGAAGATGCTGAATTGGAAGATTTATTGACCGAAGATTGTTGTCAAACACAATCAGAATTGGCAACAACATTAAATGTTGATCAATCAACTATTTCAAGACGTTTGCAAGCAATGGGAATGGTTCAAAAAGTCAATAACTGGGTGCCACATGAATTGAAAGACCGAGACATCGAACGTCGCAAAACCATTTGTGAAATGCTGCTTCAAAGACAAAAAAGAAAAGGTTTTTTGCATCGGATAATCACGGGAGATGAAAAATGGATATATTACGAGAATCCTAAACGCAAAAAATCTTGGCTGAAGCCAGGTGAGGCCGGCCCATCACAGCCAAAGAAAAATATTCATTGTACCAAGGTTATGCTCTGTATTTGGTGGGATCAGAAAGGTGTTGTGCACTATGAGTTGCTGAAACCGTCTGATACTATCACTGGCGATGTTTACAGACGACAACTAATGCGGTTGAAGGTAGCTATAGAAGAAAAACGACCGGAATGGGTGAATAGGCATGACAAATTAATTCTTCAACATGACAACGCCAGACCGCATACGGCAAATGTTGTGAAAACATATTTAAATGGACAAGACTGGGAAGTGCTACCCCACCCGCCATATTCACCAGATATAGCCCCTTCAGATTTTCATTTATTTCGAAGGATGCAGTCTGATCTTACGGGAGAGCGATTCACTTCTTATGAAGATATCAAAATTTGGCTTCATAATTGGATTGCCTCAAAAGACCAGGACTTCTTTATGCAAGGAATCCGTAAATTGCCTGAAAGATGGGCAAAGGTTGTAGCTGCAGATGGGGCATACTTTGAATAAATAAATTTTCCTTTTTCTAAACAAGCAAATTTGTTTTGTTTTCACAAAAAAGGGCGGAATCATATGCATACACCCAATAACATTACAATATTCTGCATTATTGCTTGATCATTTACTTTAGACGTTTCACTTCCATATTGTATTGGCCTAAATAGCTCCAATATAATAATAACATCATCAAATTTGACTATCGTAACATTGAATTTTCTAATTTTTTGGATTTACACACCACAAAAAAAAACATATTCCCCGTGCAGGATTCGAACCCCAAGCCCTTCTAGCCAACTACGCCACAGAGATATTTCAATTGTTTTTGCATAAAAAGCTCCAATATAATAATAACATCATCAAATTTGACTTTCGTAACATTGAATTTTCTAATTTTTTGGATTTACACACCACAAAAAAAAAAAAAAAAAAGACATATTCCCCGTGCAGGAGTCGAACCCCGAGCCCTTCTAATCAGCTACGCTACAGAGACATTTCAATTGTTTTTGCATAAAAAGCTCCAATATAATAATAACATCATCAAATTTGACTTTCGTAACATTGACTCTTCTAATTTTTTGAATTTACACACCACAAAAAAAAAAAAAAAAGACATATTCCCCGTGCAGGATTCGAACCTATACCCAATCTAACCAACTACGATACAGAAACTTTTCAATTGTTTTTGCATAAATAGCTCCAATATAATCATAACATCATCAAATTTGACTTTCGTAACATTGAATTTTCTAATTTTTTGGATTTACACACCACAAAAAAAAAAAAAAAAAGACATATTCCCCGTGCAGGATTCGAACCTATACCCATCTAACCAACTACGATACAGAAACTTTTCAATTGTTTTTGCATAAAAAGCTCCAATATAATAATAACATCATCAAATTTGACTTTCGTAACATTGACTCTTCTAATTTTTTGAATTTACACACCACAAAAAAAAAAAAAAAAGACATATTCCCCGTGCAGGATTCGAACCTATACCCAATCTAACCAACTACGACACAGAAACTTTTCAATTGTTTTTGCATAAATAGCTCCAATATAATCATAACATCATCAAATTTGACTTTCGTAACATTGAATTTTCAGATTTTTTGGATTTACACACCACAAAAAAAAAAAAAAAAAAACATATGCCCCGTGCAGGATTCGAACCCCAAGCACTTCTAATCAACTACGCCACAGAGACATTTCAATTGTTTTTGCATAAAAAGCTCCAATATAATAATAACATCATCAAATTTGACTTTCGTAACATTGACTCTTCTAATTTTTTGAATTTACACACCACAAAAAAAAAAAAAAAAGACATATTCCCCGTGCAGGATTCGAACCTATACCCATCTAACCAACTACGATACAGAAACTTTTCAATTGTTTTTGCATAAAAAGCTCCAATATAATAATAACATCATCAAATTTGACTTTCGTAACATTGAATTTTCTAATTTTTTTAATTTACACACCACAAAAAAAAAAAAAAAAGACATATTCCCCGTGCAGGATTCGAACCTATACCCAATCTAACAAACTACAATACAGAAACTTTTCAATTGTTTTTGCATAAATAGCTCCAATATAATCATAACATCATCAAATTTGACTTTCGTAACATTGAATTTTCTAATTTTTTGGATTTACACACCACAAAAAAAAAAAAAAAAGACATATTCCCCGTGCAGGAGTCGAACCTATACCCAATCTAACCAACTACGATACAGAAACTTTTCAATTGTTTTTGCATAAAAAGCTCCAATATAATAATAACATCATCAAATTTGACTTTCGTAACATTGAATTTTCTAATTTTTTGGATTTACACACCACAAAAAAAAAAAAAAAAAAAGACATATTCCCCGTGCAGGATTCGAACCTATACCCAATCTAACCAACTACGCCACAGAGACACTTCAATTGTTTTTGCATAAATAGCTCCAATATAATAATAACATCATCAAATTTGACTTTCGTAACATTGAATTTTCTAATTTTTTGGATTTACACACCACAAAAAAAAAAAAAAAAAGACATATTCCCCGTGCAGGAGTCGAACCCCGAGCCCTTCTAATCAGCTACGCTACAGAGACATTTCAATTGTTTTTGCATAAAAAGCTCCAATATAATAATAACATCATCAAATTTGACTTTCGTAACATTGACTCTTCTAATTTTTTGGATTTACACACCACAAAAAAAAAAAAAAAAAGACATATTCCCCGTGCAGGATTCGAACCTATACCCATCTAACCAACTACGATACAGAAACTTTTCAATTGTTTTTGCATAAAAAGCTCCAATATAATAATAACATCATCAAATTTGACTTTCGTAACATTGACTCTTCTAATTTTTTGAATTTACACACCACAAAAAAAAAAAAAAAAGACATATTCCCCGTGCAGGATTCGAACCTATACCCAATCTAACCAACTACGACACAGAAACTTTTCAATTGTTTTTGCATAAATAGCTCCAATATAATCATAACATCATCAAATTTGACTTTCGTAACATTGAATTTTCAGATTTTTTGGATTTACACACCACAAAAAAAAAAAAAAAACATATGCCCCGTGCAGG
Organism: Amiota minor; assembly: GCA_037043295.1. Taxonomy (NCBI): domain Eukaryota; kingdom Metazoa; phylum Arthropoda; class Insecta; order Diptera; family Drosophilidae; genus Amiota; species Amiota minor. The sequence continues at coordinate 691,314 of JBAMAW010002172.1, forward strand.
ATTCGAACCCCAAGCACTTCTAATCAACTACGCCACAGAGACATTTCAATTGTTTTTGCATAAAAAGCTCCAATATAATAATAACATCATCAAATTTGACTTTCGTAACATTGAATTTTCTAATTTTTTTAATTTACACACCACAAAAAAAAAAAAAAAAGACATATTCCCCGTGCAGGATTCGAACCTATACCCAATCTAACCAACTACGATACAGAAACTTTTCAATTGTTTTTGCATAAAAAGCTCCAATATAATAATAACATCATCAAATTTGACTTTCGTAACATTGAATTTTCTAATTTTTTTAATTTACACACCACAAAAAAAAAAAAAAAAAGACATATTCCCCGTGCAGGATTCGAACCTATACCCAATCTAACCAACTACGATACAGAAACTTTTCAATTGTTTTTGCATAAATAGCTCCAATATAATCATAACATCATCAAATTTGACTTTCGTAACATTGAATTTTCTAATTTTTTTTAATTTACACACCACAAAAAAAAAAAAAAAAAGACATATTCCCCGTGCAGGATTCGAACCTATACCCAATCTAACCAACTACAATACAGAAATTTTTCAATTGCTTTTGCATAAAAAGCTCCAATATAATAATAACATCATCAAATTTGACTTTCGTAACATTGAATTTTCTAATTTTTTGGATTTACACACCACAAAAAAAAAAAAAAAAAAGACATATTCCCCGTGCAGGATTCGAACCCCTAGCCCTTCTAATCAACTACGCCACAGAGACATTTCAATTGTTTTTGCATAAAAAGCTCCAATATAATAATAACATCATCAAATTTGACTTTCGTAACATTGAATTTTCTAATTTTTTGGATTTACACACCACAAAAAAAAAAAAAAAAGACATATTCCCCGTGCAGGAGTCGAACCCCGAGCCCTTCTAATCAGCTACGCTACAGAGACATTTCAATTGTTTTTGCATAAAAAGCTCCAATATAATAATAACATCATCAAATTTGACTTTCGTAACATTGACTCTTCTAATTTTTTGGATTTACACACCACAAAAAAAAAAAAAAAAAAACATATGCCCCGTGCAGGATTCGAACCCCAAGCACTTCTAATCAACTACGCCACAGAGACATTTCAATTGTTTTTGCATAAAAAGCTCCAATATAATAATAACATCATCAAATTTGACTTTCGTAACATTGAATTTTCTAATTTTTTGGATTTACACACCACACAAAAAAAAAAAAAAAGACATATTCCCCGTGCAGGATTCGAACCTATACCCAATCTAACCAACTACAATACAGAAACTTTTCAATTGTTTTTGCATAAAAAGCTCCAATATAATAATAACATCATCAAATTTGACTTTCGTAACATTGAATTTTCTAATTTTTTTAATTTACACTCCACAAAAAAAAAAAAAAAAAGACATATTCCCCGTGCAGGATTCGAACCTATACCCAATCTAACCAACTACAATACAGAAACTTTTCAATTGTTTTTGCATAAATAGCTCCAATATAATCATAACATCATCAAATTTGACTTTCGTAACATTGAATTTTCTAATTTTTTGGATTTACACACCACAAAAAAAAAAAAAAAAAAGACATATTCCCCGTGCAGGAGTCGAACCTATACCCAATCTAACCAACTACGATACAGAAACTTTTCAATTGTTTTTGCATAAAAAGCTCCAATATAATAATAACATCATCAAATTTGACTTTCGTAACATTGAATTTTCTAATTTTTTGGATTTACACACCACCAAAAAAAAAAAAAAAAAGACATATTCCCCGTGCAGGAGTCGAACCTATACCCAATCTAACCAACTACGATACAGAAACTTTTCAATTGTTTTTGCATAAAAAGCTCCAATATAATAATAACATCATCAAATTTGACTTTCGTAACATTGAATTTTCTAATTTTTTGGATTTACACACCACAAAAAAAAAAAAAAAAAAACATATGCCCCGTGCAGGATTCGAACCCCAAGCACTTCTAATCAACTACGCCACAGAGACATTTCAATTGTTTTTGCATAAAAAGCTCCAATATAATAATAACATCATCAAATTTGACTTTCGTAACATTGACTCTTCTAATTTTTTGGATTTACACACCACAAAAAAAAAAAAAAAAAAAGACATATTCCCCGTGCAGGAGTCGAACCCCAAGCCCTTCTAATCAACTACGCCACAGAGACATTTCAATTGTTTTTGCATAAAAAGCTCCAATATAATAATAACATCATCAAATTTGACTTTCGTAACATTGAATTTTCTAATTTTTTTGATTTACACACCACAAAAAAAAAAAAAAAAAGACATATTCCCCGTGCAGGAGTCGAACCTATACCCAATCTAACCAACTACGATACAGAAACTTTTCAATTGTTTTTGCATAAAAAGCTCCAATATAATAATAACATCATCAAATTTGACTTTCGTAACATTGAATTTTCTAATTTTTTGGATTTACACACCACAAAAAAAAAAAAAAAAAGACATATTCCCCGTGCAGGAGTCGAACCTATACCCAATCTAACCAACTACGATACAGAAACTTTTCAATTGTTTTTGCATAAAAAGCTCCAATATAATAATAACATCATCAAATTTGACTTTCGTAACATTGAATTTTCTAATTTTTTGGATTTACACACCACAAAAAAAAAAAAAAAAAAACATATGCCCCGTGCAGGATTCGAACCCCAAGCACTTCTAATCAACTACGCCACAGAGACATTTCAATTGTTTTTGCATAAAAAGCTCCAATATAATAATAACATCATCAAATTTGACTTTCGTAACATTGACTCTTCTAATTTTTTGGATTTACACACCACAAAAAAAAAAAAAAAAAGACATATTCCCCGTGCAGGAGTCGAACCCCAAGCCCTTCTAATCAACTACGCCACAGAGACATTTCAATTGTTTTTGCATAAAAAGCTCCAATATAATAATAACATCATCAAATTTGACTTTCGTAACATTGAATTTTCTAATTTTTTTGATTTACACACCACAAAAAAAAAAAAAAAAGACATATTCCCCGTGCAGGATTCGAACCTATACCCAATCTAACCAACTACGATACAGAAACTTTTCAATTGTTTTTGCATAAAAAGCTCCAATATAATAATAACATCATCAAATTTGACTTTCGTAACATTGAATTTTCTAATTTTTTGGATTTACACACCACAAAAAAAAACATATTCCCCGTGCAGTATTCGAACCCCTAACCCTTCTAATCAACTACGCCACGGAGACATTTCAATTGTTCTGAACGTAGCAATTTGGTGTTTGCATAGTATAATATTTGCAAAACTACGCCGAACTATGGCATCATTCCCCTACATTTCACCTTCTTAAGTTAAAAACTAGCATTCAAACTACATAAATACAATAAAAAAAATATAAACGTTTTTAGATCCTCAACGCAATATAAATAATTGCTTCGAACTATGAACTTGTGTTGTATTTGTGATGATGTTGTTGTCTTTGCCAATTTACAACAACATGAGTTGAATTTTACTGCAGCAATTCCTATTGTTGCAAGTAATGACAATTTCAAAAAAAAAAACAAAGAAAACATTTTAAGAAATAATAAAAAACAAAAAAGAAGCAAACTAAGCGAAACTCTTCGCATATTAAACTGTCATGGACATTAATGATTTTCCATTGCTAGCATATTTATCAAATTAGTTAGGAACAACAACAACAACAAGTATAAAAGCAGGAAGAACAACATGCCAACGGACGCCAGGGGTTTTGAAAACGATATCATTGCTCTTGCTTGGCATGCCACAGCGTCAGCAATCGACGCTTGCTGCGTCGACAAAAATTGATATGCCACCAGAAAAAAAAAAAAAGAAGCATTCATGGATGTTGCAACAACAACAATAGCAACAACAACAGCAACATTTGCAGTACAGTGAGAGCAAAAGTTAAATAAGTAGCCAATTAATGTTGTTGGTTGTAGTTGTAGTTGTAGCTGTGGTTGTTATTGTCCCGTCGGACGATTGGTCGCTCCCTCACTTGCAATTCTCTTCTATGATTACCGTTGCTCATTTCAGTTGCTGCTGCTGTTGTTGTTGTTGTTGTTGGCATTGCATGCAGCGCAATTTATTAATGAGTTTGCAACTTGATTGCAAAAAATTGTATGCCATGCGTTTGCCCTCAATGCTGCTGCTGCTGCTGTTGTTGTTGTTGTTTTTGTTGTTGTTGCTAGTGTAGTGACAGTTGGCGGTGTGGCATGTTGCAGCAACAGTATTCGTTTATGCCAGCGGGTGTTAAACATTTATTGATCTTATTAGCTCATTTTTAACTCGTGCACATGCCGATCGAGAAAAACAAAAATCCAAACTAAACTAAGCCAAAAGAAAAAAAAAAAAACTGACTGAATGACGAAGCTGGGGATTTTGAGGCAATAATATTGTTTGAGGCATAAAAATAGCCACAAGCGTCAATTTTAAGTAGAAAAATCAGAGCACTGCACATTCTCAAACATACCATTTACTGTATACTGTATGTATATTTCTCTAACGGATTAAATAGTAAAAACCGGGCGGGTACAACACTAAATGAGGTGTCAAATGACAGCAGGAACAGCAGCAGCAACAACAATTTCGATGTTGCTTATACGCAATCGCAGCTGCAATTGTTGCTGCTTTTGTTTTGTTTGTTTTATAAGCATATTAAGGTCAGAGGGCGATGATTATTTTATTTTTGTTTTTTTTGTTGTTAGCAGATTGTGCTTCAATATTTTGTTGCTGCCAGTCACAAAACTGTCAAACTTAATTCCCCGAGTTTTGATTTCGTTCGCATACACGCATGTAACATATTGTTGTTGTTGTTGTTGTTGTTGTTGTTGCATGCAACACATGTGTGGACACACCACATATATGTTCGCATATACAGTATGAAGAAAGGTCAAATGGTCGCAGCGCATGCTCATAGCTGCAATACACATAAATGTGTAGCTGCCGTCATTTGCTTGGCTTCTGTTTCGCTCTCAATTTTACAATAGTTTTATGGCACCTCCAATCCAATCCACTTCACTCTACTCCACTCCACTCCACTTCACTTCACTAAACTATGCTATGAGTTTCGGGTATTGGGTATTGGTTTTAGCTTGATATGACTTCGTATGGGTTGGCTTCGGTAGGCATGGGTTGGCTTGGCTTGGCTTGGCTTGGTGGCGTTGGCTTAACTTGGCTCATTTGGTAAGTTAATGCGATTCGCATGCGGGCGTCGCCAACAGCAACCAACCAACAAAAGGAATAATAACAAATCTTGGTTCGTTCTCATTGCTCATTCGTTGTAAATGTTGTTGTTATTGTTGGTGTTGCTATTTTTTGCGTGATTTTTCAGTTTTTCCAAGTCATAAAAATGTCAAAGCTTTATTTGTAAGTTTTTTGTGTGCGCCTAATTGGCGTGTCATTGCCTGACTCTGACTCTGGGCCTGATTCTGACTCTGACTCTGACTCTGGTCCTCTAAAGCATTATATCACTATAGCTATAACTATGGCATTGCATGGTTCAACTCAACTCAACTCAACTGAACTCAACTAAAACTGAACTGAAGTGAAGTGAACTGTTGACGACTGTTCGTGGTACGCGGCACATAAATCTGTTATTTTATATGTTGTGCATTGTCGCTTTATCGGTTTTCCTATATTTCCTAATTTTATTTTTACTTGTAGTACAATTCTTTTGAAGCTTAAAATTCATAAAACTTACAGGTAAAGTAGGTAGTAGATTATAAGGTTAAGGGGTGGTGATATTACAAAGCGCCTCTAAAAATATGGGTGGGTGGTGAAATACGAGTGTGGCTGCCATTAATAAATGCAACAACAACAACAACAACAACAACGACAACAAAAACTGCAACATCAAACAAACATATAAATTTGGCATTAAGCGTTGTTTGTGTTACGTAGCGTAGCGTCGCATAACATAACGTATGCGATTAACGAATCTGATTATGTGCTCGAGGCACATGTAAGTTTATGTAAAGTATTGCGTATGAGTAATTTGCCGTTTTGCTTTTGTGTCATAACCAAAGACACAATGTGGCGTATGAGTAACGCCAATATTGTAATACAAATATCATAAATAATTTGTACAACAATAAGGGGAGCACTCAAATAACAATATCTTCTGATTCAAAAGAAACTCTACAAGAATCAATCAGACATAATTAATCTTCCATTAAAAGAATTTCATCAGACATTAGACACACAATTATAACGAATTCAATTAGAAAGGAAAAACAAAAAAAAAAGGAAAATATTGCAATCATTTTGCATTTGCTTTGGTTAACAGAGGCTTATGACTGAGCAACACTTAAGCCAAGCAACTCGCAGATCAGCTTTCTGAGTCTGAGGGTATTTAAGCATAGTTTACTTTAAAAGCCATTTTAAAGTTCATAGCTCACAGTTTTGCTTTCCGAGTCTATTGTATTTATGACAATAAATAGTCGCTTATGCTGCCATCATTGCTTCTATGGATAATCTATGGTATCTTGGTATCTCTATAACCTTGCTTAGACAATCTTCCAGCAAAATTTAGAATGGAGAAATTGCCTTAGATCCTTAACTGTCAAGCCAAATAAATCAATCAATGCCCTCAGATTACCTTCCCGAGTCTCAGAATATCTGAGCATATTTTAAGTCAAAAGCCATTTATAGTTCGCAATTTAGCTTCCAGAATTTGACCATCAAAGGCAGTTACTTACGTTGTCTATATTTCTTCTACGGATTACCACTTTTGGTCTTTTCAAATCTCTCTTACTTTGATCAAGTAGAATTTTGTGATTATTTTTGTTGCTTAAATCCAATGCCTATTTTTGAAGTGAAACTTCTTTAGCGAAGGGGAGTAAATCCAAGAAATATGAAAATGAAATGTGACGAAAATCAAAATTTGATGATGTTGTTATTATTATATTGGAGCTAGGCAAATACAATATAGAAGTGAAACTGCTAAAGGAGATGGTCAAGCAATAATACAGAATATTGTAGTGTTATATTTTTTCAATACCAACAGAGTTAATTTATTTTTCGGTCATTCGGCCAATTGTTCGTACGTTCTTTCGTAAAGTAAACACCATCAGTGAAGCATTTTTTATCTCTCTCTTACTCATGCATAAGCATTCATTCTCTACGCTCCAGACGAGCCCCACTGCGTTTCTGGTTCATTTTGGTTTTCATCACATTTCATTTTCTAATTTTTGTATTTACTTCGCTAAAGAAGTTTCACTTCCATGTTGTGCTTATGAGGGTAAGGCACATGACTTAAATTTTTTTTTTTTCTTGATGGCTTATGATGAAATAAAAGTAATATAAACTCAGTGTTGGTTAGCAATGAGCCATGACCATCCTGGAAACAGTTTGATGGTGTCTGAGATGACAGGCCTTAGAAGGCTTATGAATCGTGGAATTCTTATGCAAGATCTGAGTGGTAATGATAAATTACAATTTTGTTAATAATTTTTGTATTTACAAGAAGAATTCAGGTTTGACTACTAAGCGAAGTCTCATTCTTCATCTAATCGATAACATCTCGATGACTAATAACTTATGATGATCAATTGATGTTCATAAAGAGTTTAAATAAACAATATTTTGACTAATCAATTTTAAGATTATTTAAATGTTGTTAAGTTGATATAGAAAAGTAATTGAGTTAGTGATTGATATGCAAAGAAAATGTCTTACATATCTTAATCATTTTTTGTAATCCTTATCATATCCATTTTCATATTTCAATTTAGAAATTAATTAGAATTTTGATGTCTTTTTTAGAAGTGTAATAAACAAACAAATAACATGACAAAGTGATATTACCACATTTGCATTAAATGTGAAGGGGAATTAAAAAAGAAAAAAAATTAAAAAAAAAAAAAAAATAAAAATACAAACGAAAAAAAAAATAAACATAACAAATTCCAAAGGCAGAAAATATTCAACAATTCATTCGTTCGTTCGTTCGTTTGTTTGTTTGTTTGTTTGTTGGTTTGTTGATTCGCATTCATGTTAATTTAATAATGAAATGTATCTGTAATAATATTTACAGCTTAAATTAACTAACGAGCTTAACAGCAATAGCAACCACAGCAACTTCAGATACAAAATGGAACAACACCAAACGACAATGGCAACCATGGGCCATGGCAACCAACATCAGTTAGCAGCAGCTCAATAAGAGTGAGTTACAGTTTAAATATATAAAAATCAGTTTGCATAGTTTAAGCAGGTGAATTTATGTTGATCGTTTAACGAGTAGCAGCAACAACAACAACAACAGTACCAAGAGCAGCAGCATCAGCAGCAACAGTTGCTACTACCAATTGCAACCGGTTGAAGTATGTATGTTTGTAAGTGTGGTATGTAGCAAGTTCGATTTAATTCAAATGTGCTAAAGGTATTGAAGAGTTAAGGAAATGGTAGTGGAAGGGGGTGAAAGAAGTTGGGAGGGAAGTATGTGATACAGCGTGTTATACCAATGCATCAATGAACCGATGGACATGCATATGTCCAACACCAAAGACTAACTCACAACAACGAGTGGCAATGGACACGAGCAACAGCAGCAGCAACAGTAACGACAACAACAACAACAACAATAACAAACTGCAGTCAGTTGGCATGCGATGCGATAGATAGCTAAAGTTAAGTTGAATTTGCTTAACTGCTGCTGGCTTGGCTACATAAAGACCAAGAGAAGCAGCAACAGGAACAGGAGGAGCAGCAGCAGCAGCAGCAACAAAAAACAAAAACAACAGCAACTCAAGCTAAACTCAGGTGAATCTATGGAGGCAGCCATGCCAAGCATGCGGCATGCTGCATGCTGCATGCATTGGTAAGGCAAGTTAGGCGCGCGCGTGTGTTTATTGCAGCGATAATGAATGTTGGGTTAAATGTTTGATTGCTGATCTTACTAACAGCAATAGCAACAGGAACAATAACAAAGACACACACACACACACACACACAGAATGACTGAATGAAAGACAAACATTTAGTAGTTAATAGTAAAGAAAATGACAAAGGATAGCAAAGTGAAGTGCAAGAAAGGCAAAGAGAAAGAGAAAGATTGAGGGGACTTGATTTGTTTGCCTTGTGCTACATGTTGCAGCATTCACAGCAACAGCATCAGGTTACCTAATGTTACCAAAGCGTAGGTGGCTCTTTTACCAATTACAGATTCGTCATGTGAACCGGTCAAACACTTCATTATAGCGGAGTCTTTGGTATAGGTGAGCTAAAAAAAATATGTCTTCACTGGATTTTACATGTTTTATAATTTATAACTAATCAATATTTTTTCGAAAATATTTCTAAGCAATTCAGCAAATGTTTGTACTATAATAATTCTAGATGCATCTGATCATGTCTCTAATTACATTCTAATTCATGTTTCACAAGCCTACTAGATACCATAAAAGGAGTCAAATGTTAGATCAAACATTCAGATTCCTTGAAGTGTAAATTAGGAATTTATTTAAAGTTCTTGAAAGTGTTTGTTAATATAACATCGGCCAAGTGGAAGGTTTCGTAACAGATTGGGGTTTGTATGGGAAGTACCTCGCCTAGATGGCCGATTTGGTTGATTCCAACAAATGTACAGTGCCTATGTTAATAAATTATTGTGTCTAAGTTTCAGTTTAATAGTAAAACAAACAAAAAAGTTTTTCGAATAAGAACTTGAATTTTAATGGTGGATTTGTATGGGAGGTAACCCTCCCTAGTCGACCGATTTGGTTGATTCCAATAGATGCATAGCGTCTATATAAAGAACTTACAGTGTCTAAATTTCAGTTCAATAGTCCAAAAAACAAAAAAGTTTTTCGAATTTTAATTAAATTTTATTTTTTTTTTTAATTTTATTGGTGGGTTTGTATGGGAGGTACTCCTCCTACTTGGACGATTTGGTTGATTCAAACAGATGTATAGCGTCTATATAAAAAACTTACAGTGTCTAAATTTCAGTTCAATAGTCCAAAAAACAAAAAAGTTTTTCAAATAAGAACCTAAATTTTAATGGTGGGTTTGTATGGGAGGTACTCCTCCTAGTTGGCGGATTTGGTTGATTCCAACAGATGTATAGCGTCTATATAAAGAACTTACAGTGTCTAAATTTCAGTTCAATAGTGCAACATTCACAAAAGTTTTTCGAATAAAAACCTGAATTTTAATGGGGGTCTGTATGGGAGGTACCCTCACTAGTGGTCCGATCAAACTGAAATTTCAACAATATAAGTTTCCTATCTAATTTCATGAACCAAGCAAATTTCAAGATCATGAAGTTACTGGATCGTGTAGCTGCCATACAAATCAAAATGTTTCTTGTATGGGGACTGCTTTAAATTTTTGAAAATATTTTAGTTTTATTATTTGTTGCTATTGCCCGGATAGAACTACACATTCTGTGAAAGTTTTAACTCTCAAACTCTCACGGTTCATGAGGTATGACCCGAGGACGGGCGGACGAACAACGAAGTCTTAGCAATAGGGTTCCATTTTATACCCTTTGGGCCCGGAACCCTAAAAATGGTTACATAGAGAGAAATTTTCTTTCAAGAAGTCCAAATTTATAAACAAACTGAAAGAATTCACAAAATCTTAGTGTCTTCAAAAACTTTTCTTGTTGTTTACAGGGGATTTTGCTATAAATGAATCTGACTCTATATATGTATATACAATTACTTTTCAATATTCTGCAACACCCTTCAATTACTTGCAACCATCACTAATTAAACAATTTATTTTTGTTGCTACTGTTAAATTTTTGATTTCTTGTTTTTCTTTCTTTAATTTTTTTTTTTTTTTTGGTGCAACATAAAAATATAATTATTGCTATTTGCAACATTAACAACAATTTCCAAAAAAAAAAATCAACAAGTGTGTGGAGATATATAAAAAGATACATAAATGTATATATGCACATATGTATTTTTAATGTTTGTGCGTATGTGATGACTTTCACTGGGATTTTTTTTCATTTTGTTTGTGTTGTTTTTTGTGTGTGTTTCAAGGATTTTTCTAACGAGTTAAAAAAAAAAACTTTGTTAAAGGCGACAGACTTGAAACGGCCACCTGCGCTTCAACGGCCCACACACTAATTGCTTATAACAGCAGTTACAACAACAACAACAACAACAACAATAACAGAAAAATATACTAAAAGCAACAACAACAACAACAACAAGATATACAATAAAATGAGTGAGTGAATGAGTGAAAGAAATCAAAAAAACTGGGGGGAACAAAAAAATCAAGTCAAGTAAAATGAAGTTAAGTTAAATAAAGTAAAGTGGAGTAAAGTTAAGCAAAGCAGACCACCAACATGCAACATGTAACAACAATCTAAAGATTGTAAAATAACCACCAACCGACCAACTAACCAAGCAACCAACCAAAGTTGAAGTCCATAGAAGTTGAAGTTGAAAGATACAAAGAGTTTGAGAGAAAGATAGAAAAAAGCTAAGCCAAACACTTGACTTGATTGTGTTGACTTCTTGTTCAGGGTTTCTTAAACTTTTTCATTATTATTTTGCATATAATAAAACTTATAATACTCATACATTCCCGATACACATGTCCAAAATTATAAAGGGAGCAGCGACTGGCTCGTTGGCCCATAGGTTAGTGCGCTGGCTGACATCCCAAGAGTCGCGGGTTCGATTCCCACTCAAGGCAAGTCTAGTCCTGCACTTTTCTAATTTCCTGCCATCCTTCTTAATTTTCCCCTGAGCTGAAGGCCTCTGTCGCTATTGCTCATATTAAATACTAGGTTATAATTTGTAATTATAATCTTTGTTCTAATAAATAAATAAATATAAAGGGAGCACTGAGAACTGTTTGGCGGAGCAATAGATTGGATAAGGAATGATATGCAACCTTTTGTAATATATCCCATAGTTATAGTTTCTCAGATTGCCTGATTTTCATTAAGAATTCCAAAAGAAGTCTGTTATTTGTTTTGGTTCTTGGAAATTACTGCGTAAGTATGGAAATCTGATTCATCTTAGGCCATTATCTTTTCTTCATTACTATAGATTGGTCGTGAGACCTATTCATATAAATAATTCGGAACTTTGCATTGTCCTAGTAAGAAGTGAGAAATCCTTCTTGTGTTCTTTTATAAAATCAATGAGTCATGATTGTTTTTGTTACGATTTTCCTGCGAAATATAGAACTTTGTTGGAATTCCAAAGCAGAGTCTGCTAAATGATTTTTACTACACGAAGTAGAATTTAAGAGACTCTGGCATAATGATATTATTGCATGTGTGTGTGTGTGAAGTATGTATTGCTCTGGGATTTGGATTTGGTTGCAAAACATAAGGCACATTGCTTTATTTTTCACCTTAAAATCAAAGCAAAAGCAAAAACCAAAATTAAATGTAATTTATGCAAAACAACGACGTCAGCGACGATGCAATGTGGCAGTGACGCCTCCTTAAAATAAACCGAGGGTGCCGCCTGCGCATGTGCAAAATGCTTCTCGTTTTTTCGTTTTTGTCTTCTTTGCAATACTTAAACTTGAAATGAAAGCATAACAAATCGTAAAGTGAAGTGCCACCAATAATAATAATAGCAATAATACTTAAAGTAGTGGCAGATATATAGTAGAAGAAGTTGCCACATAACATTTCACCCAATGTTGCCCACGCCACCATCACATCATTACACATCAAGAGGAGAACAACAACAGCAAGAAGATTGAAAGAAATACAAAATAGTATAAAATAGGAAAAATAAAAAACAAAAAAAAAAACAAGAATAGAGAACAAGACCACCATAGTAATTATCGGACCAGGAAGGCTGAACAAACTAACTGACTGACTGACTGACTGAATGACTGGCTCAAGTTGTTCTTCTAGAATGGTGCAACAATTTCCGTTTGCTACTGACTGACTGCCTGCCTGGGTGCAACATCCAACTGCCAACATAATTTCGTTATTTCATTGCCACTTTGTGTGACGTGCGAATGTTTTGTTGGCGCATTGCAAGTACCTTCATCTTCACTTCTTCATCTTCATCCAACTTCTTGTGCCACTTGCCACTTGCCAGTTGCCAGTTGCAACTTCTCCCTCCATTTACCATTTTGCCTTCATTCATACGACATCCTGCGGCACGCTCTACTGGCTTTGACTTCCATTTGGATATGCAGCAACTTGTAATGTTTCTTCTCTTTTCTTTTCTTTATTTTCTTGTTCTTTGTTTCGTTTCTTTAGTTCACTTTGATGACTTTTCAATTTGTATCTTAGAAAGAAAATGAATTAAGCTTAGCTTGGCTTCACACAACAATCACAGACCACAAAATATGCCTTCCAAAGAACAGCAACAACCATTTTTTTTGTTTTATTTTTTAGTTATTCAGTCAGATGCTGGACGATCGGACTGGAACGGATCGGATCGGATCGGATTGGTTCGGTTCGGTTCGGATCAGAACGTTCAGGCCTTCCTTCCTTAGTCATTCTTTCATTTGTTATTTTTATTGACTTCTTTACACCTTCTTCATTACTTTTTTTGTTTGTCTCTTGGGTCATAAGTAACTTTAAATTATGATGAAAGTAATTTTCTGCCACAGTAGCCACTTCAAAATATTCCACTGCCTTCTGCCTTAGAGATTATCATTATTATAATTTTTCATTTTTTCTATTCTATTTTGCCTCTCTGTTTGTCTGTCTGTCTGTCTGTCCGTCTGTGCATTTGTCTTCATTTTGATTTACAACACTTAAAGTATTGCTACTGTGTTGCAGCAGTTTAAAAATTGCAATAAGTGAAAATTCAACATTTTTATGTTGCCCCATAATTTAAACAAAAAAAAAAAACAAAATGTTCTTTTTCTCTTCAGTTGCAAAATTCCTTATTTAAGTGTAAATTAAGTAATTGTTAGTGTTTCACCTACTCTTAAGATTTCACTAAACCACCACCCATTTCGACCATCAATTGCTCTTCAAAGTGTTTCGGAAATTTATTATTCTCCGCTTTGTTTCTTACTACACTACTTTGTCTCACCTTCATCTCACTAAGTATATTTCTAAGTTAAACACGAAAATTTAATTTCTGTCAAAAGTCATTTTATTTATTTTTACGTTTAGAAAAGAAAAAATGTATTTATGATGATGATTTTTGTCTTGAAAGATGAGAGACAGAGATTTAACCATTTCATTCATTCCATGCCACCCAAACCGAAAATCTGTAAATAAAATAAAATATAATATGGTAGAAGCCAAGCAAATAATCCATTTCCATGCCTTGGATATGGTTAACTTTTGTCTGATTGAGAACGGAGCACAGCCATAAAAGGCATTTACCATGCCCATTATGCAGTAGCCATTGATCTATCAAATATCTTTTGAATGATTGCAGAAAATAAGAACATCATAGAACCCAATATTTCAGCCAGTATCTACCTTCTATGTACTAACTCCATATAAACTATCCTACATCCAAATCCACAAACCAAAAAAAATATGAAAATGAAATGTGACGAAAATATAAATTTAATGATGTTATTATATTATTATATGGGAGCTACAATATGGAAGTGAAACTTCTAAAGTAGATATTCAAGCTATAATACAGAATATTGTAGTGCCATATTTTTTCAATACCAACAGAGTTAATTTATTTTGCGGTCATTCGGCCAATTGTTCGTACGTTCTTTCGTAAAGTAAACACCATCAGTGAAGCATTTTTTATCTCTCTCTTACTCATACATAAGCATTCATTCTCTATGCTGCAGACGAGCCCCACTGCAAATCTGAACCATCATCCTATTTTGATTTTCATCACATTTCATTTTCTTACTTTTGGATTTACCTCGCTTCGCTAAAGCAGTTTCACTTCCATATTGTGCTTATGAGGGTAAGGCACATTACTTACATTTTTTTAATATATTTTATTTAATATAAATAACTTGTGCTACAAAGACCGATACATAAAAAAAAGGGTTTTAGATCTTACTATCGAACCGAAACCTGAACACATTGAAATATAAGAATGTGAGTGGATAATTGAAAAGATGAGTAAAAAATATCTTATTTTTTTTCAATGATTACGACGATGGAAGCAAAGCCATGTTAAAAGAACTTATGATTGTAATGTATGCCAATATGCAGTGAGATTTAGCGAATTTGTTGTATCTCATAAGAGTTGCTGGTCTTCTACCATTATCAGCTACTCCATAAGCTGTCGGAAGCTTCAGAGCGTCTGCCGAGCAGCCCAATAAAAACCCCAAATGTGGGTCCTATAAATATTACATTTTATCTTCATCTTTTACCAGGAGGGATTAACGTAACTAAATTGCTGTGGTGTGCGGATTCCCGAAAGAATTATTCTGTTGCCATATTTTTGGCGAAGAAAATGACACCCGATCAAATGATAAAGCGAATAAAAGACAAATGTGTCATACATCTAAAAATAACACAAGGCAACAATTAACTTTGTAAGAGGGCATAGTAACAGAAGGACAATCATTGTCACTATTATGCCCAGTAGGCGGATCAAAGATTTCGTTGCCTTGTCGGGCCACTACATTCGACCACATTCAATGCTTTGATGCTCTTGCATATTTGCGTATGAATGATGGGGTAAGGCAGAAGAATAAAAAAGCCCAGTATGCGGAAATGCATCCAAATTTGAAAATCTAATGTTTGATGAGTACTTCCAAACAGTGCTTCAGTCGGAGAAAGTCCGAAGTAATGACAATGAAATAATGCTTCGTTAGCTTCTGACCAATAAGGGCACAAATCCACATATTTATAAGAATAGAAAATGGGACAACTTCTTTTCAGGATTTTGAATGTTTTCTATTTAGTAGCAACAAGTCGCCAAAAAACACCAAAACACGTTGATCTTCTATATCTGTAAAAAAAAAATTTTAAATGGCTGCTAATGTGTTGCATAGGTTGGTTCTATGTATTTTTTTTAACAGACTTCGTACTTTTGCATCTTCATTCATACTTAGTTTGAACTAAATACAATAGAAATTAATAAGCTATAGGAAAAAAAAAAGCCTAACCTAATTGAATATAAAAATAAAACAATATTAGATAGTATTTTTTTAATAAAATTATAAATAAAAAATAAAAAATTATAATAATAAAATGTAAGTAAACATGCCCAAAAGACATTTCAATTCGAGGTTTCAATTGCCAAAAACTGAAAAACTATCAAACGAACCGAAAATTGTCCACATTTGAGATACTAACAACAACAACAACAACAACAACAATAACAACAACAACTACCGTCACTATAACCAACAATAACAATAGTAACCAATATCAATTGCTGCACAGCTGTCAGTAGGAATTTTTTTTTGTTGTTGTTGCTACTGTTGCTGATGTTGTTACCATATTTTTGGCGCTTGACTTGCCACCCCAAAATAATAACAACAACAACAACACCAACAAAATGTACAATATTTAAATTGAATAGCCTAAAGGGGTCCATAGATGTATTATAATATTGGGCAATCATAATAATATAAAAAAAAATAATTTGATTGTGATTATGATGCAATAATTTGTGCAAATCAATGTTATTGGGAAATTAATTCAAATGTTGTTGTTGTTGTTGTTGTTGGGAAATTTGTGATTTGTGATTATTGTTAAGTGTCACCTCAAAAAAAAAAAAAAAAAAAAACAAAAACATAAACAAAAAACAAATGGCCAAAGGAAATGATTCATAATTTGTTCACAGAGAATTTTTCTTTGTTTTGGAAAATTGTCAAAATATATTCTTGATTCAATCATCATATTGGCGTATAAAAGTCAATCCGGATAAATGCAAGCACGTAACATTCACCTTAAACAAGAGAGACTGTCCGTCCATTACTTTTAACAACACCACCGTACCACACTGTACTGAAGTCACCTACCTAGGAATACATTTGGACAGACGACTCACCTGGCGGAAGCATATAGAAGCCAAAAAAATTTCCATGAAATTAAAAGCCCAGTCCCTTCACTGGCTCTTAAACCCAAGATCTGGGCTAAACCTCGATCTAAAGGTGCTGTTATATAACAGCTTAATAAAGCCTATCTGGACATACGGTTCCCAGCGTTGGGGGAACGCAAGCCCAAGTAACGTTGAAGTCATCCAAAGAGCCCAATCAAAAATACTTTGTTTCTTAACAGGTGCTCCCTGGTACATTTCGAACGCGAATATCCACAGAGACCTTAACGTCCCACTAGTTAAAACCGAATTGGACCAAATGAAACAAAAATATCTTGTTAAGCTCTCGGAACATCCTAATCCACTAGCTCGATCACTATCTTATATGAGTTGTCGCACGCGCCTTCGTCGGAATGACTTTCCTGCCCCACAAACCTGGGAGGACCACGCAACACTGGAAAGTTTCTTTAGCTCACCACTATTAGAACTTTTAAAACATCATTAGTTCGTTTTTAAGATTTCTCAATTATTGTTAGGCTTTGTGTTTTATACAAAGTGATTCAATAAATAAAAAAGAACGCAAAAAAAAAAAAAAAATCATCATATTTTTTGTTTGAATGAATTTTGCTTCAACTCTCATTTCTTTCAATGTCCAAATATTGTAATAAATAAGTCAATATCCCACAATATTCTTTTCCATATATGATTTCATTCTCATTCTCATTCTCAAACAAACAATTCTTAATTTTAATCGTAATTTTAATATTTCATTATAATATTCTACGTCTATGAATTGCTTCTAAAACTTGTGTAATGCTGAATGAATAAGAATTCTAATGTGTAGTGAAAGAGAGGAAAAGGAGAAATAATAATAATAAAACAGCACTAATAGCATTTTTCGGTCAAAGCAAAAACAATTTAAAAGCAATTTGAGTCACTTTACTTTGCAACCAACAACTGACCAGTAATGCCAGCAACAACAATCAACATAATACCAACAATAATCCCAATAATAGTTACAACAACAACAATAGGAATAGAAATAAGAGTAGTCGCAACTGTTACAATAACATAAGTGCAACTACTATGTACCTCAACTTATAGAATCCCCATCAATACCAAATACACAATCTTTGTTACTACAAGTAAATCTATCTATCTATCTATCTATCTATCTATGTAGCTATGTAGCTATATATATGTCTGTCTGTCTGTCTATCTACTTCTTTGACTGTCTGTCTCTTTGTTCATTTTGAATATACATAGTTGAAACTATGTTGGCTGTGTTTGTGTCTGTTCAAATTTTTCACCGCTTAGGACAATTTTGTTTCTGTTTCCAATTGAAATTCAACTCAATTCGACTAGATTCGTCTCGATTCAACATTTCTGGCATGGAAACATTTTCTGACTTCAACTCGATTCAATTCGATGCAACGCAGCAATTCATGAATGAAAAAGGTTTTTTGTTTACCTATTTTCCATTTGTTCATTTTTTTTTTTTTGTTTTACCGCAATTCATGTCGGTTGGTTTTTGAGTTGTCAATTGGATTTGCATTTTGGCCAACTGTTCACCAAAACCAAGTTGTTGTACTGACTGCTGTTGCTATTGTAGCTTCCACCCACCTCCATTGCCCTCACAATCCTCATCATCAACATCATCATCATCATCATCATCAACATAATCATCATCGGCATCGCTATAGCCATCGTCGTCGTCGTCGTCAATTCTTTTGGTGTCAGATTTCGATTTCGTTTGTATTTTTATTACTTTGTTCTGTTTAGTATGGAATTATCGTCATCGTTTTTGTTATCATTGTTGTTGTTGTTGTTGCTGTTGTTGTTACTGTTGTAAGTTAGCTGCCAGGAGCAATATGTAGCAACAATTGGTGTCGTGTCGGCTTTGCTACAAAGCTCTCTGGCGGCTGTTGTGCGTTGCAAGTTTATTAATTCATTCCTTCGTTCGTTCGTTTGTTTGTTTATTTGCTAGCAAAACATTTGCATTTTCATATGCGATGACGATGACGATGACGGTGACGACGACCCTTTAAGGCTTTACTTTGTTTTGCTTTAGTGTTTTTCTGCCTTACCATACCCAACACTACACAACACTAGAACACCGTAGCACTTCTCTCTTCTCGTTTCTAACTTCATTGTGTTGCTTTGATTTATGCATATAATTTTATATTTTTTGTTTTGTTATATTTACTGTTTCATGTCATTTTCTTGTTGATGATCAATCATTACTAGAGTTCTGCAGGACTAAACAAAAATTTATCCTCTCACGCTCAAACGAAACTTGTAAATATAAGACACGAGTCACACGAGAGCAATGAGTATGGAAAGCAAAGTGCTACTGTACGCACTGTTGACACTGTGAACCCTATTGCTATCCCACGCATGCTGTCCCGTTTCCTCTGACTAAACACAAAAACGCGCGCTGATACATACAAATGCACAATACAAAAATAATAAATGTAATACCGTGTCATAGTTCAAAAAACTAACATGACTCGGTACAATACATTTTAAGAACGCGCATGACTCAGTATCATGGTGTGCGCAGTGTTTGTATGAACTACAGTAGTCTTGACTCGTTACGATTACAACTTCTCTTCTCTTGTATAAATTGAAATTCCTTACTTATAATATAGTAAAGGATACTTGTGAAATTTTCCCATCACAAAAATCATAATAATTACTTACTGTTGGTTATCATAATACGATCGATCATCATCATCATCATATATCACTTACCTAAAACAAAGAAAAAGAAATAGAACCATTAGTCAAAATACAATAAAAAAACACAAGCAACAGTTGATAATTACACTTAAAGAGACAATTATGCACCAATTAATAGACATAATATATGGATAAACAATATCTGATCAAATTGAATTTATATTACTAAAATATTTAAGGTTTTTTGTACTCAAAGCCAAAATGTAGTAGGTCATTTTATGTGGAAGCTAGTAGAATCAATTCATTGCAAGGAAAATTTTCTTAGTCTACATATCCCAAGGCCTCTCCAGGCCTTTTGACGTCTGCCTCTTTGACTATATAGAAAGACATTTTTGCAAATTCATAATTGCAAATGATGTAATTGGGAATGAATAATGGTTTGACTAGTGTAGTTTATTACATCAAAATCATTGGGTCCTAAGAAAGACTATGTGAATAAATGTATTGAAAGTAGAATGACAGTTTCAGTTTATTTTACAATTGCTTCAGCATAATCAATAAGAAATTTATAATAATAATAATAATGTCTCCTCATCAATGACTAAGATATTAATAGAAGTATAATCGTATCCCGAAATCTCATTAGCATCATTTGTAATAAGAACCTAATATGATATAAAAATCATATTTTAAACCACCATAGAATCATATTCTTCTATAAGATAAAAACATTGTACAGAATCTTTGGATACTTATTACTGTATTTTTTATTTCTCAAAAATTATATAAAAAGATTCTGGAAATTTAAATTAGTCCCACATATGTAAGTAGAAAGAATCAGAATTTTAATCAATTGAATATTGGAAAAAAGTATGATTCTTTAAGACTAAAATTTCTTTCAATTAAATTGAATTGAAACTATGGAATTTACATAGTTAAAAAATTAAGGAACTTGGAGAAAACAGTCTATGAAATTAAGTGCTTAGGAAACATAGATTTTTATTAAACTATTTTCAGAGTTTATATTAATGAATAGGTGAGCAAAATCTTGCTTATTTTTTGTTTAGCCAAACTAGATATCAAATCAAGAAATATGATCGAGAGGAAATGTGAGAGGACTAATTATTTAAATAGGATAGGATAAATAATTAGAGTTGTAGGTCTTAGAAGCTAGTACTCTATTATCAGTTGTATATTTCTATATAAATGAGATACACAATAAGAAAAATATTATGAAAAACATAGAAAAGTGGAAGCAGATTTCATTCAAAAATATGAAAATTGAAGAAAATTTACCTTTTTAAAAAAAATTCAAGAGGCAGCGTACTGTAAACAATCTATGTTTAGTATAGAAGTGGCTTGAAATCAATGATTTTTTGTAATTTGGAAGTATTTTGACCAATTTACTTTATGTTATGTTAAACTGATAAATGAACAAAATAATGAATATATTTTGGACATTTTTTCTTTAGAAAGTAAAGTAATTCAAATAGATTTTTTGTTATTTTGTTATATTCTGATAAATTTATATTAAGTTCTCATAAAAAATGCCCTTTTATCATCATCGCCACACAAAAAAAAAAACTAAAAGAAAAAAAAAGGGAACAAAAAGTAAGGAAACTTAATGCGAAATCTTATTTGTGGTTAAGTTATGGTTTTCATTAGACAAAAACGATAAGCGGCTCTGTACAAAGCCACTACTGAAGGCTTAAGGCTTCAATTGCTTCACAAGTGAGAAGAATACAACAAACACAACAATATATGTATGTACTCGTATATACTAAAGATACAGTTTTTAAGTGAGAACGAGATGCACACCTTTGGTCTGTGACTAATCTAAGCACATAACTTAAGTCAAGGATCGACCAAAAAGTATTTTTTTTTTTTTTTTTTTTATTTGTTCGTGAAACAACTTGGAAAAAACTTTGAATGCGGAAGCAAAAGTCAAGCGCGACCAACTTCAATTGAGATTCCAACAGTAACAACAACAAAAACGAGAGCAGAACAACAATAGCATGTGTATGTATGTATGTATGTTTGTATCTGTGTATAAGTGTGTTTGTATTCTCACTTTATAACAACAGCAAGAACAACGAACAACGGGGTCGATTTGAACTGGACTCAAATCGAATTAACTCGACTTGAGTTAAGTTGAGCTCAGCTCAGCTCAGGAAAACTAAGCTGAGTTGAATTCAATATCAAGTGAACCAGTGAGCGCCTGCGCCTGTGCCTTTCCTAGCCTAGCCCATTTAGGCTTTACAATTTTTTTACTTTGGATTTGGATTTGGCTTTGGCTTTAACTTTAGCTTTGGCGCTAATCAACATTATTCTTTCACTGCTGTTGTTGTTGTTGTTGTTGTTGTTGTTAGTCTTGCCTCACCATTCTCAATTGTAGGCGGTTGCAGCAATGCGTTTTTTTTTTTTATTCTTCGTCTTTTTTGTATGTGGAATTATCAGTTGGCAAACTTTCTAAGCCATCAACAAAAAAAAAGAAAAATGAAAATAAAACTTAAGACATTAATTGCGGTTCCAACAAAGATTTTATACCTTTCACAATTAATTTTCTGTAAAATTGAGAATCTTTCTAATTATTGAAATGAAAATGCCTAAAAATCATTTAATAGAATAGAATTTATGGTTCCAATATGATTGATATATTATATATTTTTTTATATAGAAAAATTGCCTAAAGTTTCACTGAAGTTTGAAATTCTCCCTCAAAATATGCAAAAAAAAAAAAAAAAAATAAAAAAAAAATATTTAAATTATCATGTTCAAAAATAATGGAAGCAATCGTTTGCCAATTAAAAAAAAAAAAAAAAAAATTATGTATTTAAGATAAAAATTTAGCTAAACAAAAGAAAAAAATAAAAAAAAAATCTTTGTTACAAAATCAAGGTTTGTCTTTTGAGATAAGTTTCTGCTTTTTAGCTTACAAATTTTGTAAACTAGAAATCTTTTTTCTTTTTTTTTTTTTATTTATATTTTACTTAATTTATCAAACATTTAATGTTTCTTTTGCTATTGTGATTGTGTTACAAATATCATATGCAGTATGATAATACCAACTAACATTAGAACGTGAAAGGTATAAAAATGTTTCACTTTATCGTATCCAAAATGGTCTCGTGCTTTTGGTTCAGTTATCGACCGACTATCGGTCTCGTTTTGCTTTTTTTTTTCTCTTTTTCTCTATCTTTTGTTTGTTTTTATAGGTAAGACAAATTATAAGGCGCTCTATCTACCACCACAAGCTCAATTCTTACTTAGTTTCGCGGCTACTTAATTTTTATACTAAGTCAGCAGCTAAGTCAGCAGCTTCCTTTGGCTCATTTACTTCCACAAAGTCTTGATTCTGGAATTTAATTTTCTTTTTTTTAGTTTTTTTTTGGGACCAACTATTAATCGAAATTGAATATCATGAGGAATTCGATTAACATTGAACACCAAATGTGTTGTGGAAAGGATGGAGAGATGGGAATAGGAACAATCTAAGACAGTCTAAGGCCATCATCGTGGTATTAAAAGCGTAGATGAGATGAGTTTGGTAGGCAGGTAAAACATGCGGCAGCACGTAGACTTTATATGGCCAAGAAAATGCAATTAGAGGGTGGATGCGTTATTAATGTGGAGCAGCCACAGCAAACAGCAGCAGCAGCAGCAGCAGCACCAACAGCATCAACAGCATCTCAGAACATTAAAAGAAGAAAGGAATGTTTGAAATTAAATGACGTTATTGATATATGTATGTATGTACACACATGTGTGTTATAACTAGGCAGAGTCTACCAAACAACATGTCGTCGATCGGTTGGTTGGTCGTCGCTGTCGTTATTGAATTTATTAACAGCGCCATCTGAGTTTGGCATGCGGAAGCAAAATGTGCGAAAAAATAAAATCGAACATAAAAAACGAAAATAAAAGAAATGAATTTTAAATTGAATGGAACTCAAATCTATTCACACATACACGATTCACTGAGAATAATAATAATAATAATAATTGTAACACAAGATTATAAAGTTGATCTCAAGACACGAATATCAAAACTATGATTCCCAATGTTTTGGAAAACATTTGTTTAAAATTTTAATTTGTTATCTCAGAAACAAAGTAAAGCCTTAAAATGATAGTTTAATATTTTAAAAATTGAATGTGTTTGTTTTTTTCAATGATGATCTAAAATTCCAAGAGATTCTCTAACAAATAAACCAAGTAAGAAATTCACCTAATAAAGAGTATAAATTCTCAGTGTTGGAAATAACAAAGAATATTTCTTTTTTTTTTTTTGTTTTTAAGGTGACATGATGAAAGCATAAAAAGATCACTTTAGATTAATAATTTTTTTATAAATTTTCTTTCCTTAATACACATGGGTTTCTTATTCTGTTGATTCAAACCAGTTCAAAAAACAAAAGACAAAAAAAAAGGCACAACATGCTTATCATAGGTTTTATTTTCTGAAATATGACAAATGGATAAATGACAAACATCATGACAATGTTGAAATACCATTCATGCTTAATTTAAAGGACGGAAAGCATAGAAGAAAAATAAGCAAAAATAAAAAAAAAAACAAACTATTAAAATAGAAAATAAAAATGAAAACGCATTAAAAATAATGCCAGCGAGGGACCATAACAAAAAGTAGGCGTTACAGCGGCAGTGGGTGTGTTTCCTTATGGCCAACAACATACGCACATACACACACACACACACACTCACACATATACACACATACAAACAACATTACATACAACAACCCCCTAAGCAGAAAAGCGGAGAATGAAAAGTGGCCTAAGAAGTACGGGGGGTGGCTAACTAAACAAGTAAAGCCATACCAAGTCAAGTATTGCTGCTGCTGCTGCTGCTGCTGCCCCAGCCAATGGCAACAAGAGTTAATGGTTATTTTGGTTTGGTTTTTGCAAACGAAGCAACAAAAAGATCGATGATTGTCAATTTGGTTCAGTGGCAGCAATGAACCAAACTAACTAACCAAACCAAACCAAACCAACCAATCTACTACAAACAACTTGAAAACTCATAGGCGCATTTTTCAAGGGGCAAATGCTAAATCCTACAAAAAACAACAGATACAATGATTTATAAATTTATAAGCAGTTAAATAAACTGAAATGTGCAGATGTGTTGTGATGTTGCCAATTGTGAAAACGTGAAAATCATTTAGTTGGAACTCAAAATTTTTTGTTGTTTTGCCTAAGGCCCCCACAAATCAAAACGCGCCACTGCTTGCAAAATTTGTTGCAACGGCTACACCAAACAACAACATCAACAACAACAACAACAAAAGAAAATATTATCGTTCATTGTCATCTCTGACGCCGACTCATAATGCTAACGAAGAAGCAACAGTAAAAAATAATGACGTTGATGCTGAACTTATACTAGGAAGGAAAAAATAGCCAAGTCAAGCCAAGCCAAGCCAAGCCAAGCCACGTCAAATAAAGTCAACTCAAGCAAAGCCAAGGCAAGCAAAGTCAAGTCGGGCCAAGAGTTTGGCTTGAGTCTAATTAGAAAAACACGTGAGCAAAATTGCGTAGTTGTCATAATTAGAGCGTGTTCAATATTGCTGATGTGGCAGTTATGATAACATAAAATTTCAAGGCGCCCATACCACGCCCCCACCAAAACAATATACCAACTACACAAACAATAACAACAACAACACTCCAGTTTAAGTTGGTTAAACTTTATGTAGTCCAGTGGTTCTCAAACCTTTAATTTCTGCTTAAATAATGTATGTCATAGGCCCAAGATAATAAAAAAACATTAATTTCCAACTCCCATTATTCCAACTATAAGCAATAATTGAGGTCAACTAGGTAGCATTTTAAGGCATCTCTAAATCTTATTGTAATAATCTCTGATCTAAAATATTTTGTTTACTTTGATTTGTATTACACATTGAACTTAAAGAATTTTAGACTGTGAGTTCTGTATGAGTCCTCCCCTCCCCTTTTCCTTTTTTTAAGTCCTTTCTATTGTTGATTATTGTAGGAGTTTAAGAATCACTGCTATATTGAATTGATATTGAAATTGAGTGCTATTTTTGCTTATATGTACAACAAATCGAATTGACAGCGTAGAGAAAGAAAAAAAAAAAAAAGTTATGATATAAAAAGCTGACGAAGTTTAACTCAGTTGATGATGCAACAACATGCGATGATCGAGAGATCAAAATATGATAAGAATATGCTCTTATATACAAAGATGATGATGAATCAATGGGTAAAATTGTACAATGGTTCCATGGTTTCTTGGTTGACTTACTGGTTAGTTTGATATACATGGAATACAATACGAGTAGATGGATGATGAGGCCTGGTCGACAATTTGCTAGATTGATTAGCAACAGTTCGGAAGTCAATTAATGCGTTAAATGTTCTCGCATGGCGTGGAATTGGTAATTAATACTTTAAGAAGCAGAAAAAACTGATGAAGTTTCAGTTAGAATATAAGACAACTTTACTAGACTTCCAATTTAAGTTAACTCAACTTGAGTCAACTTGGCTTATGTGATAGGAAAAAGAATCAACTCAACTCAACTCAACTCGACTTGACTCGACTTGAATTGACTTGAGAGACAAATCGATCGTTTGATTGAACGTCAATATGCTTCTTTTTATCTTAACAGAACAAAAAAAAAAAAAAAGAAGAAAAATGTGATAGTTAATAATTGTTAATGTTGTCAGTTTTGTTGTTGTTGCTGTTGTTATTATTGTTGTTTATGTACTTGTTCACACACTTGCATCATCACCTTTTCCCGATTTAGATACATACATACATACATATATATGTAGAATATACATATATTTATGGTACATTAACTAACGCCTTGTCCCGAATGTATGCCCACTATTAATACTACAACTGATGATGTTGCTGATGCTGATGCTGATGCTGTGCTGATGTTACTTGATTGTTAATGCAAAAGTCGTTCCAAGTTATAAAATCAATTTTTACTTTAATGATCTTCGAGTGACGTTAACTAACCGCTTATTATGTTGCGGCCCGACCAACCGATTGAGGCTCATAGCCATCAAAATTTATGAAGACATGAGTTGCGTATCGTCAGTTGAATGCCAACGTTGCTGATGGTGATGGCAGTGGTGGCAGTGTCAATTGAACTGCTAATGAGTTTTTTGAATCTTTTCAAAAATATTATAGATAGGCACTAAACTACTTACTTCATACTGAAGTGTCAAGTTTAGAGAAAATTAATCAAATTGATTCACAAAGAGTTTATATTATACAACAATATTTGTTGAATTGAAGATCTAATTTCCTGTGATCTGATCTCAATTGAAAATGTATTAAAATGATTTTCAAAAATAAACAAACATCAATTTAATGACTCCCAATTACTCCAATTATTATGTGTTTAATGAAGATAAAAGATTATTAGAAGTGTCTTAACCATATTCTACAAATTGAATGTATCCAGTTTGATGCGTTTAACATTTTATGAAGCAATGCGGAACAAGTTTATCATCATACAGAATCGTTATTATTATTTACCACTGATGAACAAGTCAATCAATGTTGCAGTTAAAGAAAAAATTTAATTTTGATTTTCGTCACATTTAATTTTCATATTTTTTTGGATTTATACCCCTTCGCTAAAAAAGTTTCACTTCCAAAATATAAAAAAAAATATATTCCCAGAGCATGACTCGCACCCCACGACCTCGGTTTGCAAGTCCTACTCTCTAACCTGTCTGCCACTGAGACATTTCAATTGTAATTGCCTAAATAGCTCCAATATAATATATAATAATAACATTGTCAAATTTTGATTTTCATCACATTTCATTTTCATATTTTTTTGGATTTTCTCCCCCGCTAAAGAAGTTTCCCTTAACAAAAAAAAAGTATATATATTCCCAGAGCAGAACTCGAAACCCACGACCTTGGCTTGCAAGTCCTATTCTCTAACCTCTCTGCCACTGAGACATTTCAATTGTAATAGTCTAAATAGCTCCAATATAATATATAATAATAACATTGTCAAATTTTGATTTTCATCACATTTCATTTTCATATTTTTCGGATTTTCTCCCCTTCGCTAAGGAAGTTTCACTTCAAAACTTGTCATTGCATTCTACATTCGATTAGAACTGCATATGAACTTACCTACTAACACATCAATTCATGTCTACAAAATTATAAAAAGTCATAGGAATTCTCTATTCTCTATTCACCTGTGTTTACAAACATTTTTGAATTTTCTATAAAAAAAAAAAAAAATAAAAAATAAAATGAAAAATCATTTTCATTTATTACAGTTTTAGTCTTTTCAGCAAAGGCTCTTGAAAATTGTTTGTATTCCAGCAAAGTCATTTTATTTTTTATGAGAGATCTGGAGAAAGAGTTTAATTAAAATGTCATAAACTTCCGTTTGAATGTAGCAGATATAATAAAAAAAAAATAATCAAACTGGTCATGATGATGGTGATGATTATGGTGAAGTAGCCAAGGGCAATAATAAAAGCTGTCAATGTTAAGACATACAAACATATCACTTTTTATTGTAAGAAAGAAAGAATAGTTCTAACATCAAACAAAAAAAAAAAAACAAAAAAAAATTGTGAATGAAGACTAATAATTACAGTCAAATTGGAGTAAGAGCAAGAACAATAATACGAAAATGAAGAAGCTGAGGAAGAAGAAGAAAACTACTAAATCCGTTAAGACTGGAAGCAATAAAATCAAAGTTGAATTTAAAGAAAAAGCAGCAATAAAATCAAGGAATGTGCAACATATTTCAAGTTTAAAGGCAATTGAACGATGATGTTGCTGTTGCTGCTGTTGCTATTCTTGCTGCTCCTGTTGCTGTTTGCTGCTATTGCTACAACAATAAATGAATTGCAATAAATTATTATGATTTGCACAAAATGTTGGCGCAACTGTATAATGACATATTGCAAAATGATTGTATATGAATGACTGTGAATGAACTGAGAAGTAACCAAGAACTTTGAAGAAACTTAGAAGCTGCCATCCTTTTCCTTTTCTTCAATCCTCTTCTTTTCACTTCTCTCTCTCTCTCTCTCTCTTTCTCTCTCTCTTTCTTATAAATCAAATGTATATATGTCTGTGTATCTATGTATATCTGTGTGATGTACGATCGAGGAAAGTAACAAAGTGCCACCCGAGGGCAACCAAAGCCAAACCATCGCTTCAAACTAAAGCAAACATAAAATAAATGAATGTTGCAAGTGCAGCAGCAGCAACAGCAGCAGCAGCAGTTGTACAGTAAAATAAAATCAAAGAAAAAGAAAAGAAACTTCAAGGTGACAGAAGAAAGAATGGAATTAAAGAAGACAGGATGAAGGAAGGGAGGGAGGGAAGTAGATTGTAAGATTGGAAGGTAGTGGTGAGGTAGGGAGACCTGAAGTTAGTGTCGAGTGTCTAGTGTCGCGGCAACAAGAACAGCTCAAACAACCAACACAACGAGGCCGGAAGGCATGGCGCTGCTGCTCCTGCTTCTGCCTCCGATATACTCCTATTGCCTACTAGTGCCTGCCTGCCACTGAGTGGCAACCAGCTGAGGTGTGCCAAATGTGAAAATACTATAATTAAGATATGTCGAGGGCATTTTTACGAAAATTACCAATCATAAATAGTAACAGCAGCAGCCGAAGCAGCAGCAGCATCAACTCTACAAATAGAGTGACTTAGAGTTCAACAAGATACTACTCATACTAGTTGAAACTATTAAAACACAAAAAAAAAAATGGCAAAACTATGAGTCTGAGTATCTTTTACTTGGTAGCCACCATCCAAGCAGCAGCCAGCCAGTGTTGCTAACCGTTTTGTGTGTTAATAACTATTGTTAGTCATTTGAAGAATGTTGCTGCTGTCCATTTTGCAGTTGATGTTGACACGTCTTCAAAATATTATAGCAATATATATTCTTCTCATAATATTTATGCATTTTCCATCAAACAAATCATGGAAGAAATAGAAAAAACAGAAATAAAAAAAAAAAGAGAAAAAGAAAACTTTCAGTATAACTAAATTGATTCTACATTTTTTTATCCACACATCCTGAAGAAAGTTTAAAAAAAGAAGAAAAAAAAAAACGACAAGCTTACAATGTTTCGTACGAATGAAAACTCTCTAAAAGAAAGACCATTTTACAGTCTTACTGACTTTCAATTTAAAAAACAAAAACAAAAAAAAACCCATATCTCCAAAATTATAGTTTTGTTTTAGGAAATCCCATAAGTCTACAATATATCATCTCTTCCATTTTGAATTGTTCTCTTTTAAAGGAAGGAAATTAACATTGGAAACTACAACATAAAGATAAAATTTTTGGAAAATGAGAAACCCTCTGGTGTTTGGCGCTGTTTAAGCGCAATCCGGCGGAGTTCTTGCGTCGTTTCATGACCGTCGACTAAACATGGATTCACTGCTACACACCGAACGATATTGCACTGATGCCATTTTTATAAAACTGACCGACACGCTCGCTTCCAAAGGCTTCCAAAACAAAACTAATGAAGGGAATTGACTGATACTTTGACAATAGGCTACTAAAAGAATCTACTGCACGATGGTAACACTCTTTTGTAATAGCAGCGCCATCGGGAGGTGAGGCTAAGTACTTGTTGATTGACCTTCGTAGGAAAGCTATTTAAAACCTGGTCACCATAGAACCGCGTTGTGCAGGAATTCTTTTGAGAAGGACAATAATGGTTTTTGGCAGTCTGCTCGATACAAGGAAATGATGGAATGTGTCCAGTTCCCTGCATGCTTTTGGGCTTTTATCGTAGTGAGGTGTCGACATAGTTCAGAGACTATCAAAATAAAACTAATGAAGGGAATTGACTGAAATTTTGACAGTAGGCTACTAAAAGAAAGTAATGCACGATGGTAACACTCCGCCATCGGGCGGTGAAGCTAAGTACTAGTTTATTGACCCCCGTAGGGAAATGTAGAAGAGTGTGAGTGGGACTGCTGACTACTGGTTTTTTTTTATCAATTGTCGCTGTGAACAGTAAGCTCTACAAAAAAATTTCTAAAGATAAAAAGGCCTTTAGTTTGTATCACTAATTGCTTAAGTCACAAATATGTACATATCTCAAAAATTATTATGATCTTAATAAGATTTTGGCATATTTCTGGAGCTCAAATGAAACTAATATTCTTCCATATTATTAAATAAGCAGGACCCAAACCAAACTAACATAAAACTTTGAATTATAAATATTAACGAGAATCTTTAAGAAAAAGAAGAATAAGTTTTTAATCTTTAATGAAATTAAAGTAATCAATGGATTCTGTCATTAATAGCCGGAATTTCTTAAATAAATTTGTATAATATAATACGAGTAATATAGTCATATTTCTATAACACGAACTTCTAAAAGTAAACAAATCAAGTTTATATAAATTTTCTTTGCCATAACTCGAAGGAAAAATAATTGGCATCGGATTTTTTAAATGGGACAAGCATAATCAACATTAAGCTTGAAGTGTAAAAGTGAGAATCCTGAGATCTATCATATCAGAGATTATTTTACAATTCTTGTATTTTTTTCATTTTGACATCAAGTTTTAATTGTGGTAATATAACAGCTCTCGTCTCTTTTGTCGCGCTTTTAAAATCAATGAAGTCATCTTTGTTAAACAATGTTTGCTTAAGAGAAATTAAAAACTTTAAATCATAGTGTTGTTTTTGAAGTCAAACTTCTTTAGCGGCGTTGGACAAAAATTTATAATAAAAATTTGTGTAAACAAATACAAATCGTCACGTTTTGGAATCATCTGTATCTCATGAACCGCATTAGGTAGAGACTTCAAATTTTCACAGAATATGTATTTCTATTGCCATGTCCCCAACAAATAATAAAAAATCCATCGGAAAAGTTTTAAAAATAAGATTTCATTTCCACAACAACAACAATTAGACACGCCAAAAGATGTTCTCTCTCTCTCTCTCTGTCTGTTTTTAAGAAGTTCCACTTCTACCACGTGTACGAGGGTACACACGCAATTTTTTGGTATTTTATTTGTTTTTGTGGAAAAGAATAAAAGAATAGTTTAATTGGCGCAACGAACATTAAAATCATAAAAACATAAAATGCATCAAACAAATATCCTCATAATTTTCAAAATTATGAATCTCACAATACTAATAATAATGCTGAGTTCTTGAAATCAAAGAGAATAACGTGTCAGTAACAACTTCCACACTTTGTTTTTTGTTATTTTAAACTATTGACCATTAAAAAATTGCTAACATTTTCCTGCACATGACATATCAAATCAAACAGTTTAATTTCATTAAATTGTAATAGTTGCCAATATTAAGGAACTAAGTAAGAAATAATGCAATGATGATTTTAATGATTTTCTTATTGCAATTTCATTGATTTTATACCTAAATATCATTGATATGATTATCAATTCGATGTCCTTTAGACCTACTAAAGAAGAGTTTACTCTTCTATTTTATCTAGTGGAATGAGCATTGAATTTTCTTATACTTTAGTATGATATGATATGATATCATTAACAAGTCTTTTCTATTTCATACTCCTTATAGAACTTTACCCATTGACCAAGTGACCTCTTTGAAGTGTAGTAGATTTCTCTATACAATTCTGTTTTTCTTTATTTTATAGTGTAAAAAGCTCTAGAAGTAAGTAAGTAGCTAGTACAATAACATAGATGATGACAAATTGTCATAAATAAACAAGAAATTTAGTTTCTATTTAGTATGCAAAATGGCATGTAATATCCTGTGTCAACAACAACAAATGACAATCATATGAGATTATTTGAAAGAAATAGAGAGTTAGGAGTTAGAAGTAGGTGATGCCAAGCAAAATGGAGGCACAAAGTGAGACAAGAATTTTCTAAATATTTCCGGCTTTAACAATTTCCGGTATTCATAAAGTTTTTTTTTTATCTATTGTAGTTTTGTTTTGTTTTTATTTATTTTTCTTGGTCTATTTTTATTTCATGATTCTGATTAATAAAATTTAAAAAATTATCTCATTGGAAATTGTATTGAAAAGACAACAAACAAACAACAAGAAAACAAGAACAAAAAGAATGAGATCATAAATTCAGTAGCAGTTTAAGTAATAAATTTCGTTGTTAGAAAATCTAGAAAAAAAAAAATGAAAATATTGTTACATTATTGTATATGTAGTTGTTGTTATTATTATAGTATGTAATATCCTTATTTACT
Source organism: Amiota minor (assembly GCA_037043295.1). NCBI lineage: Eukaryota > Metazoa > Arthropoda > Insecta > Diptera > Drosophilidae > Amiota > Amiota minor. The sequence continues at coordinate 724,144 of JBAMAW010002172.1, forward strand.
TGTACTTGTACTTGTATGCATATATTCCCCCACTACAACTGAACTCGATTTTTAACCAGAAGGCGCTCATTTGAGTGTCTAAACATTGCCGCGTCACCGGCAACTTGCTTTGATGATTATTTTCTTGTTGCTGTTGCTTTTGCTGTTGCTTGTATTAGTTGCCTCCAGCATTATCTTATTTTTAATCTTGTACGCATTATTATTATCGTCATTATTATTAAAGCAATAGCAACATCACTAGCAATATCATCAGCAGTAGTAGCAACAATGCAAATGCTTTAAGCATAATCTGTGTTGATGTTGATGTTGCTCTTGCATTTGCTGTTTGTACACATGTGCAGCGACAAGAAATGACGACGACCACCGAAAAAATGCTGTAAGCATCCGTTTGTGATTTGTATATCTAATTTTTATAATCTAAAAAGCAACAAAATAACAACACAGAAAAAAAAAATGATACCATTTGCCATTCGTTACACTTTAGTAGTAGCAACAGCAACTTTGATATCACAGCAATAGCAACAATTTTCTGCAGGAAATCAAGTCAAATCAGCGCTTGATCAGTCATTCAAAGGCAACTCAGCTGAGCTAAGTTGAGCTCAAAGAAAAGCAACTGACTGACTCTACTCTAAGTCATGAGCTCATTTAAATGAATGCGTTACAAAAAGAGAAACGAGTGAGGGAGGTATGGTGAGGGAGATGAAGAGTTGGGGAGGGAAAATTTGAATTTTCTTTTTCATCATCCGTTGTTGCTGATGCTGCTGCTGTTGTTGTTGTTGTTATTGTTGTTTTTGTTGTTAAGCACTTGTTGCAATGTTACGTAGCGCCAATTGTCGGCATAGTTTTTCTTTTCTTGTCCGATTAGCAACGCACGTCAACGCAACCCAACAACAAAAATGTAACTTCTCAACTTCTTTACTTAACTTAACTTAGCTCAACTCAATTCGAGTCAACAAGAATTGCAACATCATAATCAACAGCCATGGATGGAACTCAAGCTTCCTATGCAGTAGTAGCAGTAGTAGTAGTAGATACTTTGTTTGGCGGCTCATCGGTTGTTTGCCAGCGTCTTCATCAACATTGTCCTCATCCACATCATCATCTTCATATCGTTATTGTCGTTACTTTTACAATTGTTGTTGTTGTTGTTACCTAAAGATTTTCTTCTTTATAATTATCACAAACGTCGTTTAGCATATTTGCAACATCAGTAGACAACGACGACTACGGTGACCGAATACAAACAACTTCTTCCGGCTCATTTGCAACAACAGCAACAAAAACATCATCAACATTTCTTTTTTTTTTTTTGCTAGTGATGATGATGTTGATACTGATGCTGATGCTGATGCTGATGATGATGGTGATGGTGACGATGACAGTGACATGAGTCGCTTGCTTAAGCCCAGCCAAGTCTCTTATGCTCTGTTTTGCATATGCGCACACTTGTGATAGCTTCAAGCAACAATATTGTTGCCATAGCCACATGAACATAGAAACTAGCAACTATTGTAACAACAGTAACAGTAACAACAACAACAACAACAACAACAACAAATAAAGATAAAATATTATATATATATACACATGACCAGGGACCGACCATATAAGTAAGAGGTGTCGGTCATTCTTGTGTTCAAAGTTTTCTGTTGTTCTGATTGTTGCAGATGTTTAATTTTTTAGTTTTAGTTCTGATTTTGTTGTTGTTGTTGTTAGTCATTAAGATGATCATATTGTTAGCAGTGATGATAATGATGTTGATGTTGAATGAAGTTGCATTTTTTCCTTTCATTTATTAATTTCTTTTTGATTTAAATTCTATGTTTAATGTTACCTTTATTACTCTTTTGGAGATTTTAATTTTCCTTTCTTTATTACAATTCTATTCTATTCATTTGACATTTTTAGCAAGTCTTCAATTTCCTAATTAATCATCATCTACTATTTATAATAATATAATTAATTATTATTGCTATCAATTTCTTTATATTTTTATTTCAATGAATTATAGAAAAATTTAATCAATGGGACCATTTTATTACTCTAAAAATCATAATTTCTATATGATTATATTTATCTTATTCAGTGCCAGATGAAAATACATTAATATTCCTAACTCTGACCTCATTTGATTGGGTAAACATCTAAGTTCTGTCATAGTCCACTTGATGTTAGCTACATACGCTTATGACACAGCCAACCACTGCCTCATCAATTTTGTAGAATCAGTTAAAAATTATGGAGCCATGGCTTAAAAGGTAGAATATTGGTGTCAACGCAGACAAATCTTCTCATGTCACCTTCACTCTGAGTCACACATCCTGTTCCCCGGTTCAGCTAAACGGAAATAACATACCAACTTTCACTTCAGCGAAGTACCTTGGATTGACACTTGATAGGCGTTTGACTTGGAGACCCCACATAAAAAACAAAAGTAAACAACTGAACCTCAAACTAATTAGGATGAGCTGGTTCTTGAGGCACAATTCAAAATTAAGCGCAAATAACAAGCTCCTTCTCTACAAAACCATCATCAAACCAGTATGGACTTATAGCATTGAACTTTGGGGCACAACTTCAAAATCAAATGCCAAAATTATACAAAGTCTTCAGTCCAAAGTTGTAAGGAGGCTTGTCAACACTGAATGGTATGTCAGCAACTCAGTCATCCACTGAGACTTGCAGGTGTCAACTGTAAATGAGGAAATTGTGAGCCGCAGTAAGGAACATGTTCTCCGACTTGAATCACATGAAAATCACCTCGCTGTCAATTTGTTAGACAATAGTTTGCACACTCGTAGGTTAATGCGTTACCATTCCCTGGATCTCCATTTCAGATCACCGGAAGACTAAGCGATGTTCTTCAGTCAATAAAATATTATAAATATAACTCTCAAGTAGTACTATAACAACATGTCATTCTCAACTCATAAAATTCGCTGGTTCTAAAATAAAAATACAGTTATACAAAAAAAATAGTCCACTAAATCTAACAATAACAATATAATAATAATAAAGATAATTTATACTATTTTTAAAATTTTAATACAAGAAAAATTTAAATACTCATTAATTTTGTTTACATTTCCAAATTACAAACTTGATATGACGACATAGACACCAAATAGTCTTCAATTTTTACAAAAAGGGTTCCGCTTTCCACCTTTGAGTCTCTTTATCCCATCGCTTCCGCCACAAGATTCCATATTATTTAGATTCTTTTCATTGTTGCAACTCCAATTATTTGGCTTATGGATGCATGGACATATGTCACGTGAGAGTTCCGATTTGTAAAATGCATATAAAGCAGAGATAAATGATAAAGAAACGATGACCAGGTCTCGTATTATTAACAGAAAAGTGCTTGGAAAAGTCTCTTGTAATTGTAATTCAGGTGAAGAGTACATCATACCATTAATGAAGTAGTTAACTCCTGCAGCAGCAAGATCCCAGACGACATATGATATTATATCGGAAGCAAGTAACAGAATTATTACTTCCAAAATCTTTGCTTTTAAACTTCGCCTTGGATGCCGATCGTTTTTATTGTGAAATTGACTTACATACACGATTGCGGTGAATACAAATATTGCCGAGGACAGATGTGGTACATTTTCCGATGGGATAAGACGCCAATTCATTATGTGCAGAAAAATACCAATTACAATTGTTCCAATCAATTGTTTATGATTGTTTAATGCCATTTTGTAGTGATTGATATTTGATTTATAGCAAAAAAAAAATTGATGCAAAAAATTTTGAAAATTTTATAACGAAAATTTTTGTTGACGAGAGAAAAAAATGGATTTGTGTGTATGACTTAAAATCTATTTTTGAAACATCAATAAAATTTAATTTCAAAGCCTATTTGGTTTTATAACAAAATGGTTTAGTTCGTTGATAAATTACAATACAAGTTACTACTACTACAGAAACAATTTTCACTATATAGAAATCAAAGAGTATTTGGAATAATTCTTATGACATTTCTTCAACCCTTACCAATTGAATCCCCACAGCCCAAAAATCATTTTCATTACTAGTGTTTCGAGAGCATTAAGGTACAATATTTTATTTCTGGGTAGGATGAAACAAAGGTTACATCAAAGGTTGTCGACCTCATTGCAAAGAGACTAGTTTGTCTGCTCGGAGATGAAGGGAACACATAAAAATTCATTGCAATATCAAGATAAGTAAGCGCAACTCTACCCGATAGCATACATAGTCCGCAAAGTTTCTCTGCTTAGAACTGCAAACTTAAAGATAAGGCAAAATTTTGCAATGGTTCATAAAATGTAGTGTAGATGTCAAGGTACAAAAAACAAATTGCACAACTGGAGTCAACTTAAACGTGAAATTTCAAAGACAGTTTGCCAAAATAAAACGCAGTTCTGCGAAAAAAAATTCAAAATATTTGGTCCAACATTCCTGTGGAAACTTGTCTAAAGAATCCAAAAAGACATCAAGAATAATGCTGGTGCATATTGCAATGGTTTTCAAAAAAAAACTTAATACTAAAAAATTTTATATTAAAAGTTAAAAACTGATAATATAAGTATGCAACTTTTTTTATTATCATTTATTTGTTATTTAAATAAAAAAAAAATTATTAAAATCGGCTCAGTATATTGTGCGCTAGATAAAAATTTGTTAAAATAGTGCTTGTATCTCAACAACACTACCACTTACCGGGTCCAACTGAAGCATAAACCATCATAGTGAACCCACAAGTAAAAACATTATCAAAATTGGTCTAGCCGTTAAGTAGATTAAGAGTCACAAAATTTCATACACTCGATTTTTCTATATAAAAATTGGCATTTTTAAGGTGTATTTTTCAACTGCTTTCTTTTATCACTAAATGCTGAAAGAAAACTCATCTATCTATCTATCTATCTATCCATCATCACAAAATATTAGCAAATATATTGTTAGCCATGAATTTGCTGCGATATTTTTTAATGATGATCTGCCATTGATGTTTTGAATAAATGATTTTATTGTAGGTGGGTAAGCCGAGACAAATTACAACTAATAATATTTAGAATAGCTTTGTTATTCAACTGTTGCAAGTCTATGAATTCAATCTTTAGTACTCATACTTTTGAAATGAAATCAAAATCTAATTGATTTCCAAAAATTTCTTCTTCATTTATGTGTGTTTCTTTCCTGTTTGTGAAGAACATTCTTCCTCCATTCTTATTGAAACAAATCATAGTTTCTTGCTTGCTGAAAGTTGAATTATGAATTGGAATTCTAGTATAAAGGAAAACTTTATTGTACACTTTGCTTAACTTGGGTGTACAATATAAACTTTGTATTTTTACAATACTTCTCGATGTACCTAAGTTAATGTTTTTCATTTTTATTTTGATTTTCTGTTTTTATTATTATTATTATTTTCTTTTTCTTTTTTGTTCACGTGTGCCATGCTTTGTAAATTCTTTGAAATCGTGTGACATCAACTCTCTTCTGTTGCAGTTGTAGCTGCCGTTGGCCGTTATACATTTTTTTTTTTTTTTTTTTTACATATATTCATGCAACAAACTAACGAAAGAAACGAAATAAAGCAAAGAAAGCAAGTAACAGCAACATAAAGAAGAAAAATGTATGCCGCTTGCTTCAGGTGCAACATCATCAGCAACATCAGTGGTAGCAACAGGAGTAACAGCAAAATGACGGATGACATCTCGCTAGCCACCAACACAAACACATGCATGCTTCCATGCCTCCTCCATTGATGCATTGCCTCCATGCCTCCATCAGAGACATCAGACTCCCTTCAGTTGAAGCCGCCGCCATAGTTTCTTTTTTTGTAGTTTTTCTTCATTCATTTTTGTTGTTGGCCCCAAAAGCTGCGTTGACAGTTCTTAGTTTTGTTACTTTTTTTTTTTTTTTGCTATAATTTTGAGTTTTTTTCTCCTTTTTTCTTTCCACTCCACTCCTCTTGTTTTTATGTTTTATTATAAAGGTATACCTTCTTTGAGTATTTTCTTTCTATACACACCGCACATCACATCACTTCGCTTTGCTTCTCCTCGCTTTTCTTGTCTTGTTTGGTCTTCCCGGTGTGGGGTGAGTGGTGTATTCTCAGTGTATAGTATAGTATAATAGTTTGGCCTGGCCTGTCTCTTTTGTTGCTTTGAGTTTGAATTTTGCATGCAAGTGACAGTTTCGTTTAAATCAAGTGTACGGCGGCGTGTGGGAGCCAAAGGCAAACCAAAGACGGCAACATTTCCAGGTTGCAGGTTGCAGGTTGCTGCTGCTGCTGCTGCTGCTGCTGCTTTGGTAGTCAAATGAGATGCGCATGCGTGAAATGTCACTTTTCATTAAGTGCCGCTTTGGCTTGCATTGACACGAGCATTGCGCATGAGCATGAGTGCAGTTCCAGTTGCAGTTGCAGCTGCAACACGGAAGATGCAACACAGCAGCCTACGAGGAGCATGTAGGTTGCTTAATAGGCAGCCAAACCATGCAGGTAGGCAGCCAACTAACCATTCAAGCCTAAGATACATAGTTACATACTTGTAGTTACTTCGTTAGCTACTACTAGTAGTTCAATTCATTCCTTCCTTCTTTCCTTCGTTAGTGCAGTTTAGTTAAGTTAGGTGCCAGAGAGCACCTGTATTTCTTGTAAGTAGCAAATAACATAGTAATATAGAGAATCTGCTGTTGTTGTTACGATTTGTGATGATGCTTTCCCGATTCGATGTTCTTGGAGATGTTGTTGCAATTGTTGTTGGTGCAGTGCTGTAGTTCGGTGCCTTTGGAAATTAGATTAGTCGCTGTAATTAGTTAATAACATGGCATGGCATGTCTAAATTGCTACCAGCTCGACGCTTGACGCATGAAATGACATAAAAAAGCATTTTGTTTCTTGCGTTGCTACTACTTACTTACTTACTCACTTACTTAAAGGTTTTACCTTACTTTATTGCATAGTTTTTTGTTTTCTTTGATTTTGATTGATGGTTTTTTGATGTGCAAACGCATCCGTAAGCGATATGTAAAAACCGCACCCAATAGACAACATCAACATCATGAAGGCACTTCTATTACTTTTTATAGTGTACAAAACTCTAACCTCTATATCATCATTCTCACACTCCTTCTCCACCTTATCCTATGCCTTTGCCTTTGCCTTTGCCTTTGTCACTTAGTTAGTTAGTTAGTTACCTATATGTATAAGTAATTATTCTTGTTGATTTCTGTCACCAAGTGGCATCTTCATCTGTGATATTTGTTCGTGGCTTTCTTACTTGTTGGCTGCTGCTGCTGCTTGTTATATTTAAATGTATAGTTGCACATGTTGCTCATGTTGCTGTTTTATATCACTCCTCCATGTTATATTCATGATTTTAATTGATAAATTCTTAACACGTGATAAATTTAAATAGAATTCACATGTTCCAAGTTGCAAGTTGCAAGTTCTCTTGTCTTAGGCATTTAAGTTGATGCAACAATTGACTGTTGATAGCCAGATTCATCTTGTATTTCTTGTTGCTGTAGCTCTTTCAAAATAAAAAAAAAAATACAAAAAAATCGTATAAAATTTTTATGACTTTGAAAGGAAATTCATTCAAAGATATTTATCTACCTCAACACTATCTACATCTCTGCTCTTTTTTTTTTGTTTTTTTTTTTTTTGTGTTTGCTTTAAGCTTACATCTATTTTAACCTTTCTCTTTTTTAAAGTCTTTTTAAGCTCAACACTTTCCTAAAGACTCTATTTTTCTTTTAATAGATGATGCTCTAAGTGTTTTTTTTTTTTTCTTTTCTTTTACGATTTTTGGAAGAAAGGAACGAATGGAATGTTGTTGTTTTATCAGTGTTGATGAGATTATAGTTTGTTATCTCTTCTCTATTCAAGTTGTCAAATAGAAATTCTGAATTATCTTTGCTGCTCTGCTCTCAAATAGAAGATAATCTGAACTGATGTCAGATACCAAAACCGATTGGACTCGATTAACATTGACTCAATTTATTTAGAAAAACAATCGTTGTGATTCCAGAGCCATCATTAACGGATTGAAGATGAGTGCCGGTATGTTTAAGTGATCTCTCTATGGAGTTATTACTGTTGCCATATGTTCTGTGTCTGCAATGAGTCAAGTTTTCCAAAACCTTTGCGTCTCCAGTTCTATGAACGGCTGTACTTAAATTCCAGTTTAGAATCCATCAATCACTTTGTCCCAATATATGATTTCATAATTAATTTTATAAAATTTTTTCTTTCATATCAATTATTGTTTTCCTCTCTAGGAAATTTTTTGGAGTTAATGCCTAGAACTCATATTCCTGGAGGGAACATTGTTATTCATTTATAATTTATGATCTATAAATAGGATTTCTTGGCTAATACATAAGTGATGACAAAATGGGCCACCAACTCATGAAGTTTTTGGAGTTCGTATTGGTAGTGACTACGGGTACGAAATCTGACCAGAGGCTCTTTCTGGTATCACGGGTGGTCAGGAGCCCACGGAACATTCTGTTCCGTCCTGGCCATGGGTACGGTCCCTTGCGGGAGCATCGTGGTGGCTGTGGTTTAATACCCAAATGAGGGTAGATTAATTACTCGACGTGGAGTTGCGTTATACAACCGGGTGCTGTGATCCAGAGAGCAGTAGAGGTTTAAGATGTGTCTCGCTCCCCACCAAGGAGGGAGACATATTTACCAAAATGAATATGACTCTAATTTGGTACCTGCGGATATCTATGCAAGGGGACGTTGATTGACGTTTATCATTATCCATGTCCTAGACAGGCGAGCACGTTAAACAAATGGTACTTCATATCAATTATTGTCTAGTATTTTTGTTTATCTGTTGATAATTTTCTTAATCTTCATTTTATGATCCATGATTAGATTAGAGCAAGGACGATCTTTTCACCTCGTCACTGCGATTGTGGTTATTGTAATCTAGATACAATTGAATCCCTTTCTCATAAACATAATCTTATTAGTTTTAATTAATACAGTGATTATTATTTCTGGTTTTACCGAGATAAATCTTAATTTTCTTTACTAAATGCCAAGCATTTCTATTAAACTTAGTATAGCCAATCTCTCCCCCTATTTTCTTTCTCCATGGTAATTTTTTATTTTTGTTTCTGTTTCCAACTAACTGTTGCTTTTCCTTTCTTTTCCGCAGAATTGATGTCAAATCTGTTGTGACTTAAAATGTTAATCCTCTCAAAAGTGACTACTCCTGTTGTTGTTCTTTTGTTCTTCATTTCTCATTTTTTTTTTTGTTTATTTTGTTTTTGAATTTACTTGTTCTTGTTGCCACTGTTGACCAGAGAATTGAAGAATCCTTTGGTGGTTCATCGACGATGACATGCAAATGGGTGGCGGCGACGGCGGCGACGGGATGCATTTTCTTTTCTATTTTCGTAGAGTTTTTTCTTCTTTTTGTTTTTCATGAGTTTATGAAATCTTTTTCATCAAGTAAGCTCTTTTTATGCTTCTTGTCCATTGTCTGTTACTCGTGTTTCAGTTGTTATCGTTAACAGGTCTTTCGCCTTTCGGAATTTTCTTTTTTGTGTTTTCTGTTTTCTTTTTTTTTTATGCCACAATCACTTCCTCTTTTGCCACTTTATTGTTATTGTTGTTCTGTCACTACTATCATTTCATTGCACTCCCTACCCTTCACTATTCCATTTCCATTCTATTGCCAACCATCACCATCACATAATGGTAAAGGCAGCATGTGGTGCCCCATATATATTGTGGCATGTAACATGTCGCATCAACATCATCATGGCTTTAGTGGATTGGAGATTCTGATTCTATTCTACTCTGTTCTATTCCATGTGCTACTGGGTTTGTGTTGTGGCTACCGCTTCACGTTCAACATGTGTTTGCTCTTATTGGAAATTGTTCTTATTTGAAGATGGAACAGCGAAAGGGGAACCCAAATTGCATAACAGCATTTTTTTTTTTTATAGAGATTGAAAATGAAATTGTGATAGTGATGGTGATGGTGAAGATAAAGATACCGGACTGAGGATTGCTTCCGCTTTCAGTTCATGTTTTTCTGTAATTCACTTTATTTTAACCTCACCAACCACTTTGGATTTTTGGTGAGCGTTGTTAGTTTGGTATAAGATTTTGTTTGTTTTAAATTTTGTTTCTTCTGCTCCGACTTCTGCTGACTCTTCTGACACACTTCTTGTGCCTTCCTTTTTTACTGAAATGGTTTTAATTTTTTTTTTTTTTTTTGTCATACATTCTTTCTTTGATATAAAACTTAAATTCGAAGGACTAGAGACAAAAAGATGCTACCAATTTTATCTGTGTGAATGGATTGTGTTTTCTTTTCGCAATTAACAATCTCCAATAGACACACTTTTCTTAATTTGTTCATTTAGTTTAAGGGTATTTTATTTATCTTTTTATGACTCCAGAATCGAACCAACCCATATGTGGATCAGGTCTGTTAACTTAAGCTGATCCTGGACAGTTGCCTTACATTGTCAGTTCACTTGAAAATCATCATTGCATGCTGCTATGTAAAACTGTGTAGGCTTGACGGGTTGCTAGAGCTGTTCAGTAAAACATTGCTCAATAACAAGAGGAAACTTTACAGACAAGTAGTAGCCCTTGTTTGGCGTTATGCGATACAAATCTGGACTACTGTTCTTGCCAGCAATATTCAGAGAGTTCAAACTTGTCAAAACAAGGCACTACTACGAATAACTTGAGCCCCTGGGTTTGTGCGCAACCATCATCTTGCATAGAGATATAAGAATGCCTACTGTGCCACAACGAAGTCCTCCAAAACACCAATCGTAACCAATAAATGTCATCCAAACAGCCTGGCGACGTTCCTCACTCTTGGTGCAAGGCGACGTCGGCTATAGACGCTTCACCCTGATGACCTTCTAAGCAGAATGATACTATTTTGGAAAATATATGCACTACAAAGAATATTTAATGCTATGTTGCGAAAATGTTGTAAATATTAAACCAAATACAAAAAAAAAAAACAAAAATGTTTTCAATGAAATTTCAAAATTTTTTCTAATTTTTACGGGTTTATATACCGCAAATTTGTTTCCGGTTATTTGTTTTGAATAAAATTCCAGAAATTTCTTTTAATATGACACTTTTTCAATGTTTCTATCTTATTTTTCCAGTATTGCTTCCCATTGCTCGACTATTTCAAATGCACGAGCTGCAGCAATATTTGTTGTTCAGTCAAACATTTCATTCATTGCTCGTCTATCTTCATATATAAAATTCGAGTGTACGAAATTTTGTGACTCTTAATCTCCTAAAAGCCTACACCAATTTTGATATTTTTTTTTTTTTGTTTTTTGTTTTACTTATGGGGTCAACAAGTTGGTCAGTTTGACTCGATAGGTGACGCTGTTGTCGAGATACAGACACTTTTTTACCAAATTTTTAACATTTTTTTATCTAGCGAACATTATACTAAGCCGATTTCAATTACTTTTTTTTTCTTAATCAGAAATGAATGCTAATGAAAAGAGTTGCATACTTTTTTTTTCAGTTTATAATTTCTAATATATTATTTTTAAGTATTAAGTTTTTTGAAAATCCCTGCAAGACCAAGCATAATGTGGGACAAGAAAGAGACAGTGTCTTTCGTTATTTGTGCTTTGATTTGTTTGTGTTTCGTAGGGATTCAAACCTACATTTACTATGGTCATTGAGTAATCCTACTTTCGAATACTAGTTTCATATGTATTTTAGTTCTAGAACATCTTTATAAAAATTAATATTAACGCCCAATAGTTTGTAGTCCGTGGTGAGACAAAACTCTGTTTATCGATAAAATGTTAAGAACCAAACCATAATTTTAGATAGTCCCATAATTATTATATATTATTTTGGATTTATTTTTCAACATAACTGAACATTTCACCCACTCCTTTTTTCCCGTTGATTTTGATGTTTTTATGATATCGTTTCATTTATTAAATTTCTTTGTGGTCAAACGCATTTTTCAGACGCCCAAACTAAATCGACAAACTCTTTGGATCTCATGAGATCAGCAAAATAATGCAAAAAAAAAAGAAAACAAAAATAAAGAATGTTGGCACACAGCTGCTGTTGCTGCCAGAGGCTAAATCGACAGTCATTCATTCTTTCATTCATGTTTAGTACACACACACACACATACATACACACACACACACACATTCACTTTGTGTTACCTCTATTTAAGTCTAAGTCTAAGCTAAAGTTAAATGCTCAATACAAAGTTAGAATCAATTTATGTTTAACTTGAGTTCTTGTTGCTTAGTTTTTTTTTACACACACACATACACAGAAAAATAAATACATACCATACTCATTCATTCATTTACTCATTTTTTCACTCACTCAATCGTTGTAACGACGGCACATTTAGTAGTGTGTTCCCAAGGAAAGAGTGTCATTCATTCAACCATTCTTCTATCCATCCATCTGTCCATTTGTTCCATTCTGACATTTTCCTCTTCTCTTAACATCTCTTCTTTAGTTGAGTTGTGCGCTTCTTTATGGGTTCTTTCATGGAAAAAACGAAGGGTGTGGGAATAGAAGTTGCACCCGCCGCGTGTCGATTGAAAATTTATGAACACAATTTTGGGTTAATGCATTTTCGTGTTTGTAGCATGATTACTAAGAGCAACAGCAACAGCAACAGCAATACAAAACCAGCAACCAATAACCAAAATACCAAAGTACAACGATGGACCAAATTTTTGCTGTTTTCTGTTGTGGTTACCAAGGCAAAGGCAAAATGAAAATGCAGCAACAAAAGAATGAGATCAGCAACAACTGCAGGAATAGCATCAACATCAACAGCAACAGATACCCAAATGGTGTTGCTACTATTGTTGTTGTTGTTGTTTTTATCCATTTGTGGTATTTTTATGTTTCAACTACAAGTACAAACATACAAGCAACATTTCTCTGCTGCTACTGTGGAAGTAACAGCAACATTTAGTTGCAACAAGAACGACAGTAACAACAAGTTGCTACTGACATTTTTGTATTTTTTTGGCGCATTTCCGTTTTGTCATTTAAATGTTGCAACTTCAACAACAATTCATTTTCATTGTGAACAAATTTCGATTTGTTTTTCTTTGGTTTTCTTTGCTTTAAAATGTTTTGTGCTCCAATTTCAATGTGCAACATGAATAAAAAAAAAACAGAATAAAATAGAAACAAACGAAATAGAAGAGAACTTCAGAAGAATCAAGGAAAGAAAGACAAATTCAAATGTGCGTTTAAGTCTAAATTCCAATTCCGGTGGTGAAAATACACTAACAACAGCAACAGCAACAACAACATGAACAATGGATTTGACAGAACCCAAAACGGAAAATTCCAGCGGCTTCTTATTGAACAGAAAACAACGAGACAAAGACAAACATCGCAACAAAAAAAAAAAAAAATAAATAAAATAAAAAAACAGAAAATATTAACTTCAATTTGGCTAAACACATACACACATAGACACACACACACACACACACACACACACACACACATACACGCAGCAAAAGTAACAGCAACAAAAACATCAGCAACATTAGCAAAAGGAGCAACATTAGTAGCAGCAGCAGCAACATGAGTATTGTGTGCAAATTTCTAGCGTCTCTGGGTCACTGTTTCTTGTTCTTATTCTTATTGTTGTTGTTTTTTTTTTTTTTTTTTGCAACAATTTGTGTTGTTGCTCTTAATGTTAGTAATACTTTTGTCATTCTTGCTATTGGATGCATGTTCAATTCAATTGAATTTGGCATTAAACACTAAACGTTTAACAACAGTAAAAAAAACAAAAAAATAAAAAAAAAAAAAACAATAAACAAAGAAAATACAACAGGATTTCATGTGATCCAATGAATAAATATATTTGGCATCTTCTATGCTTAGATATATCATCTTTTTACACTCCACTTTCAATAACTGAAACTGGATGTCGCTCTTTCAAGAGTCTAATGACAAGAAAGCTGTGAACGTTGTATATAAAGACATTCTGTAATATAAATATTAATTGTTGTAAAAATAAAATAAAAAGGTAAAAATGTAAAAAGTAAATAAGTAAAAATGTAGTGTATGAATTTAGATATTCCAAACATAGCAGGAAATCTTCATGGTATAGGGAAAGGGGAATTTTTGTACTCCAAATTTAACGCGTGCGGGCCACGGGCAGCAATGAATAAATCAAAACTACTGGTTTGATTTTAATCATTTTTTCAGTGAGTGACATAGGCTACATAATTTATACCCGTGCGAAGGCGGAGCGGGCCGCTATGTTTTTATATACAACGTTTACAGTTTTTCTGTAGTGTATTTAGTATTAGCATTGCACCCGTGCGAAGCCGGGGTGGGTCGCTAGTTTTATATAATTTAAACTTCATTTTCGCAATTACACCATTTCAATTCAGAATTGATAATTCAGTTGTTTTGTAAAGGAAATTTAATCACTTTAAGAAGCTTCAAGACAATAAAAAAAGAACAATAAATTCACTGCAATTTCTTGTTTAAGAAAAAAAAAAAATTTAAGTCATCAACAAAAATAAAAAAAAAATTAAAAATATTCCCAGTGCAGGACTCTAATTCCACGCCTTCGGTTTGCGGGCCTACTTTCTCACCACTACGCCACGGACCCATTTCAATAGTATTTGTCTAAATAGCTTCAATATAATAATAACATCATTAAATTATGATTTTCGTCACATTTCATTTTCATATGTTTTGGATTTACTCCCTTTCGCTAAAGAAAAAATATTAAAATTAATTATAAATGATCGTACTTCTGTTTTATAGAATTGTTTAATTAATAATTAGAACTTCGATGAATACACGGAATGAATTTGACTCCCCATTCTTTAGCTCTGACGATCTACTGGCCAACTGAGACATGTACATAAGATACCATCTCAAGGGCACCATTGCATTATTATAAGTAAATATTGCTTCAATCTTTCCTTGGCTTATTAGTTATTGTAACGACTTCCAACAGATTACCAACGATTATCAGAAGAAGCATGGAAGCCAGTAAGCTAAGGAGTTTGGTTAAAGGAAACCATGAAGACTGTAGTTGAAGAAATCATTCAATTGTTTGTATTGTCCAGTCAAAGTGACCAAATTTTTTTTTTTTTTTGAAATTGAATTTTCTTATTATAATTTATTTTTAGTTGATATTGGTATTTTTCTAATTTCTATCATTCCTTCTTACTTTCTTTGGCAACATAACACAACCAGACTACAATTATAACTAGAAAAAAGATATAAATATTATTTGTTGTTGTTGTAATATGTGGTTGCTACTTGTTACTAATGTGTCTTGTAATTTGCATTCCTAATATTTGTCCATTTTTTTTTTTGTTTTTCCTATTGCTGTTTGTTGTCTTCTTTTTATGGTGATGGTGGTTGAGTTGAGTTGAGTTGAGCTCCGCTTAAGATTATTTTGCGTAAATTATGCATCACCATTTACCGTTAACGTGACAACAAAGACAACAACAACAACAACAATAACAATAACAACAAACAGTAGCACTCACATGTAACCATATTAGGAAAGAAATACAAGCAACTTGCTGTTGCTGTTGCTGTTGCTGCTGCTGGTTTCTTTTTGTTATGGGCAAAAATTATAAAAAGAAAAATTCAGGAAAACAAAA
Organism: Amiota minor; assembly: GCA_037043295.1. Classification (NCBI taxonomy): domain Eukaryota; kingdom Metazoa; phylum Arthropoda; class Insecta; order Diptera; family Drosophilidae; genus Amiota; species Amiota minor. Next base: position 739,789 of record JBAMAW010002172.1, read on the forward strand.
TATAGAGAAAAATTTGCGAGTAAAAAACTCTTTGCGTTTTGTTCAATAAGAATTCGAAATTGTTGAGAAAAAGAATTGTTGCTGTTGCTGTTGCTGTTACTGTTACTGTTATTATTTACCTGCAAGAACTTGCGACATTTCGCATCTGTTTGGCTTTTGATTTTTTCTTTATTCGTTTTGAAGTCCAAAAGATATTTATTTATTTATTTTTTTTTTTTCACATGTCAACAACAGCACCAACTCGTCGTATGGTGACAATGGCGAACTCTCTCAATGAGTCGCAACAACAATAGCAATAACAGTATCAGCAACCATAATAACAACAATAAGAAAATTGTAAATGATCTACTTGCATATGATACTTGTTGTTGTAAATTGGAAGTGATTATATAATAGGTAAATCACAATACCAATATACTTACTATATTGTATTCGAGACCCCCGTTCGATATATTGTAACTTGTAACTTGTATTGGTTATGGGGAAAACAGAAATCCATTAAAATAAATGAGGTCTCAGATCTGCTAAACAAAAATATTTATGAATCAATATCTGAGGGTACTTTCCAGGATTCGAGAATCTGTTGGGTATGGAGTCCCCAGTCTCAAGTTGCGTCTAGAAGATATTTTTATTTGAATGAAAACTTAAGTAAACTAAAGAACTGAAACTTTATACATAGTTTTCTTTTCACCAGACGCTGTAGATTTGGTGGAATTAGCCGAATTGGACCTGTAGGAGGAATACCTCCCATACAAACTGACATAACAATTCATATTCTTATTAGAAAACCTTTTTCGTTTTTTGTATTATCAAACTAAAACTTGGACCATATTCATCAACCTTGTTAATTTCAAGACCTTAGTATTACTGCATCGCATAGCTTCAATATAGGTAAATGTTTCAGTCTCAATGATGCAGTATGAATACTCATTATACCCTAAACATAAGTCAAATCAATAGTGTTATACTTGTATTTCTATATGCTCAATGACAGGAGCGTAAAAGTATTACAGCCTCAGTATATTGAAGATAACTTTCTTTTTTAGGGTTGCCGACCCAAAGGGTACCAAATGGAAATCTATTACTAAGACTTCGTTGTCCTTCCGTCCTTGGGTCATATTTCATGAACCGTAATATGTGGAGAATGTGTAGTTCTATCCGAGCAACAGCAACAAATACTAAAAATAAAATATTAACAAAAATTTAAAGTGGTCCTAATACAAGAAACATCCGGTAACCACACGATCTTTAAATTTGTTTGTTTGGTAAAAGTAACTTGTAGTGTCGAAATTTCAGTTTGATAGGACTGCTCCCATACAAACCCCTATCAAAATTCAAGTTTTTATTAGAAAAACTTTCCTGTTTTTTTGCACTATTGAACTATAATTGAAACACTATAAGTTTTTGACACAGGCGCTATATATTTGTTGGAATTATCCGAATCGCAACACCCACCTAGGGTACGTACTTCCCATACACCCCTCGATCAAAATTTGTTCATCTCACCATGTAGGGGATATTAGACTTAAATTAATCATACCTTCTTTGTTGCATATAATTTTTTATGTACTCGTATAAATTGTTATTATCTCATATCCATAGGTCAATAAATTAAAGGTATACAAGAGACAATATTTTGCATATTTTGGACTCACCTGTAAGAAAAGAAAAGAAAATATATAAGTGAATTATAATAATATTGTTGATTAAAAAAAAAGATTATTAAAATATATATATTACAGCATTGTATTAATCAGTATTTCTGATGGATTTTTGTTTACTTCTTACACTAGTGGGAAAACGTTTTATCAATTTGTTATATAGAATCGTCCATCGATGATTCCATAAAGTATTCTTATATTGTTCAGTGAATCAATTTCGCTATATCTTTGCTAACCATATGCAATTGCTGTCTGAAAAACAAGGTTTTCCGATTACTGGAAGTGTTAGAATTCATACAAAATTCACTTAAAAATTTATGTTTATTATTATTTTATGACATGGAAGCTTCGGGGTTTTAAAGGCCCAGTTTTTGTTTCACCAAACTTAACTGAACTTAACTCAACTCCAATCAACTCTAAATTTGTGTTGCTCATTTCATTAATTATTTCTTATATTACCAAGACCATGAGATCCTCTCTTCCTGGACTTTCTTTCATTATAAAACACATACAATATTTTTTCACATTTCACATTTTTAAATTGATTTTTGTTTTTTTTTTTTCCACCTACACATTTTCCTCATCTTTTTGTCTCTTTCTTTATGTTTCTTACCCTTTTTCACTCACCCACATTCTGATATGGAGTTGAAGTTGGTTGGAGTTGAGTTTGTAAAGCGTGGGCGACAACAAACGACCCATGGATGGATGACGACTGCTTCAGCACACACTTTGCACAATTAGTGGAATGTTAGTAGGAATGAGGAAGCTGCTGTTGCTGGAACACATGAAGTGACCGACTTTTGTAGACCACAACAAAAAAAAAAAAACACGTAAATGCATCCTTAAGCATATGTAAGCGCAACAAATGCAGATCATGACAATCATGACGATGATGACGGTAATGCAGCTGGTGCTGGTGCTGGAAATGGTGGTGGTGCCAATGCTGATGTGAGTGTTGTTTTCAACAATAATGACGACTATGATGATGATAATGATGATGATGGTGATGATGATGATGTTGATAGGCTCAACTAGCGTAGGTGGTTATTTTCAGGTGAATGCAGTAACATCATGGAACAACACAGTAGCAACACTAACCAACACTAACAATGAGAGCAGCAGCAACAACAAAAAGAAAGAAAACTAAACCAAAATAGAAAAATGAGCAACAGACAACAATACTTAACATTAACATCATCGTCGGCATGGTCGTATTTGTTGGAGTCCTCAGTATTTTTCGTTTTTGGTTGCCTTGTGGCATTTATGTTGCAACAAAAATACATAAATCATGTATGCCACCACAGTATCACACACACACACACACACACACACACACACGCATTAATACACACTCTCAGATAGATAGATAGATAGACAGACAGTTAGAGGGACAGATACAGATACATTTAAAAGAATAAGGGATCAACATTCAGCATTTCAAATCTCCTTTGTATGAAAAAATATTTCTTTGACACAATCAAAAAATTGATTTGGTCACCTGAGAAAACACTTTATATTCTGGCACTGCCTCCTCCTGCCCATTCCAGCACCTTTATTCTCACCATCACTTCGATCATGAAATCAAACATTCATATTCAAGAAAACTCAAAGCCATAATCACTAAAACCAAGTTGGCTCATGTTAAGTAGTCTACCTTTTGGTCGCATTTCCTCCTTCGATCTGCTGCCTGCCTTTGCTTCCCGCTGTTTGCTTACTTTGTCCTACTATGAAAGTGTCACTTGGTGGTTAACAATTCTCGTTGTTATTGTTGTTATTGTTATTGTTGTTGTTGCTGTTGGTGGATTGTCGGATGCTGACTGTGTGCAGACAAATGAATGTTTTGAGTAATGACATGACTTGACCGAGTTATGCTGCGTTGTCGTTGTCGTTGTCATCGTTGTTGACACGCGTGCGCGCGCGCATTCGCTAGCATTTGCTTGGCTTAGTTCGCTTAGTTTGTTTGCTTTGAGATCGTTAGCAAATGTCAGTGGAACGACAACTGCAACAACTGCAACAACAATAACAACAACAATAGTATCTACAAAACAACAAAAAATGACTTTAAGTTTAGACACTTGAAATCAAAATAAAATTTTACTGAATATTCGCTTCCCTACATCATCTTCTCTTCATCTCTTCATCTCATCATTTTTATATTTCTTTTCTTTTCTTTGATTTAGTTTTTAGTTTCAATCTTCAGAGATAGTAAAATATTTTTGTGTAGGTGTTCGAGTTCTTTGCATCATGACAATCATTTATAATCATTTAAACTGACTGGTGTGCGTGCGTTCTTTTCTGCTTTGTAATATTATATTATCCTCACACACAAAAATTACCTTATAGGACTACAAATGTTTCATATAAAAAGGGTGAGGGGAGGTAAGTGTGAGGCAAGTTCAGCTAAGCGGAATAACAATAAAGTTCACTGAATGAAACAATCACAACATGATTAAGCAATTGTATTAAGAAACAGAAGAAAAAAATGTGATGAGGATCAAGAAAAAAAAAAAGGGAATGAAATGATTCTCAGGAAGGAAGAGGTGAAAAGTAACAAAATCGTGTATACAATTAATCAACAACAACAACAGGGAAGTCAACTGAACTAACTGAGCTGAAGTGAACTGAACTGAACTGAAGTAAACTGAACTGAAGTAAACTGAACTATGCTGAACAGAATTGAACTGAACCTGTTTCTTTGTTCAAGTTTTTGAGGAATATGTAAATTGATTACAAGAAGCAATTTTACATAAAACAACTGACTGACTGATGTTGCATGTTTAACAAAAAAAATATACAAAAAAAAAAAAAACAAAAAAACCATCCATCCAACTTCCTCTTCAGGCAAGGTCACATTGTTGGATTGGATATGTGATAAGGAGAAAACAAAAATACTATACTCATATAATTAATCGTTGCTCACATACATAAGTACATGATCTCAGATAAAGCATTAAATACTTTACAATCTTAAAAGACAAGAATCAAGAAGAAATTAAATTTCATGAATTTCATCGAAACATAAATACCCTTCACAACTCTCAAAATCAAAATCACACGGAGGGCGGAACCCTCCTTATTGGGGTTTGATTTGTTTGGTTCCAAAAAATATACCGTGCCTGTATCAGAAACTTATAATGACTAAATTTCGGTTCAATAGTCCAAAAAACAAAAAAGTCTTTCGAATAAGAACCTGAGTTTTAATGGTGGATTTGTATGGGAGGTATCCCTCCCAGGTGGCCGATTTGGTTGATTCCAACAGATGTGTAGCGTCTATGTCAAGAACAAATAGTGTCTAAATTTCAGTTTGATATAATAAAAAATAAAAAAGTTTTTCTAATAAGAACCTGAATTTTAATGGGGGTTTGTATGGGAGGTACCCTCCCCAGAAATCTGATCAAACTGAAACTTCGGCAATATAAGTTTCTAATATATACCCACCAACCTTCCAAATTTCAAGATCGGGGGATTACAGGATTGTATAGCTGCCATACAAATCAAAATGTTTCTTGTATGGGGAGCACTTTAAGTTTTCAAAAATATTTTAGTTTTTCTACTTGTTGCTGATGCCCGGATAGAACTACATATTCTGTGAAAATTTGAACTCTCTAGCTATTGCAGTTTATGAGATATGACCCGAGGACGGACGGACGGACGGATAACGAAGTCTCTGCAATAGGGTTTCTTTTAGTACCCTTTGGGTCCGGAACCCTAAAAATGATTGATATACTTAGTATTAGAGTCTTGTTAATCGATTGCTTTGAATATTTCAATTGTTCATCATTAATTCAAGAAAATTTTTAAACCATTTCCATATTCAAAAAGAATCACATGGATTATAGAATTGATTAAAATATTGTTATAATACTTTTGATCGATTTATATACACAAGCAGCATAGTGTACTTATGTATGTAGATTCTATGTAGGGGGTCACGACCCTTATTAAGTGTGAATGGTCGCAAAAGTTTGAAAAGACAAGACCACAAGTGGAGCAAGAACAAAAGTCAACAATATGAAGAATTAGAGAAAAAGATACAAAAGACAAACTTAACCCAATGCAAAGTTACTTAAGTTGTTGATCTCTTCGTTTATACTTCTTTATTTTTTGATGATGATTATGATGATCATTAGCTAAAGGTCATGATCATTGAAGAATGATTGTGTGCATTCATGCTCTTCATCTTCATCTTCATCTTCTCTTCATTTCACCTTTATCACATACGGTAAACTGCTGTCTTTTACTTAAGAATCTTAAGTTTTTATTTTGGGCTCATCATCATCATCTTTCGTTCATTCCATTCCACTGTATCTTATCTCTTCCCTCCTTCCTTCCTCATCATCAAGTTATCCGTCCTTGGTTTAATTTTTTTTATGTTGTATTGGTTTTTTGGATTCACTTCTTTGAAAGTGGGTTTGTAGGTAAAATAAAAATATAAAAGCAGAAAAAAAAAACAACAAAAATGTGTATGGATGAAGATCTTCTTGATGTTGTTGTTGTTGTTGTTGTTGTTGTTGTTGTTGTTACTTTGATCTTGACTTCTACAACAAGAAGATGTGCTACTACTACCCCAATGGCATACATACCCACACACACACACACACACACACACACACACACACACACACATACACATACATACATACGTTTATATGCTGTTGCATCTATAAAGAATATAAAGAGTCAACAAGGAGAGCCCAGACAACAAGAAGATGCAAGAAAGATCAAAAGACAAACAAACAAAGAAACAAACAACAACAACAACGAAGCGAAATTAAATGAAAGACCAAAAATGTTTGGGAAACCTAAAGGCAAAGAGACAAAGTGATCAAAATGAAGATGCAGTCAGACAGATAAATAGGCAAACAAACAGAAAGACTGACAGACTGACAGACAGAAAGACAGAAAGACTGACCGACAGATGAGTATTTGAACATATGGCATTATGTGGCATGTGGCAAGGGAACCTCTTTTATGGCACACATTATTGTGGCCAGCTGGAGAAGTTCAAAATAGTAGTAAGTAAGTAAGTAAGTAACATTCATTCGCGTTCGCGTTGTGGTGCAGATGAAGTTGCTCCTACTGCTGGTGCTGCTGCTGCAACTGACAGACAAAAAAAAAAAAAAAAGAAGAAGGAAAGACAGATAAAAAATAAAAAAATAATAAAAACAAAGGAAGAAGAGATAAAGTTATGTAGAATCATTGAATCTGAGTCTGTTTATGCACAATAAGCATTCCTCCTTCTTTTTTTTTTTTTGTGTTTTCTTATTTTGGTTTTAGTTTTGGTTTTTGTTTTTATTCTTGTTTATTTTTTTTTTTTTTTTGCTGTCTGAGCTCATGGCATCTTCAACTTGCCTTCTTGCCTTCTTACATTGTTGCATGTTTCTTGTTTTTATTTTTTTTTCTCTGATTCTCATTTGGTTTCTTGCAACTTGTTTATTTATATTTTGTTTTTTAGGCAAATCTGCTTTTCATTTAAGTCACCGTCATCATCATCATCATCTTCATCATCATCATCATCATGGGGGCACATTCTTAATGTTTTCCTTGGTTTCTTGTTTTTTTTTTTTATTATTTACTTATTTTTGAATTGGCTTTTAGAATTGAAAAGCTGATTATTTGTTTATTGTTATTATTTAATGTTGATATTTAATTTTTATTAGCATCATTTGCCTTCACTTTTACAATCTTCATGTCAAAGGTGGTCTGCTGAACTCTCGCGAATATGTCAATCGACTCGCTGCTATATCTTCAGGACAAAAGTCTACAAAAGGAACCCTCAAGCTGTGACAAAGCAATAACCTATGGCAGATGCATGTTCAAAAGGAACTCAAAGAACAAATGGAATAATTTGATAAAACTCTCTTTCTCTGAGAACAATTTCAATACTTCGAGTTAAGGGAAATTTTAGAACATAGATACAATTTTGGATCTTACTTGCAGTGAATCGCTTTGGGTTGTCATCTTGTTCTTTCACATTTCGAGTAAAATCTTCATGCCATTGGACATGGACTTTGACACATGCATTGAATTCATATTCTGTTCCTCAACATCTTCATCCATTACCCATCCACATCAATCGCAATTTAATAACACTTCTTCCCTCATCATTTCCTTCTTCTTATACTTTTTCTTGTAGCTTTACACTTTACTCTTCTTTCCCACCATTTGTCACATAGTATTTCATGATTAAACGCATATTCTTTGTTATTTAAATCAACGAAAAATGCATTTTTGTTTGTTCATTTAAAAGAAAAAAAAATACAAAATACAAAAATAAAAATACACAAAAAAAAAAAACAACAAATTCTAATCAAAAAACATTTGCGCGCGTGCAACCTTGAAATAATTGCAACGTTGATTTTTTGTTTTGTTTTTGGGTTTCGTTTTTTTTTCGGTTCTCTTTTCTTATAGAACAATTTCCTATATATGAAATTGTATGCCAACAAACAGAATTTCAAAAAAAACAAAAACCAAAAAGAATTTAAGAAAACAGATACAAATCACAAAACAATTAAACACAACAAATTTTATGAAACACATAAACCTAAAGAAAAATCATGTATTTTAAGTTTAACAAAGAAATCATTGGCATCATTTGAAAAAAAAAAAAGAGAGAAAAAATAATAATAAAGAAAAGTCTCCATTACATCAATAATACTATATTTATCCTGAGGAACTGCCTGCCTTCTGCAGCAAAGCGATTGTCTATCAGTCTATGGATTGATCCTTAAATTAAACCAAAAAAAATATATAAATGTAAAACAATTTCCATAAAATTTCCTATTTCATAAATAAACCATTCTTTAATGATCATTAGAATAATTTTTCATAATCATGTTAGTAACTTTTGTCTTTGGGCAATAAACAACCAAAAAACAAATCGAGACCATTTGACGTCGTTGCGTCCTTGAAACGGTGGCCAAGTGTTTCGCATGCAAACCAGAAAAATTGCACATATAAAAATTTAAAGAAAATATACTCGTACATATTATTGTTTCTGTTTAATTTGGTTTCTATTATTAAATACCCTTCTTCTTCTTCGAAAAAGTTGGATAGTTTAATTTAAGGATTTCATTTCTATTCACATTTGTTTTATAAATGAATAGATTAGATCAAAAATAACTTAAAATCTATAGAAATCATTTAAGCTTAATAGATCTAAAGCTAAATGATTAGTTTGAATGGATCCAAGATAACGACATTCAGATTATATGTAAGATGTACTTTCCCTATCTCATCTAAGTGGGGTTTCCCTGAATTATTGTCTAGGAAATTACTAAATTATCATTGTAAACTAATCGAGTTCAATTTGTTTTTTTTTTTTTTTCTTTGTTAGTGCGTTACAAACTCCAGAACAAAGTGTTCATACCATAGGCACTTTTAATAATTCCCATTTAATAGGAAAAGAAAGCCAACTGTTATAGGATATGTAAAGATAAACAAAAAAGTCTAAATAATGCAAAAATGAGGAAAATGTTTGGCAACAAACATCATTTAATACAATAAGAAAATAACCAAATTATTTAGAAAAATTAAACAAAAAAAAGAAAAATTTAATGTAATTCAATTTTAAATAAAATTAAATATTTAAAAATAATATAAAATATTTAATAAAAAAAAAATATTTAATTAAAAACTAGACAGAATATACTACATACAATACATTTATCTAACATAGAAATAATGGTAATCGGAAAATCCTTTGTTCCAATATTATTAGGTCATTAAATTGAGAGATTCTTTGTCATACAAATTCAAAGCAATCAATCAATTGAATCCTTGCCATATAAATCAATTTCATACAAGAAATTTGTTTTTCCTATATCTCATTTAATTAGTTTTTGATAAAAACAAAAACTATCTAAATCATAAATTTATTTGAAATAAATTAGTTTTCTTTATAAGGTGCGTTGCAAAATTATAGAACCACCTAAAAATTTTTGATTTCTTAAAAACGAAGGACTGTAGGGTATCACAATGTTCTACAAAAATATGTGGAAGGCAAAATAACAAACTTATAACGATATTTGGTAAAAATTGTTAGTCTAAAGTTTTAAGCAAATCAAAAACAGAGCTTTTTTTGCTGTTGAATTTCTATAGAACCATTTGCGTTTTATTTTTATTTTGAAACGAATAACATGATTTTATTTATGTAATTGACTTTAACTTAATTAATTAGGCTTCCTTTTTTTAATATGGTCTGAAAAATACGATTCTTCATACTGTCAATGAGATTTTTAAGCAAGTTTGGTTCCAATTGGTCCCATTCTCTTATTATTGCCCTTTTCAACTCTTCAATGGAATCATATTGTTTTTGATTGTTGTAAATCCTTCGGACAAGTATTCCCCATATGTTTTCCATCGGATTTAGGTCTGGAGAACAAGCCGGCCAGTCCATAACATCAATGGATTTTCCAGAAAACCAAGACATGGTTTCGCGACTCACGTGAATCCTGGCATTATCTTGTTGGAATGCCCATTCTGTTTCCGTATTTTGTCTTATCAATGGCACTAGGCTCATTCCGAGGACATTAATGTAGTCGCTGCTCTTCATTTTCGAGGATACAAATTGAATTTCTAGACAGCCTAATGCAGAAAAAGCCTGCCAAGTCATAAGGCTTCCTCCTCCAAAGTTTCGCTTTGAAAACACCAACGGCTCCTTTCTTATATCATGCCAATACCCTCGGAAACCGTCTGGGCCATCCAGGTTCCACTTTTTTTCATCAGAAAATATGACCTTAAACAAGAAAAGTTATTAAAAACCATCACACAGCGGTGGTGTATTTTTCGCTTACGGATTCCCAGTTTCAGGCCATATTTTCTTTTTGCGAATCCCAACCTAGCCTACTTATGGCGTTGTAATAGTCTCGGAGTAGCCTTCATTATAGCGTACGTAATGTGTTCGCTTCGCTTTAAAAGCCTGGAAATAGTCGAACGATGGACTGGAACGTCAACAATCTTTTGTAAGTCCGCCAAACTTTACACTATCAATTTTTACCAAATATCGTTATAAGTTTGTTATTTTGCCTTCCACATATTTTCGTAGAACATTGTGATACCTTACAGTCTTTCGTTTTTAAGAAATCAAAAATTTTTAGGTGGTTCTATAATTTTGCAATGCACCTTAAGAGTTCAGGGAAGCGAAGGAGTGGCTCCACTCATCATTCGTTCATTACTCATTAAGAGTTCTAAAATTTTCTTGGGAATTAATACAGCAATTTCTATCGATTTCAGATATCGAAGTCTGGTTGAAATTCTTTTTCTTTCTTATTTACAATATTATTTTAATGGAAGAGCTGAAAGGAAAACATTTAATATTCTGATCACGTATAGATCATAGAGATTATGATTATAATAAATAAAAAATATTTAATTTTATCAATTTATTTATTTTAAATTTTTTTGGTCATTTTTTTTTTTTTTTAATTATTTTTAGATTGAAAGAGTGAACTTTGTACAGATGAATTCGTCTTTATGAGTAAACAAAATATTACCTAGTAATCTATATAAATATGGCAGCAAATTAGGAAAGCAGAAACAAACAGAAACAAAAACATTAAAGAAACCTGATAAATTATTTGACAGATTATATTTGTGTTGAACTTTGGCGTATGCTACATTGATGATGATGATGATTATGATGATGATGATAATGATTTCGATGAAGAAAAAAAAAGCAACATCAAACAACAGTTAAAGGAACAACAACAAGTGCAACTAAGTCATCGTCATCATCATTATGATCATGATCAACTTTGTCATAATCATCATGCATTAGACATGAAAATTATGCCATTTTCATTTGAGATATGCCGCTGTATTTTTTTTTTTTTTGTGTCGGCAATAGAGAAAGCAACGACAACAAGTAAAATTTACAATTTGTGATTTAGTTACAGAAAGACCAATAATCAACAACCAACCAACCAACCAACGAACCAACGAACCAACCAAACTTACTATGACTAACTTAACTTAATGTACAAGTAACTAAAGTCAAGTCTGAGTTGAAATGAAGTGAAGTCTAATATCTGAAGTCGAGTCAACTGAAATCGAACTAAAGTCGAGGTGTAACGCTTTGGCATAACAAATGAGTAGCATGTCTTGGCCGTCGTAAAACAAATCTTAGTAATTTTTTATGATAAATAACGCCAGTCAGCGTGAAGCAGCAGCCCCATGCACTAAAACTGTCCAAATGGACACAGGAAAAACTTCAAAAAAAAAAAAAAAATAGAGTAAAAATACATTCAACATTCAATAGAAGAAGATGGAGGAAAGTATTTGGTATACAAAGTGTTGCCTAAACTGATGCTTAAACTAAACACAACTTAAAAAATAAACTAAAATTAAACTAAACTAAACTAAAGTCAACTAAACTGAAGTGAATCAAGTCAACATAAGTTGAGCTAAGCTAAGCCAAGTTTAGTTGAATTGAGTTGATCTAAACTCAGCTAAGCTAAACTAAGCTAAAACTAAGCTGAGCTGAGCTGAGCTGAGCTGAACTGAACTGAACAAACAAACAAATCGCATGAGATTTATTTCTATTTCGAAAGCCAAAACTTGAACATCCACAACAGCAACACCAGCAAACATCCAACAATATCAACAACTTTAAGCACAACAGAATGTAACGTGTACGCTCACGCATATGAGGCAGCAGTAAATTGATGATAAAAGAAGAAAAAAAAAGAAGATCGAGAACCGACAGAAGTAAATAGAAGAAATGGGATAGATGCTTAAGATGGAAACGAAAGATGTCGCAAGGAGTTGAAAGAGGAGCAAAGGAGGTGGAATCTTGCAAAATGCATGAAAAATCGAAGCTTTCAACGCCGTAATTAAAAGATGAATCGACTGTAACGCACACATACTATACATATATCCACACACACACACACACACACACCATGACTAGCTGTGAGTGTGTAAAAAAAGGAACTTACATATTAATCTATTGTAAGTTTTAGTTAAAATTCAATACCCTACTAACCTGATAGACTTACAAAAGAAAATATATATAAGGAAAAAATTAAAAATATTTGATCGATTTATAAATTTAATTCTAATCAGTAGAATCAAATAAAAAAGGGAATTATTTCTAGAATAAACATTAATTTAATTATGACACAATAATTCTCATTATATCTAATAAGTGGAAAGTATAAGCCGGGAAAATAACAAGAGAAATTAGACTTTTGTTTAAACGAAAATGTTGTTTCTTCTCACCTGCCTACATCTGATAGATCTGGTTGTACCAATTTCGAAAAATTAGTACGAAAGAACTAGTCTAGTCTAACTAAATGGGAAATATCAAATAAATATCATAATTTTTTTTTTTGTTGTTGTTATTTCAGCATAATATCTCAATAATTTTAAGACTTATACCATCGGAAGAATCTAAATGTAATGAAATTTCATACTTTAATTTAAGAAATAACAATTTTTTTCCATTAAAACCAATTTAAGTCCTTTCTTTTCTTAATTTCAGCATAATATCTCAATAATTTCAAGACTTATACCATCAGAAGAGTCTAAATGTAATAAAATTTCATACTTTAATTTAAGAAATAACAAATTTTTTCCATTAAAACCAATTTAAGTCCTTTTTTTCTTAATTTCAGCATAATATCTCAATAATTTAAAGACTTATACCATCAGAAGAGTCCAAATTTAATGAAATTTCATACTTTAATTTAAGAAATAACAAATTTTTTCCAATAAAACCAATTTAAGTCCTCTCTTTTCTTAATTTCATCATAATATCTCAATAATTTAAAGACTTATACCATCAGAAGAGTCTAAATGTAATGAAATTTCATACTTTAATTTAAGAAATAACAAATTTTTTCCATTAAAATCAATTTAAGTCCTTGTTTTTCTTAATTTCAGCATAATATCTCAATAATTAAAAGACTTATACCATCAGAAGAGTCCAAACTTAATGAAATTTCATACTTTTAAAGCCTTAAAAGCTAAGTTTAACAAAGCTAAAATATGTAAATAACCTGGAACTTGGTTGTAAGTTTCAATAAACATGTTTTCTAACATTACTACAATAAATATATTTTGTATTAGAGTTTGAAATTTCATCATGATATCTTAACAACCTCAAACAAAAATGAACTTTTTGTTAATATCTAATTAATAAATTTCAATGACTTTTATGACTGAAACTTTCTCATTTCATAATATACCCATATCATTATTCTCAAATTAACATATATCCAAACATTAGGAGAGCATTTAAATGATCTATGTTAAGTACTCTATTAAGAGTGATAGGGTATAAGAAGAAAAATACGAGAGCAGAAAATGTAGTGAAATGCGTTTGCATTTGCGCAAAATCATAGGACAAATTACGCGTCATTAAGAGCGATAACGCCCATTTGTGTGCAAACGAATGAAGTCAATTGGAGGCAAAATACACGTCCCATCTATATAGATATACAGATACTTATATTCTCACATACACTTGGTTTGTCTTAACTTAGTTGAAGTTGGAATGGCATGGCATGGCATGGCATGAACTGATCTAATGGTCGTCGTTTGGTCGACTAGACTAGATCAGGATGACCAAGATCAGGCTGCGCCTGACTGCCTGCTTGCCAGCCTGGTGCTTTAGTAGTTGGCTATTTATGATTGATTGATGCTTTTACCCAAGCGTTTTGCGAACGTTGCTTGAAAATTGGAATGCGGCAGCAATAGAAATAACCGCAACAGCAACAGCAGGAGCATCGCGCATTAGCAATTATTTTGCAACAATTTGTGCGCAAATTTGTTAGTGCAACTTATCGGTTTCAATTCGATTCGATTTGGTCTGAACGACGCCAGCTGACATTGCCAATGCCGCCCATTTTAAGTGCCACGCGCAAATGATGCATCATGGCAACCTTTCATTTCTTTTTATGTTTCTTTTTCTTTGTAGCAAGTGCCACATCATAAATTAATGCAATTAATTATTAATAATAAATAAGAAACAAAACTTCAAAATTTCATTTTATACCAAAAAAGAAGAAAACCATAAGAAAAATAAATAGTCATCAGGTGCATAAAGAAATAGGTTTGTATATTTTTTTCTATTGATTCATTTGTTTCTTCCTTCCGTGTTTTTTTTTTTCTTTTCTTAAAAGTCCTTTCTTTTCTTTCCTTTGCCTTGCAATTATTTTCTTTTCACAACCCTTCTACTAAAATTATCGCTTACTGATCTAATGTCATGCAACCAACCATAAAATAACTGCCCTATTACCGTTAGAATCAACGGTATAAATAACTGTCATAACTAACGGTAAAACGAACTATTGTTATGTGCTTAAAATTGCAGCTGACATACAAAAGTCCTTCTGCAGCCAACATTTTATAAACAAAATAATAAAAGAAATAAAAATGCCAAAAAAAAAAACAAAAAAGACCTTTATCATTTTCACCATTTCCCTATCTTTGGTTCGATCGATCTTTCTTCCTTTCTTTCATTTTGGTAATTAAATTCTTAATTTGTTTCGTAGCAACAAAACTTTCACTCTTGAAGTTGAAATTGACTAAAATGCAAACCCAAAAATTTCATTTTAGTGCATTTCACTCCATTCGATTCGATTCAGTCGTTGAACATCACGGTCACGTCAATAAGGACAAACCCAAAAAAAGCTAAAAGGGTTCAAGAACATTGCGAAAATTTATTAAACAGATAAGCATCAAAGACACATGCTATTGCCGGTGTTCCTGTTGCTTTCTGCATGTGGCACGCGCCTCATCTCTACACATTATATCCTCTTGCTGTTTACAATAACCGAACTCAATTCAACCGATCTCATCGAATCGAATTGAGCAAGCGAACATCGAAATAGGTCAGCATGCGACCAGACCAAGAAGTCTGAAGAAGTGTCAGCAGCAGGAAAAGGAGCAGCAGCTGTTGCAAGTGTTGCGCCGTTTGCTTGAAATATCAAAAAAAAAAAAAAGGGGGACTTGAGAGTTGATTGAACGCGTTGATTCGCCCAAAAAATATACAACACAATACAGAAGACATCCAAAAATAAAAAAGTAAAATAAAATAAACATACTCAATACAAAGGACACGAGCCACAAAAATTTGTACAGGACAAAGAAAACAAGACAAGACACAATTTAACAAGACCCGAAGGACCTTAAAAAAGTAAGCGAAAACTGTTTATTGCTCTTCATTTTGTTTATTGCCTTTTTATTTATTAAGAATTTTTTATATTTTATTTTTGGATTGTGTCAAGCCAATGAAGAAGGGTCGCCATCATCATTATGATCATCATCATCATCATCATCATCACCATCATCACCACCAACAGGAACAGTAACAGTAACAGTAACAACAAAATTTTGTTGTTAACAAATGACGCTGACCTACTTTGGCAGATGTCATCGTCATCGGTTGAGTTCTTGATGATTTGTTATTATTTCTACTGACTGTTGCATCTTTTCCCTTCTCAAACTCAATTGAACTTCCTCAATACTTTTTCACATTTGTTTTCTACATCATATTATATTTGCATTAATTAAGTCAAAATTTATTGGAAGCTTTTTAAAAAAATTTAATTCAATATAAAAAGAAAAAAAAAAGTAACAAAAAAGTAGAATAAAAATGAAAAAAAAAAAAAAAAGAGTAAGAAGACACCTCAGCCACCTCAGCTAAAAATAACTAAAATGGAAATTATTTATTATGGAGCAAATTAAATGACAGCGCATTGTTTCGTGCGTCTCTGAAGAATCATCGCATTTTGATTTTCATCACATTTCATTTTCATATTTTTGGAATTTACTCCCCATTGCTAAAGAAGCTTCACTTAAAAAAAAAAAACTTACTGAGGAAAAATCTAAGCACAAACGGTTCTACAATTCCTTAAAGTCAGTGTAAAGATATGATTGGGATAACCCTGAGCAATATTCTTTAAAATCCAGAGATGCAATAAGAACCAACAAAAAGTGGAAAAAGAAAGTTTGTATTTTTAAAGTCAAGTCATCATAGCTTCATTAAAAGGTAAATAAAGGAAATAGCGACTTTATATCGGCAACATATTTTGTGTTTGCTACAAGTTTTAGTAGATGGAGTCACTTACGACCGATCTGGTCGGCAATTATAATGCAAGTGAAGACAATTTTAATAGGAACCTGAAATGCTTTCCTAGGCAGCCCAGCATTAAACAAACTCAAAATTTAACCGACTTAAAAACTCCAATAAGGAAGACACCTAACGAACTGAGCTTATGTAACACAAATGATATTGTAATAGCACTACAAAACACAAGTTGATCAAGTGCGGAATCAGAAACTTTCATTTCCTTGACGTCTCACCTGGCAGAAGATACATAATCTAATTAAACACAAAGTCCTCACTGGCCAAGAATCTTCAAATCTGCTATGAACCTTAATTACAAGATCTCTCTTTCATCTTTCATCATTATTTTGAGGATGACAATCATTTTATTGCCAATTTTTGAATGTGCTGATTATCATGATGTAGATAGTCATATGATCAATTGCAAGTCAAGTTATAGCATGGACAGAGCATAGACCAGATGACTTGCGTTCGATCTTATCGGCGATCATATTGCGCATGTGATTTCTAGTTGAGTTCGACTGAACATATCAGCTTCTACTTCACTATTGAAATAATTCCTGAACCGGATAGGAACTGTAGAAATGTTCATATCAAAATTGTCTCGAATTGCCTCAGTAGCCAGAAGCGTTCTCCTTAATGTCACTAAGTTAATACTTGCGACTATTGAGCAGCGCAGTTATCAGCCAAAGTCAGATTATTGTCAAAAATCATATCATTTGAGACCTCTCCAGTCACACGTGACATTTATCGGTTGCCATAATTATTGGTGCTGGTACTGCAACAGTCAGTGTCGTTAGTTCCGGTTCAGTTATCAGAACAGTAGTCGTTTCCTTCATCAACATAAGGCTATGGATCACTTCTGTCTCAAGGTAGCCTTCGTTTTGCTTTTCGCTTTCTAAAAGGATTGCATCATTCGATAAACCCGCTATTTGCATCTAAAAGCTGACAACTAACCGCAAGCGGAAATTGCTTTTGGGTCGCGCTAATTGTCCTTCGGTTGTTAATGTTGTTATTGTTCATTGTCTTGTATTAATATAGTTTTATATTGCTTTGATTTTGTTGTTAGTCCTAAAACCAAGAAATGAATAAGTTGGTTTACAGTCCTGTTTCCTAGAATCAATATTAAACCAATTTTAACATATTTATGCTTTCTGAATTTTGGGAGAGCACAGGACCAAGTAATATGATCATACAAAGATGTCAGTTTAAAATCATTAGCATAATTACAGGCGCTTTACATTCAAAAAGAACTCAAAATACTGCGAGTATGAAGAGAAGAATGTTCGAGGTGAAAACTATGTGGATACACTTGCTCCACATAAGCTAAAGGTTCTTCTTTATACTGCTACGATCGTTTAGGTGTTTTATGCTTTACCTCGTAAGAAGGAGATTTCAAAATGTTGTGTTTAAGAGTTGAAACCCCATATTGTTAAGATATAATTTAATTGCCTTTCCTAACCCATCTTTGTTTATAATATTTATTTTACTCATTAAATGCAAATTCTTTTTTTTATCATACCTTTTTCTGTTGTTGTTTTATTCTTGTTATTTGCAATCCATAAATTAATTAGAAAAAATATAAACACGAAGAAACCAAATCCTTATTTTTATGAACTCACCTGCAAGAAAAGATAAAGAAAATATAAAAATTAGTAAAAATGATTAAATTGTTAATATAAAATTATTGTATATTTTAAGGAAATATTTCGTATTAATTTTTGTTATTCAAAATTACTTTCAAACTCATAAGCAATGTCAGACTAGCAAAACCATATTCAAAATCTTTACTTCCTTAATTTTCCTTTAGTTTGGTTTGGTTCGGTTTAATTGAATTGATTTTAATTCAATTCAATTCGATTTATTTCAATCTGAACTGAACTGAACTGATCTATTTATAATTAAGGCTTAATTCAACTTTAACAACAAGAATCACAATGAATATCAGATGAGGGATCCATACATATACATATAATCAATGAATAAATGACTGAATGACTGACCGACCATTCGTTGATGGCTAATGACAGAGTCAAGTGCTCTTTTGCAAATATCAACTGATGCCATGGATAGAAGATAGTGGGGCAACAGCATTAATCACATCAATAGCAAACATGAACACAATAAGATCAACCATGCTGCCCTTTTCAATAACTTTTTGTGTTATTGTAGAGTAAAGAAAAAAAAAAATGGAAAAAAGGAGAATTAAAAACTTGTTAACTTGCTGACAATAGGAGAAGAGAAAATAAAATGCATTGTGCCGGAAAATTGATTAAACACATTCATCATTTACTACAGCAGCAGCAGAAGTAAAAGCAACGGCAACAACAGAAGCCTACATTAACCAGCACACAAACATACATACATACACACAGATACACATATACAGATACATATTTATTAAACACATTACACACATTAGTATCTCAATATACTTAGATTGAGAGTGAAACATTGTATTGAAGTTCAAATGATAGACGTATGAACAAATGAACGTCAAATGAACTACAAATATATGGTGTAGGAAAAAATCGAGCATTGAGCGACCTCAAAATAGCAAAAAATGTTAGTTAGATACAAAACAACAACAACAACAATAACAACAATTGAGAGAACATTGAATGGGAAAAGTTAAAAGTAAATTTATTGGTTGCATTTATTTAAGTGCGTATTTGTATGCGAGAGACTGAGTATTTGTATATGCTAAAGTGTATGTGTGTGCGTGTGTGTGTGTGTGTGACACTTCAAGGTCAATTGCATTTTTATAATTATTATATTCTACTTTTTTATTGTGTGCATTTCTCTTCCGCTGCACATGTTGCGTATACTTTATTTTTATTTTTTATTTTGCTTCTTTTTTTTTTCTATCTGATTCAAACTACTTTTTCTTGTTTGAATTTTTTATTTTATTAATGAAGAGGTTTTTTTTTTTGTTATTTAAATGAATTAAAATTAATTAAAAATTACATAAAGAAAAATAGAGAAATAGCAAAAAATGTAAATAAAAAAATAAATAAATAAATGTTTAACATAAACTGGGCGTTTCAAGTTTTAATATTATTATTTATGGAATAACATGTAAGCCTAACAGAACCTATGAGGGGGCATATTAAGACAGAATTTTATAGTAGGGAAAAGAGAAATGATAAAATGATTATTAAAGGCTTACAGATTGAAAAATTATTATTTGCTGAAAAACAACAAAACTTAAACTTAACTGAAAGAAAAACAAGTTTAAATTATTAAAAATAATGGCGAAAATTCTTTGTCATAAATAAAATATATAAAGAAACAGAAAATGCTTAAGACATTTTGATATAAGACTCAAGTCTTAGCCTAATTCAAATGAGAATACAATTAACATTTCTTAGAATCTCTGGGAATTCAACACATAACATTTTGCAAAAGTGTTCGAAATAATAATTTGAAAATGATAGGGAAACTGCATGAGATGGTTAGATATATTGATGGTGAATGGTAAAACAAGGAAAAAATAGATAAAAACAAAACAGACGAGCAATGGGAACCAACATTGAAACTATTTTTATTCTCAGTGGTCAAGGCTATTAGTTTAAAACAGAAGACAACATTGGCCCATATGGGATGCATTCAGGCGGTCTCAGAAGACATGAACAAAGAAATATTATTATTAGAAGAATAAATATAGAAATGTATATAGTTCTACAAATCTTAGGTTATCCAAAAATTAAATTTCTTTCTAATATTTTAAGATTTTCCTTGATTAAAGGTGGATGCACACCTTTAATAACAATAACAACAACCAAAGCTTTAAAAATAGTATGTTTCAAAAAACTTAATACTTAAAAATATTATATAAAAAGTCAAAAACTGAAAAACATAAGTATGCAACTCTTTTCATCAGCATTCATTTGTCATTATAAATAATATAATTATTAAAATCGGCTTAGCATAGTGTTCGCTACAAAAAAAAATTACTAAAAATTTGTTAAAAAAGTGACTGCATCTCGACAACAGCGTCACCTACCGTGTCCAACTGAAGCATAAACCATCATAGTGACCCCATAAATAAAACAAAAAAAAAAAAAAACGAAATTTATCGAAATTGGCTTAGCCGGAAGAGTCACAAAATTTCGTACATTCGATTTTTTTAAATAAAGATATGCTCATCTGAAATGTAAAGTATATGAAATAAAAAAACTTCACCCATTCTTTCCACACCCACATATTGCTCTTAAAATTCGCTTCACTTCATGCTAATTTAAAATAAAGAAAAAAGAAAAAAAAAAGGGGGAAATGGGAAATGAAAAAATCGAAATAAAAGATCATCAAATGACAAACAAAGTTTCAACAAAAAATTTCAAAAATAAATTTATATAATAGAAAAATATAAAATAAAATAAAATGCTATAAAATATAATAAAAAGAAGCTAAAGAAAATTAAAAAATAAATTTAATAAATTTTACATTTTACTATAAAATACTAAAATCAATCATTGAAAAATGGCAAGGTGACAATAATAACAATATTTCCATTCCCAGCTAAAAATGCAATACATTTTCATATCAACCCAATATTTTTTACTGATTCTTATGCATAAATTTCATTCGTCATTGATGAATTTATCCTTTGAAGTATTTTATGTTCCTTTTGCTTATTGATTTTATCCACTTGTCAAACGTCTCAATCAAAAAAATTGAGAAGAGAAACCATTCATTGGTACGTAACATTATACATATACAGAATAACTCGAGTTATTGAAAACGCCTTTGAAAAAAAAACCCCCCAAACTGTGCTACGCTGCCTTTCTTGATGTCTTCAAAGCCTTCGATAAAGTATGCCACGCCGTGGCCTTCTTAATAAAGTTGAAGCGCTATAACTAACACAATATTCTAACATATTGATATCATTTTTATCAGATTGTTTTTTTTTTTTTTTTTGCTTGATTGGATGCACCTTTAATAACAATAACAACAACCAAAGCTTTAAAAATATTATGCTTTGTCTTGAAGTGACTTTCAAAAAACTTAATACTTAAAAATATTATATAAAAAGTCAAAAACTGAAGAACATAAGTATGCAACTCTTTTCATTAGCATTCATTTGTCATTATAAAAAAAAAAAATATTAAAATCGGCTTAGTATAGTGTTCGCTACAAAAAAAAATTATTAAAAATTTGGTAAAAAAATGACTGTATCTCGACCTCAATGAAATAAAAGAGTGCTGGGACCCATCTTCTTTATAACTTTCACATGCGATTCTCCTACTGAAGAAAATGAAACAAAATTTTTAAGTGGTCAAGTTACATGGCGACTAAAACTAAATGAATCATAATCGGTTCATATTGACTGTTCATACAAAAATGTAAGATGTTTTTCCACTAGATATAAACGAAATGCAAGCCCCGTCCCACACCACCGTCTATAAAATTCCGAAACATATATTGTGGCTCATCAGTAATCGATTTGCTTTAATCACATAGAATAAAATACTCTTTTACAAGAAGGTCCAATATGAATGTATGGAATTCAACTGTGGGGCCGTTGAAGCTCCAGCAATATTCTGCAAATCAAAAGATTTCAAAATAAAATAAAGATATGCCGTTGATGCACCTTGATACATAGGCAGTAGCGATCTTGAACGTGTTCTTGGTATCGAAACACTTGTCGCCGCAATTCACATGGAAAGTTTAAAGTATCACACCATGTGATTAGGAAAGCCTCATCAAGGAAAATAAGGATTGTGCAGAAAATCATAAAATTTAATTGTATTACACAAACCCCAAAGCAAATTGATCGTAAGTTTCTTAATTATTAAAAAGTTACAAAAGGAAAAACAAATATTTTATCCATTGATCGATGATGGTTCGATTATCATCATCAGTCAGCATTATCGCTAGTAAAAATGTTAATAATCATGATGATGTAATTCTACGCATTTTCTTTGATTAACATTTTTAATTGTTTCTGAATTTTTTTTTCAACTCTTGATGAATTTGGCTAAAATTAATCATTTGACACAAAAAAAAAAATTGCAAATAACCAAAATGAAAATAAAAGAAAATTTAAAAGAAAGAAAGGTAGAAACAGGAAGTATGAATGAGAGAATGAACAAATACAAGCAAAACATGACAAATAGATAGATCATCATCCTCATCATTATCATCATCATCATCATCATCATTATCATCATCATAGTATTTGTTTGACGTTGATGTTTTCGTTCACACCTCGCAAACAACAAAAAAAAAACAAAAAAGAAACTATAACGCAAGGTGGAAGTGGAAATGTAGGGGGAGTGCAATGTGATGCATATTACCGATGCCTTTCGTTGTGGCAACAATAATGATGAACGTCATCATAATAATGATAATCATGATGATCGTGATCGTGAATGTGATGATGATGAAAAGCGTGAGAAAATTTTCGTAGCAATTTTATTTTATTATTTTTTTTAGTTTAATATTTTGCTTTTTTTTTTTTTGTGTTTTTGGTTTTTCACCAATTTGCTTATGGTGTTGTTGTTGTTGTTGTTGTTGTTGTTGTTGTTGTATGCATAATAATGAACATGATAAACCCAATCTTGTTGTTGTTGTTTGTTTATTTTGTTTGACGATCCATAGCTTGTACAGATAGTTAGATATATAGATATATAGATAGATAGATAGATAGATAGGGTGGCGACAAGCAATCTTATGTTTTATGCTAGTAGTTGGTGGGGGAGGGGTAAAGGAGAATTACATTCAATGAAAACTGACGGTCGTTTGGTCGGTCGGCGTATTGGTTGTTCGGCAGGGCAGGCAGCGCATGTAGGTAGGGTATATAATAGGGTAAGGCAGAGCAGAGTAGAGCAAAGCAATGCAATGCATTTTTGTGCACGAATAAGGTGTGTGCAATATATGCATGCATTTAGATGTTGTTGTTGTTGTTGTTGTTGTTGTTGTTGTAGATGCATTATTATGTACATAGATATAAGTATAGACAGATAGTTAGATGGATAGATACATCTAAAGCAAGCAACTAAACAACTAAGCAAAAATAAGCAAAAAAAAAAAGAAAAAAACCACAAAGCTGCGTGGGCAGTTGCAAACAAACCAAAAATGATGAAAACAAAATGCCGCTACAACGCTTTCAAGTCACAAGTAATAAACACATAACATAGGTACAACAATTGTTGTTTTTTTAGAGATGAGGATGGGGAAAACAAGATGTACTAGTACAAAACAATTGTAGAAACTACAATCTCTTTCCCTCTTCTCTTAGTCAAGTAACAAAACCATCAACACAAAGAGAGAGAAAAAATTCAAATTTGTATGTGATGATGCAAATGAGATGCTTCCATTTTCATTTTAATAAATCGTTTTACAAATAAAACAAAAAAAATAGATGAGAAAACAAATCGGAAACAAAATACTTTGTAAGTTTTCTTTTTAATTAGCTTCGAAGCCATTTTCTTTAATATAATAAAGTGATCACAAGAATTTCCGAAATGAAGACAATCATAGCAATGCACAAAGTAAAACTACAAGTATCTAATATTCAACAAAAATTTTGTTTTTATTTAAAGTTATGAAATTAATTAAATTATTTATATGAAGGAGGCAAAGGAAAATATGAAAAATGAAAAGTTTCAACAAACTTCAACTCATCATCAGAAAAAACATTTTTATGGTAAGGAAAACGTGGAAAAATAAAAGAAAATTAAACGAATCAAATTTATAGACTTTGTATATTCACATTACTATTATTATTTTGTTGTTAAAGTTGTTAATTTTTATTGTTTTTTCTTTGTTTAGTTGTAAGTTGCCCTGAACTAAAACGTTGCATTTTAAATATTTTAAAATAAAAATATTTTCTACATTTTTTCAACTATTTTTTTGTTTTTTTCGTTTTGAAACAAAGTCACGAACCAAAATCATCAGCATCATTGTACATATTTATTTATGAAATATAGTAAAAATAGTTAAAAGCTTTAAAAACGTTAAAACAAAAATGTCCGTATACGTGATAATATAACGTATACGCAATTTTTGAAATAAATCAGTAATTTTTACTACATTCTGGGATTTGTATTCATAAGCAAATCAAGCAGAATCAATTTATGTGTGATCAAGAAGTGAAGAAATTATTTTATTAAATTATTAATGAAAGGGATGTGGCAGAAGTTCAATGTCAATCGATGCGATGAGTCCTTGGATTTTTTAAATTGTCATCTTTTGTATTCAATGAGATACATTGAACAAACATGGGCAATAGTCTTTGTGAGGAAAGAATAATTAAAAAAGATGCTTCCAATCATCACTGAAAAATTTTATTAATTTCGAAAATTTAAAATATTACTTTATGTATATTTTTGCCAAGTGAGACAGACGCCTGTCAAGGGTCAGGCCCAGATACTTAACTGACAGATACGAGACTGATTCCGACGATCAAAGAGAAGATTTTCACGCTCAGCAACAGACATATCTTACTATTAGGGGACCATGATTATCATTTGGTAATCAACCTGCTAGACAAAAGCAGACACACGCATCGTCTGAAAGGGCAACACCCTCTGGATCTTCTGTTTCGGACTTGTGATTCTATGAGGACTCCCAAGGATACCCAATAAAAATATTAAGTAACTTATAATATTTTATTTCTCCATTCAAATTCAAATAAATATTCTTTATTAATACAAAGTTGATAGGCAGTGGAACTAGAGAGACAATACACCGGATGACCATCAAAAATTACAAATATGGGTTGAGATGACCTGCATCCCAACTTGTCGACAGTCACTTCGCAAATCAAGTCATAAGTCTTTGAAATAGATTTTTTTTTTTTTGTTTTGGTTTGTCTTATTTCGTTTTTCAGAGCATAATGATTAGACTGTACTATATTTGTTTATGTGTCAGCCTATTCGCACAAGTTGACTTGTGACTCTCTCTGTTGCTGTAACTTGTGGTCACTAAATACTTAGAATTGACTAAATTTAATTACAGTCCTGCTCTCTATAGGTGTCCTCTTTTTTCTTTCTGCGGATTCACTATTATTCTTCACCAACAAATTCAGTGCTAAGCATTAATTAAAGCAACATGACATTTAATTTGTCGTAACAATATTCATTAAGAAAATATTTTTAATCGATCATCAATTTATATTTTATATTTGATTCGAAATGAGTAAAATGATTTGATCAAGAGAAATTGGTCGTTAAATAGTAGAAGAAAAATCCGACAAATCGGCTTACAAATAATAGCATTTTCATAGTTTTTTCATCAAGTTTAATACTCCTCCCCCTTTGATGACGTTAGCGCAGAATGATAAAACTGCTCTTACAGGAAACGTGCACTCCTCTATTTTGAAAATATATCAGTTACTTGGGGCCATGGATTTTGGGTCATGTTATATATTAAAATTTATGGCGACACCAAAAGCGTTTGGTTGAAATGCAGCGTCCGATTTCGTTATATTATATTATAAAGACTTTGTTATCCCAGAAAAACTTAACAATAGATGACAACAGATTTAAAGATTTCATTACTCATGTTATTGTAATTTACATTCATTTCTTTGTAATTAACTTTTTTAACTCGATTACATTCTCAATTCAGTTCACTTGTGTAAGCAAGAGAAATTCTTTGGTTTTAATGCAATGGTTAGAAATGCAATTTCTTGTACATAAATAATTAATTCATGTGACCTATTTGTTTCTAGGAAAATGGGAACACGCACGTTAATTTTAATTTAGTTATGAGTTTGTTTTTTTTTTTTTTTTTTTTGTTCTAATTTTTTGCATTTGACGTTTTAGTAATGGAAACACTTTACTTAGTTCAGTTCTATTTCCATTACCGCACTCTTTCAATAATTAGCTTCACGCTAATTGAAAATACACAACTAAACACACAAACATACACCAGCATACAAATATGTGTTTCCATACACACAAAACTAAGGACAGGATGACGTTGGCTTACACTGCGTATGCGTGATATATTGTACACAATATAACACAGAGGCAGAGAAACACACAAAGAAAAAGAACAAATATAACAGTGTGAGGGATGGAAAAATAAGTGACACACACACACACACACACTCACACACACACACACATACTTATGGACGCATTTAAAGAATGAAAAGCATACACGTGTCTAAAGTTACTTACCCTGTTTGCTGTTGCAGCAGGCGGCGCACAACAAAATAATAAAAAAAAATAGTAAAAAAAAAAATAAACGAAATTCAATAAAATTTTAATTAGTTTTTTTTCCTCCTTTGCTTGCTTTTATTTTTCTTTTATATTTCTTTTTTATGCAAAAAATTAAAGGATTGATGGCAACAAGTTTCTTAAACTAAGTAGAAAATTATGTTCCTGTCGCGGTGACACAGGAGACACTAAAATAAAATTAATAAAATAAAATCAAAAAAAAAAAAAAACCCAAAATAAAACTAAAAAAAATATTCATATAAATTTTATTAAGAAACAAAAAAATTTTTCTTTTGCTTTCAGATTTTTTAAGAAAATTTCACTTTCTAGGGAATTTTATTTTTATTTAATTTGGGTTTGGTATTTGTTTTTTATTTTATTTTATTAATTTTCTCCATTTTGTTTTAGATATTTATTTCTGTTTTATATTTTATTATTTTTATATATTTTATTTTTCATTTTATTTAATTTACAAATTAAATATGAGTTTGTCAGGATTTTTTTTTTTTTGTTGTTGAGTTTAATATTATTAATTAATTAATTTCTCAATTTTTAAGGATTTTTTTTCAATTTATTTTATATTACATAGTTTGTTTTTATTTATTATTTTCGTTTATTTTGTTTTTTGATTTTTGTTGATTATTTTTAATAACCTTTAAATTTATTATTATTATTATTTTTTTTTTGTTTTTGAATTTTATTTGTTTTATTTTATATTATTTATTTTTATATTTTAGCATCATTACTTTCTCCATTTTTAATGATTTTTTAGATTTAATTTTATAATATTTTCTGTTTCATTGTTTATTATTTTTTAATATTTAAAATTATTAATATGATTTAAAAATTTTGTTCATTTTATGTTATTTTCTATTATTTTATTATTTTTATTTCATTTATTTGTTTAATTTTATATAATTAGATTTTTTATATCTTTATATATATAATTCTTCTGTGAGTGTGTATGTCACTGAACTTCTCTTAAACGACTGGACCGATTTTGATGAAATTTTTTGTGTGTGTTCAAGGGGATCTGAGAATGGTTTAGATTCACAATATGTATGTATATCTATTATATAAAAATTAAACTTTGTTTGTTTGTTTGTTCGAGTCTTATGCGCGGCAATACCATTCTTCTGATTGCAATGAAATTTTTTGTATGTGAATAGTTGGTTCCCGCCTTGGACATAGGATAGTTTTAGATCCGATATTTGGGGCAGTTGTCGCGTAATTGGTGAATCAATTGTTGCATATAAAGCTTAGAGACATATTTTTAAATTAATCAGGTCGCCTGCGTTAAAACCCTAAGGATACTATGACAATTTTTGAATTAAATTATTCGATTCGTCTCATTTTTTCAAAAG
The DNA here is from genome assembly GCA_037043295.1 of Amiota minor. Classification (NCBI taxonomy): domain Eukaryota; kingdom Metazoa; phylum Arthropoda; class Insecta; order Diptera; family Drosophilidae; genus Amiota; species Amiota minor. Next base: position 768,059 of record JBAMAW010002172.1, read on the forward strand.
TATTTCAAGTGCTGTGCAACGCACTACAAATTGTTTTGAATAAATTGAAAGACTCTATAATACAATAATACTGAAGACAAGGCCAGGTGTACGTTGCTGTTCATTTTTCAAGTCACTGGAATTTTTTCTGTGTCTGTCCGGTTGTCCAAAAAAAAAAAAAGCGGCAGGGGGAAGCGAGAATGAAAGACCAAAAATATAATTCAACTTTTCTATTCATGATCATACTGATCACACAAGTTTAAGGATTTCGGTTGCCTGTGCGACGCCGGGCTGTGTACTCTAGTTATTTTTATATTTACATTTTATTATTTTAATAAAATTTCTTAATTTTTAAGGATTTGTTTCTATTTCTATTTATATTTTTTGTTTTTTTTTGGTTTATTATTTTCCAATATTTTTTTTTTTATTTAATAATATTTATTTGCTGTTATAAATTTATTTTTTATGAATTTTTTAATACTTTTTTTACGATTGTAATTTGGTTTAATATTTTAATTTTTTATCTTTTTATCATTATTTTATTGTTTGGTTTTTTTTTTATTGTATTATTTAGTTTTATTTTTAATTTTAAACTTTATTTTTGAATTTTCTTTTATATAGTAGAAAATACTATTTATTTTTTATATATTTTTTTTGTTTTGTTTTTTTATTACTCTATATTTTTTTAAGTTTTTTATTTCAATACATTTGAGTTGAAAGGAATTTTTGCATTCGAACACGTAGCCACGTTGCAAGTGCACAATTTTGTGTCATTTATTATCATCACTTTATGATTTTCTTTTTCTTTTTTTTTTGAAATATTATAAATTATTTTATTATTATTTAATAATTCTGTTTTTGTTATAATTTTTTTCTTTTTTTTTTTTTGCTTGAAAGTAAATTGTTGCATAAACAAAATTCAATATATTTTTTGTTGTTTTTGGTTTTGTTGATTTCTTTCAATCTTTCATTCTTATGAATGCAAAATTCCAAGAGCAAACACACATAAGAAAAAAAAAAAAAAGAAAAATAAAATAAAATTAAAAAAAAAATTTGTTTAAAGCATAGAAAATATGATTAAATGTCGATCAGAATTTCGTTTGCCTTGAATGAGAGCACGCGAACGTTTAAACGAGCATCGAAAGTATGAAAACGAATGAAATCAAACGACGCCGAATGGACACGAACGACAGACAACGAATGAATGAACGAACAACAAGCAAGCGACATTTTCTAACGTTGTCGTTGTCTTTGTGGTTGTTGTCACGATTGATCGTGGTTTATTGTCGTTGACTGCATTCTTTGACTGAGACTGAGACTGAGACTGTGACTGTGACTGTGACTGTGACTGAGGCGGTGACGATGACGATGACAGCGACTGAGAGAGGGAAACTGAAATGTTGCGTTGGCAGAAGTCGGCAAGCGAAAATGAAATGAAATTGCAGCCTTGATCGCGAAACTTGCAAAAATGGAAACGAAACGAAACGAAAGAAGACAACAAAAGCAAAACAACAGTTGAAGAGGAAGCAAAACCAACGACGAAGGTCATACGAGCGTCAAACAACAAACAAACAAACAAACAAACAGAAGCAGAAACAGAAACAGAAAAAAAGAACAGGAAAAAGAAAGAATAACAAACAAAACTGAATCGATAGACAGATAATAAAAATAAATAGATTTAAAACACAGAAGACACACCATCATATCTATGATAAACTTTGGTTCACCGAAGCTGCCATACCCTTACGTTCACTCCTTCTTGATCAAAGCATAACAAATAAAAACAAAAGACAAACAACAATTACGATTTTTGAATGAATTTTATGAGGGGACTCCCGAACCACTAATCGAAGAACTCTGATTATAAACTATAAGTTGCTTGTCACAGTTAAATCGATACTCCTTGGGATCTCTGAAATACAATTCATTCAAAACTAATAAAACAAAAAAAAAAGCGAAACACCGTGATTCAGCATTTCCGCTCGAGAGACCGGGGAGTTAATTATGAATATTTAAATTAAGGTTAGGGGCCCCGAAATTCTACCTTACTTAATCTGTTGTTTCAGCTTGTTGTCTTAGAAATTAAAGCCATTAAATTCATCCAAATGCAGACGGTTTTCTCAATATTCGACTCATGATTTTTTGCATTAAAAACTGTCCTGATATTTCCTATTCCTATTCATTCTAATATGAAGGGCATAACCATCGTAAATATAAATAAGAAGTGAAAAAGTGAAGAGAGTAAAAGATGAAGACATAAAACTGATAAAAATGGCGTGTGGATAGCAGTTGATGTTTGATAGTAGGGTGTAGAGGGTTTGGTTTAGTTTGGTTTGGTTTCTGTTTCTATTTCTTTCTTCTGCACCACAAATACACAGAAGCATTGCAATTGCATATATGCATCTGTGTGTGTGTGTCTCTGTGTGTGTGTTTGTCGAGCAATTGAATCGAATTGAAATTATTCGGCATGGTGCATTCATCATTCGATGCGAATTCTATGTTCTAATTTTGTTGCTATTTGACAGGAAGCGGAAGATGTGCAGGCGGCAAGCGACGGCGATGGTGTCGGCGGCGGCATCATTGCTCTCTTGGCTTTTATTTTCGTTATTCTTGTTCTTGTTATTTTTGTCTCTATTTTTTCAGTTTTTTTTTTCTTTGTTTTTCTGTTTGTTACAGCAACTGCGTTTGCGATTGTTGATGTGATGATAATTGTATTATTTGTTCTTCATTATTCTTCGCATTCTCAACAAATGCACAAAAAAAACATCAAGATATTGGTCAAAAATAAAAAAAAAAATTAAAACAGGAAAAAGATTTTTGTTTTTAGGGGATTAGAAGAATTCAAGGCACAGAACATCAATTAGATCAATAATATTGAGTTGAATGTACCTATATTTTTATTCAGGTAATCACTGTGTATTTCCTATTAAAGAAAAGATCCCATTTTAATGATAATGAAACTATATAAATATCTCCCAAAAAAAAATTATAATTGAAAGATGAAGAAATAATACAAAGAAAAAACTGACAAGAGCGGGATGAGACAATACAATTGCTGAATGACTTCATATAGTTTTATTACAATATACTCGTGCATTCATATGTAATCAGATGTTTTTTATATCCCGGCAGTCTACAATATTTAAATTTTTGCACTTCGAGTTGGTTGAGTGAGTACCTTGGGATTACAAGCGCAAGGAACTTTTTCAAAATGGAAACAATGACTAAACTCTAAAATTCCCAATTCAACTCTTTCAAAAAGCTTGTACTTAAAATGCATAAGTTTGATTGAACCATTTAGGGACCCCTAGGAAATCAGAATATTTTGAGAATTAGGAATCCTTTTAATTTATCGTGTGAAGAATGATGTATTTTTTTATTGTAAATATTTGAACTCTGGGTGATATCTTTTCAATAACTTCTTTAATAAATATTCTGTTTAGGCATTTGAGTCTTGAGTATGTCAACAAATCCAAGTTCTTCAAACAAATTACACAGGTCTGCAAAAAAAATTTTTTTTTTGCTGCATGGGATTTTTTTACGGAATTATATATTTTAAAGATCACAGATTCTAAAAATGATTATCAGAATATCCCATCACGTATAGTTATTTTTTGATTTCCTTCACTGGTTTCTCGATTGAACATCCAACAGAAGGGAAAAAAAAAAAAAAAACGTGATGGATTTTTTTTGTATTTTTTTCGGTTTTGCCACGTGAAAATCTATAAGAAAATATATAAAAACCCTATGCAGTTTTTTCCATGCAGACCTGTGTTATTATTCCATTTTATTTATTTAGCTCTATTTCTTTAGAATTTATTTAAATATTTTATTTATTATCAATTAATTTAAAAACTCTTTCCTTATCAGTTGGTTCTTTCTAATTTTTAAAGTTTTTATTTTCTTGTTTGATTATTTAATTTTTTACTATTATTTTTTATATTTATTTGTTTTTAAAATCATTTTTAAAAATATTTTTTATTTTCATTTCATAAATAAATAAATAAATTTTATTTTAAATTTTTGATTTAATTTTGTTTTAATATTATTTTTTTATTTTATTTCATTTATTTTATTGTATTTTCTCTTTTTTAATTTTGTTTTAATTTTATTTTATTTTATTGTAGTATTTTTTAAATTTTATTTTAATTTATTATTTTATGTATTTTGTTTTAAATTTTATTTTATTTTATTTTCGATTTAAATTTGCTGTATTTTATTTTATTTTATTTTTGATTTTATTATTATTTTATTTTATTATTATTTTATTTTATTTTATTTTATTGCTATTTTATTTTATTTTATTTTATTTTACTTTATTTTATTTCATTTATTTTATTTTATTTTATTTTATTTTATTTTATTTTATTTTATTTTATTTTATTTCATTTATTTTATTGTATTTTTTTTTGATTTAATTTTATTTTAATTTTATTTTATTTTATTATAGTATTTTTTAAATTTTATTTTAATTTATTATTTTATGTATTTTATTTTAAATTTTATTTTATTTTATTTTCGATTTAATTTTGCTGTATTTTATTTTTGATTTTATTTTATTTTATTTTATTTTATTGCTATTTTATTTTATTTTACTTTATTTTATTTCATTTATTTTATTGTATTTTTTTTTTAATTTAATTTTATTTTAATTTTATTTTATTTTATTATATAATAGTATTTTTTAAATTTTATTTTAATTTATTATTTTATGTGTTTTATTTTAAATTTTATTTTATTTTATTTTCGATTTAATTTTGCTGTATTTCATTTTATTTTATTTTTGATTTTATTGTATTTTATTTTATTTTATTTTATTTTATTTTATTTTGTTTTATTTTTATTTTATTTTATTTTATTTTATTTTATTTTATTTTATTTTATTTTATTTTATTTTATTTTATTTTATTTTATTTTATTTTATTTTATTTTATTTTTATTTTATTTTATTTTATTTTATTTTATTTTATTTTATTTTATTTTATTTTATTTTATTTTATTTTATTTTATTTTATTTTATTTTATTTTATTTTATTTTATTTTATTTTATTTAATTACTATTTTATTTTATTTTATTTAATTTAATTTAATTTTATTTTATTTTATTTTATTTTATTTTATTTTATTTTATTTTATTTTATTTTATTTTATTTTATTTTATTTATATTTTATTTTATTTTATTTAATTTTATTTTATTTTATTTTATTTTATTTTATTTTATTTTATTTTATTTTATTTTATTTTTATTTTATTTTATTTTATTTTATTTTATTTTTTTATTATTTTATTTTATTTTATTATTATTTTATTTTCATTAGTTTATTTTAAATTTTAATTTTTTGATTTCCTTTGATTTTATTATGTTGTTTTGACTTAATTAAATTTTTTTTTGTTTTGTTTTGTTTTTAATATAAACAAATTTTAAAAAAATCAATCACATAAAAACAAAAACAATAAAATATCAAGTTTGAAAAAATTGTTTGAATTTTTTTATTTTTTTTTTTGTTTCCTCTTGTTCAATTCTTGTTATCGTTCTTCTTGTATTATTGTTGTTGTTGTTATTATTTTTATGAAATTTATTACTTGATCTTGTGATATTTCGAAGCACAAACAAAAAAAAAACAAAAAAAAACAAAAACCAAAACAAAAAATTAATAAAGTTGTTTCTTATCCCGTTTCCGTTTCGCGTTTACATTCGCATTCGCATTCCCGTTGATATTCACATTCGCATTTGTAGTCGCATTCATGTGTTTATGCGTTTGTCGTTTTGTTCTATTTGTCCGTTTTTGTGTCTATCGGTCGATTGGTCGGTTGGTTTGTTTGGTTAGTTGGTTGGTTGGTTGGTTTGTTGGTTGGCTCGTCGATCGTTCTAATTCAAGAACGTTTTTTAAAAAACGCGATGAAAGAAAACTTTCAACGGCGATAGTAAAATGACAACTAAAAAATTAAACTGTACGAAACGCAAAACGTAACGCAACGTAGCAGAGAACGGTCGGCATCGCAAGGTGCTGCGCGGCTTTGAGCGGCGCAATGCACGGCATTTTGGCGACTGCAAATATACAGAGACGAACGACATTAAACACAGGGCAATAGCAATAGAAGCTTAAAGCGGTGACGGGCAACTATGCTGCATAAAACAACAACAACAACAAAAACAACAACAACAACAACAACAACATTTAGAATACAAATAAAAGCAATGTATGAACGAACGAACTCATGTTGTTGCTTGCTGTTGTGTTTAGAGCAATCGCATTGCGTCGATCGTCGTCAACGTCAATGTTAGAATTGAGCAAAGCGCAGCAAAAGGAACAACAACAATAAGAGCCATGCCAATGACAACAACAACAACAACAACAACAACAAGAACAACAAAGACGTCGACATCACCATAGACTTCTTTGCTTTCGCATTTTTAGTTTAGGTTTAGTTTAAATATTCTCAACTGTGTTTATATGCAGCCATATATACTTTCTTATATACATAGATGTAGGGTATGCATAGTACAATATATAAATACACTAATGTATGTATGTATGTATGTTTGATTGTATAAACAATATATTATTTTTATTATTATTTTAGTTGCTTGCTGCTGCTGTTGTTGTTTTACCTTTTCACTTTTTTATTGTTGCTGCTAGTTTTGTTGCTGCCTTCTGCCTTCTACTTTTCAATTGCATTTGCCCGCTTGCTCGTAATATTGATATACATAAGTATGTTTGTTTGTTTGTTTAAATGCAAATATGAATGTGTTTCATTATAATAAGAAGAAGGCGTAAATACAAACAAAAAAAACAAAACAGAAGCAACACAACATCAAGCACAACAAATACAATATTCTATACACACACCAGAGTTTCTTAAACATTTTTAGTTACACAGAACTTTTGCATTTAAGATAAACATACGCACATCATGAGCAGCACCAAAATTCGATCTCATCGGCGGAGCAAAGTTTTTGAAGGATTGAGAAATAGGCTATGATGATCACCACATTGCCAACTTAAGACTACACCCACAACAATCCTTGAAAGAATAGAATGATAAAGGATTGACCGGGTAGGACATTGTTACTTATACCTTTATGAATAATTTAAGAAACTCTGTTGTTGATTATCGTTTAGCTGTTATTGTTGTTCTTGTCTGAATTTGGCGACACATTTGTTAACGGTAGTCAAAACAAATTCGCATATTTTAAAATTGTCGTTTCTTCTATATAAGACTAAATATTGCAGGTTGTCGATTTTTGTAGTTTTTAGGGTTCCGCACCCAAACGGTTCAAAACGGAAATCCTAATGCAGAGACTTCGTTGTCCGTTCGTCTGTTCGTCCGTCCTGGGATCATATCTCATGAAGGATAATAGCTAAAGAGTTGAAATTATCAAACTATCCGGGCATCAGTAAAAAATACTAAAACTATTACAATATTTTCAAAAATTTAAAGAAATATTTTCATTTGTATGGCAGCTTTACGATCCAGCAACCCCACGATCTTGAAATTCGATTGGTTGATGTTTATACATCAGAAACTTATATTGCCTCAACTTCAGTTTGATCGGATTACTAGGAAGGGTACCTCCTATACAAACCCCATTAAAATTCAAGTTCTTTTTAAGAAAACTTTTTTAATTTTTGGACTATATTGAACTGAAATTTAGACACTATAAGTTTACATTTGTTAGAATCAGTCAAATCGGCCCACTAGGGAGAGAACCTCGCATACAAACCCCAATCTGGGAAGGAACCCTCCGTGTACGCGTCTAACTCGCCTTTGGTCGATGTTTTAGTCATTTAAGTGAAGAAGATGCCTGCTTTTGATGATGATGATGATGATGATGATGATGATGAATAGAAATAAACTTTGAGCTCTAAACTACCAGTAGAATATTTTACAAAGTCGCTTTCATGTTTGAAACAATTTTTCATGATTCTCATTTTCTTTAAAGATTTTAGAAACAAACAAAAAAAAATTGTATTGTTCTTTTGTCTTTAAGATTTTTCATTTTCGATTGCCAAAAAAGTTCGTAAGGAAGAAGAAAAAGAAAGTGTACAAATAATTCGAATTCCATTTGATTGCACCAAGAAAACAACAAAGGAAATAAATTATAAACAAAAATAAAAACAAAAAAGGAAAAAATACAATTGTAAAAGAAAACTTGGATCTTGAAAAAGTTACAGTTTTTACTACAATCCTTTAAATTATATGTCTGATTATTTACGCACACCCTTGGTTTGATATTCTGAATGAATAAAATATAAATTGAAATCTTGTATTAAATAGAATAAAATACATACATAGAGGAGGATGAAAAATTTCAGTGGTCTATAGGGAAAATATGGAAGTTCTTTTTAATTTGAATAGAACCCTATTACTAAGACTCATCTTCGGGCTCTATCTCATGAACCGTAATAGGTAAAAAGTAGAAAGTTGTAGCTACAAAAACTAAAACTAAAATAAAGTTGATAATTTAAAAAGGAAACATATGGGTTTGTATGATATAGCTATACGATCCAGTAATCCTAGGATATTGAAATTTATATGGTCGGTGAACATGGATTAGGGTCGAAATTTTAGTTTTTTCGAACCACTAGGAGTGGAACCTTGTCTACAAGCCCCCATTACAATTCCAGTTCTTATTAGAGAAACTTTTTTGTTTTTTGTATTATCGAACTGGAATTTTGACGCTATAAGTTTTTAGTACATGTGTTGTATATTTAATGGAATCAGCCAAATCGCACCACCAGTAAGGGTTCCACCTATACAAACCCAGTCTACCTCGCAAGGTGTTTTTTTTTTTTTTTGTGACGTCAAAAGTCACATAGGATCTGCTATACATTACATTTTTATATATATCTTGCTTCCTTTAAACGTCAATTAATGTTTTGATAAAAATTGTAGAACATAAAATTCTCTACAAATGTGGTTTTTGGAAATATTTCATATCTACCACCTACCATTTTTGAGGTAGAGCCTGAAGAGTGGGAAGCAACGGCTGAATAGAAAATTATGAAACAAATACCAGGTATTCCCTAGGTCATTAGGAAAAGATGCTTTAAGTGTTTTTATTGAAAAATAATAAGTAAAAATGAGATAAGAAAATAAAACCGCAGGGCTACTTGCATTCAATCACTTATGTACTTTTTGTTGAATATGGTCAAAATTTTTATATTTTGTTCGGAAAAAGCCTTGTTTTTAATATCAATATACATTCTTGGACATATTTTCTATTAATCTGTGACCTTGGGTACTAAGAATATTGTATTATTCCATTTATAGTGTAAAGTAAATCTTCCATAGTGGGCACAAACTATTGAACTCTGGAAGCCTCTCTTTTTCCGAGTGTCCCAGATTTTTTAGGAAGGCTTTTACTTCAATAGAAATGATGTCTCTGGCAGCTAACTTTTGGTTTTAAGCGCAGGTTGTTTTGGATACCGACCAGCCGCATGGTGCACCGATCCATTGCAGTAGAAGGACACTCCGGATTTATGTTGCATCGGTCAGTGTTTGACGATTATTATATCAGCTATAGTGTGGAAGGCGATCTGGTCCTCAAATTCATGTCTCTATGCAGGGTTGATTTCCTAACACACCACGGGCAACCTGTGCAATAGACGCAATATCTTGTTTTTGCAAAACTTGTACTTTTATTCTCAATACAAAACTAAGTCTATTTAAATTTTGTTACTGTTGTGGGTTCTTCGATCGGACCAAAGTGATTTCATATGTATGTATGTATGTGTGCTGTATGAAGTGTGAAGTGTATAAAATTAAATAAACATAAAATAAAATTACAATAAATTTAAAGAAAAGCAAAAAAAAAGAACTAAACAAAAAACTAAAACAAAGTAAAAAAAAGGAACAAAAATTATTTGCCAAATTTTTTAAAAGAAAATTTTAAATTACTTTTCCTTCTTCTTTTCCTCTTTTATTTGTTGTTACATTTGTTGGTGTTTTGTTGTTTTTGTCATTGTTGTTGCAATACATTTGTATAAGCGGCAGCCAAAACGAATGAATTCGCCGCAGCACAAATTGCGAAATAGTCAAGGTCATAATGCCCCATGTGATATGTAATGATGACATTCATGACAATCATGATGATGATGATCATGGCGATCGCATTGCTGATGATATTCATAGTATTGCCGTTAGATCATGGACCACAAGAAGAACCCAAGTCCACAACAAAATTACACCAGCCCCCCAACATCAACATCTTCTTCTGTTGTAGCTAAAATCTAATCGTACACGCGCCAATTAAGACGCGTCATGGTTGCCAATTTGATGAAAAAAAGTGAAGACAAAATAAATACATTTATTTTGACCTTCATTTTAGATTGATTTAGACTCCATTTTATTGGGCATCAAACAAACACCTGCGTTTTGTTTTTCACTCTCTCTTCCTTTCTCTCTCTCTCACTTGTTTTGATTCTCACTACTTCTTTTTGTGTCTCATTCCTTAAATCATTTTATCATTCAATCAATAAATTAAATGCATAAAAAATGAATGAATCCATCAAAATCGTGCAACAAATCAATCATAGATACAAGGAAAACTTTAAGATTGAATAAATCATCTTGCATAAACTAAAATTATTAATCAATCCATGAATAAAAGAAGGTATAATTGTAGCAATCATTGAAATATGCAAATACATCAATTCAAGAATGACAATCAAACCTCTGATAAGCTAAATCAAGTGCCATTTTAAATCCAATGCATCAATCAATTATAAAATGATACAAGGCTTGAAAGAATGAATGAATTATTGAATGATTAATCATTAACTGAATTTATCAATCAATCGTACAGCAATAAATCAATCAAGCATTGCAATTTATTAACAAATCTGGCAACACCATTGAATGCCGCTTTGCGCGTGCATTGAACATGCATTTGATTGAATTGAATTGAAAAGTATGTTTCAGTCGAGAGAAGAAACTTTTGCAAGAGACTGAGGGAAAGACAGAATAATATGAGCATGAGACCAATCGAAAGATATTAGAGAACTGCCACCCGCTAAACACAGCAGAAGAACAACAACAATAATAAAATAAAAGCATTACAACAAAAACACAGAGAGCAAATGGCAAGAGATTGGAGAGTGAAGAGAAAGAAAAAAAAAAACTTATACAATTTGCGATCGTCAATTGCGAAATTACGCGAAATACTTTGCCAAAAACAATACTAAAAGCAAACGAACGACAACAACAAATAAAATGTAAGTATGCAATCGCAGCAAATTCTGTTCATTCATTCAGTTATTCACTCACTCACTCACTCACTCACTCATTCATTCAGTCAGTTGTTCGTTTATTCAATCGGTTTAGCTTTCATGCTTTCTTTCACTTCTTTCCCTTCAATACTCTCATTCGGTCGGGTCTTTCCGAATCTTTTTCATACATACTACACACACACACACACACACACCACCTACCTCTGACACACGATCGCCCCCCTCGCCGGCCCCACGATACTCCTCAGCTGCCTGCCTTCGTACCCATAACAACGTAAGTGCACATTACGCTGCGCTGCGCAACGCTGCCACATATTAATGCATGAATATATATATGTGTGTGTGTGTGTGTGTGTGTGTGTGTGTGTGTGTGGATGTGTGGTGAATGGGAAGATACGAGATACATTTGTATTTACGCTTTTCACATTCTCCTATCTCTGCGCTTCGTAATGAATTTCACTGTCAAGGTCGAGCGTTGTTCTGATGCGCAACGCAACGCAATGTTAAATACAACAACAACAACAACAACAACAACAACAACAATGACAATTTCTGTATTTCATTTTTCTTTATTTCTTTCTTTACTTTTTTAATTATTTTTTTTTTTAATTTTTGTATATAATTTTTTATTTTATTGTGGCGTCGTTGACGATCCACAAAACAATAAAAGCAGATCAAGTAACAAACAAAAAAAAATAAAGTCAAGCATGGGCACGTTTTCATAGCGACAAACATAGGCAAATATGCCAGGGGGCCTCGAGCATTAGAAGGCTTCAAACACAGTTCAAAATCAAATAAGGGATAAGTTTAAAAGATGTTCGCTATACAAAATCATTAGAGTGAGGACCTCAAGTCCATACTCTATATCTATCCAATTCCGAACTATTCAGGAGTTTAGATTGAAATTTGCAATGTGATAATTGCTTAGTTGGGGCCTCCAACAAATCAAAAATACCCATTGAAATCAAATAAAAATTAAAGAAAAAGTGGGTTGAGGGCTTAATGATGCCGAAAGGAGGATAGTCCGTCCATAAGGTAAAAAAAAAAGGGGAAGTGGGTCTTAGTTGTAGGGTATTCAATTGTACTGTCATGCAGAAAGGCAAAAAGTCAGTCAGGCTGGCAGGTGGGTACATTCAAAGTCACAAGTCACAGTGGGTGTGTGTGTGTAAGCGCGTGGGGTGTGCAAGAGAACATAACTTTGTGTATCTGCATCTGTGTGTTTGGCTATCTGCCTGTGAGTGCACAAGCTACGCGATGCGTTAAACTTACGTAAGCCAAGCAGCGCGGATCTGATCTAATGAATGCACAACACACATTCGTACATATCCATAAGTATATTAAGTTTTTGTATAGAACAGAAAGCGATACGCACATACTGAAAGAGACTAAATGAATGAAAAAGACAGACAATCAAGAAGGGACAGACAGAGAGAGAGAGAGAGAGGTAAAGAGGTAAAGAAAGAATGAATAAGAGTGAATGGGTGAGTGAGTGAGTAAGTGATTGTATAAAAGCGTTCAATTGTCGGTTAAAATTGAGAGGAAAATGTGAGGCGCTCATCATGAAGAATAAATAAAACGCCCGACGCGTGTTAATGCATTCGTAACGCTTTAGTTACGTTTTAATGAAACAACTATAAAAAACCGCACAAGCAAAAGAAGATATCGTTGCCATATAAGTTATAAGTAGTAACAACAGTAATATACTTGTATATTGTACGAGTATATAAATCAGTAGTAGTAAGAACAACAACATTGAAAATACTTACAATATTTGTATATATTGTACATATAAGAAATTCATAAATCAATCGAATCAATGAATTTTTGTATCTGTGTAGAATATTAGTACAAATGTGAATAGGTTAGGCTAATGGTAGATAGTCGGGATAGTCATGACCTAGAAAGCCTTAAAAATGAAATTATGTTCTACTAGCAATATTTTTCTACTATCAACACTATTCTACTAACGACACTTTTTAGGTTTCCGGACAAAAAGGATACATAAAGGAACCCTATTGCAGAGACTTCGTTATCCGTCCGTCCATCCGTTTTCGGGTCTTATCTCATAAACCGCAATAGCTAGACAGAAATGAAATTTTCACAGCATGTGTTGTCCTATCCTGGCATCAGCAACAAATACTAAAACTAAAATCGTTTCAAAAACTTAAAGGGGTCAAAAACACAAATAATGAGATTCTCTAAAATGTTTCAGTTAAAACTACTGCGTAAACTTGTTGGAGCACCTCGGTAAGTGGGAAACTCAGTTTTACACACGATCCACGATGCACTAAAAACTCTTCAGGATAAAGAGTCATGCAAAACACGTTGCAGTCCAACATATTCGACAACAGCCAGCATATTCGAAGATTGATTTGGCTGCACCACCGACTGGATTTGCCGTATCCCAATTTCAAAAATTTTATGGTGACTACAATTTTTTCTCATTTTCGCTTGACAGAGAAATAAAGAAATATGACACTTTTCGTTTCTATCTCACAAATTTTATTATCAGAAAGCAACCAGGTAAGCAAGAGTCAAAAATAAAATCTGTCTTCTATTGATATTCATTCTGATTATATCTTTTAAGAATAAATATATATTTTTAAAAAAAATGCCAGCTGTCCTAAGCGCAATTTTTGGGTATTCTTGATAGCAATCGCAATAATCGATTTCAAACTACTTATGGCAATTATACGTATGACATGTTTGGCCAAAAAATAGAAGCCACTGTAAGTAAAATTTTTTTATTATACGTATATATTTTGTCTCTTCATCTAACACAATACTTATATTACGATACAGGGTATTCGTTTGGAATAGGAACACATGAAGGACATGATTTAGTTAAAATTGTTTCGGTGTGTTAGTTATGAGAATCAAATCATTCGATCAGAATCAAAACCATTTCTATTAACACACAATGATATCCACTCGACGATAGGTTAGGTACAGCAGCGCCAATCGAGTATACTGAGAAGCCTTGCGTCCCATTATGATGCGTGAATTAAGAAGGGTTGTAGCATAATTGACAGAAAGATACCTCAGAGGTCACCCACAGCCTCTGGAGCCAACTAGAAGCATCGAAGAACAAAGCACTTCCCCAGTGGCAATTCTACTAAATTGCCTGATAGTCGAAGAATGGTTTCCCGAGAACATACTGAAAAGAAGGACATGCATCATATGACAGAGGAGAATGATTGAGGACAATATCAATCATACGTTGATAGTTCGACAATAATTTGATTGATTGAATGATTGATGCAAAAGTTGAGTGCTTCATAGATTGATCACAGGTCACCAATTTCAGATCAGGAGATGCCACAAAGCCCCACAGCAGACTCAACGTGTTGTCCAACAAACTCTCTATACTCTCAAAGGCAAACAGCATCATTCAACCGCTAGTTTTGGATATAGCGTTTAACAGAGTGTGGCACCCCGGAATCTTGTTCAAACGCAAAACAATGTGACTTACTATTGAAGTCCTTTCCTCATAAAACAAATTATTACGTAAGATATAATGATATAGAATCAGACATCAAGGCCATTCAAGCTGAGTACTGCATGGCAGTGTGCTGGCACCTATACTCTACACACTCTTCACTGCTGACCTATCTAGGTATTTCAAGTGATGAAAGAATTTTGGTTGCAACATATGCAGATGAAACCAGGGAAAGCCTCATCTATTTTGCAGAATCACTTAAATCTTCTAAAACGTTCGCACAAAAGATGAAACAATATCTGCCCTCCAGCAAAATACATTCGATTAACACTCGATAGAAGCCTTCTCTGAGAGCCCCACATAAAATGGACCTAAATATCCTTAAAACGACGTGGCTTTTAAACTCAAACTGCAGACTGTTAAGCCTGCAAAACAATTTATTACTATGTATATAAATTTATACTCAAAGCAGTGTGGCGAGCATATTCAAAGATTGAATCCGCTGCACCACCGACTGGATTTGAAGTATCCCAATTTCAAAAATTTTATGGTGACTAAATTTTTTTTTCATTTTCGGTTGACAGTGAAACATAGAAATATGACACTTTTCGTTTCTATCTCACAAATTTTATTACCAGAAAGCAACCAGGTAAGCAAGAGTCAAAAATAAAATCTGTCTTCTATTTATATTCATTCTGATTATTAATAGAAAAAGCTCCTGAAAATTTATATATTTTTAATAAAATGCCAGCACAAAGAGTTAAGCCCAATTATTGCGGCATAATAATGTGGCTTCTTGTAATTACAATCGCAATAATTGTAATAAAATTTTCGGACTATTTCTATCAAATATACGAGGACATGTATGGTCA
Organism: Amiota minor; assembly: GCA_037043295.1. Lineage (NCBI taxonomy): Eukaryota > Metazoa > Arthropoda > Insecta > Diptera > Drosophilidae > Amiota > Amiota minor. The sequence goes on from JBAMAW010002172.1 coordinate 783,584, forward strand.
AAAAATTTCAGACCCAAAGCCGTGTAAGTTAAAATTGTTTTTCTTATACGTATATATTTTGTTTCTCTTGGCTTATCTAACACAATACTTATATTTCGCATTACAGGGTATTCGTTTGGAATAGGAACACAATGAAGAGGACATGATTTAGTTAAAATTTTTTGTTTCGGTGCTTGTTAGTTATGTCAAATAAAATCATTTCGATCAAACTATCAATCAACCCGTTTTCTTATTAACACACAATGGTTTCATATCTACACTAGACGATAGGTTAGGTCATGCAGGCAGGTTCGCCGCAAAGATGTGAGTATACTGAGAAGCCTTGCGTCCCATTATGATGCGTGAATTAAGAATAGGGGGCATTGATTTAGCATAATTGACAGAAAGATACCTCAGAGGTCACCCACAGCCTCTGGAGCCAACTAGAAGAATCAAGGAACAAAGACAGGCCTCCCCAGTGGCAATTCTACTAAATTGCCTAAATAGTCGAAGAATGGTTTCCCGAGAAAACGGATTTACCTTCCAAGAAAAGAAAGACATGCACATATGACAGAGAGAGAAGACTTGATATAAAGTGCCCCCCCGTTAGGACTTCCATCATCATCCAAATCCTATACTTGTTGTAGTGTCGGAGTTCGGTTGGTAGCATGGCCAAAGTGACCGGCTGATAATACACCCTGGTCCATGTGTCCACTGAGTACCAACTAGCTGCCTAGTTTTCGAGAGCGCAGCTCCAATCAGAACAAAATTTTTAATTATTATTTTTTATCTTTATTTTTTTTTGTTGGTCTTATCAAATTGAAATTTTTTTTTTCGACATAAGCGCTGTAAATTTGTTGGAATCAGCAAAATCGGCCACTAGGAAGGGTACCGCCCATACGAACCCACCATTGAAATCCTTTCTATCGAACTGAAATTTATACACTATAAGTTCCTAATATAGGGGCGAGATATTTGTTGGAATCAATAAAATTGGAGCACTAGGGGGTGTACCTCCCATACAAACCCCAATCTAGTATGGAACCCCACTTGGCCGATTTTTTACTGTTGTCCTTTGAATTTTTTGAAGATATTTTCCAAGGGAAAACTTTGCAAAAACTATCGCTGTCAGTGTAATGATAGATTTTGCAATACATAAATCATAATGCAACACAAACACGTTGTTAGAACACAAAATACTGAAAAACCAATTTCACTAAAAGGGATATTGATGTTTTTAGTTGCGGGTTTGCATTCAACAGAAACAAGAGAAGATTAACGCATGTGATGGCGTCACATCAAGACGAGACCCATTGGCGTCAATCGACAACATGAAAGCAAAAACTTTTAGAACAATAACGGCATTTATCACTTCATTCATCATCATCATCATAGTCATCATAATCATCATCATCATCATCATCATCATAATCAATATCATCAATATACCATGTTTAGTACAAACAACTAAAATTCCTCTAAAGTGGTAACAGGAAGTGGAGTGTCTTCCTAAAAGCAATGAAGGCCAACAATCGAATCGAATTCGAATTCAAAAATCATCCAAATCATACAAATGAAGACATAATTTGACATAAATGAAGTCAAAGTTCACACAACTTGAAAGTAACAACAATTTTTGCTATTTCAAACTTCAAAAAGAAACAAAAAATGCATTAAATTAAGCAAGCAACATGAGCGATGCACGTTGCACAATTGGACAGTTCGACACACCCCAGTCATAAAATAGAAAAAACCTCAAAGGAAAACGAATACAATAAAACTGAAAAGAAAAAGAAAAACGCTAACAGCAACAACAGTAACGACGACGATGAAGACAAGAACAACAACAACAACAACAACAACAACAACAACAACAACAACAACAACAACTAACCAAGTCCAAGATAAGTTAAAGTCAAGTTAAAGCGATTTATTGAGAAGCATCAACAATAAAAACAGGAAAAGGAGTAAAACGGGAAGAAAAGTGAAAAATCAAAAAAAAATAATAAAAAATAAAAAAAAATAAAGGTAAAATAAGAAATCTTTGTATAGAGGAAAAATATATGATGAAGATCAACAACAACAGCATAAAAAATAATGAAAAATGAGTTTAAAAAATGAGTAAAATATAGATGAGAACAGGGAATAAGAATGGGAAAGAAAACGAGCGTGGATAAAGTGAAGATTTTTGTCAAAAGAAACTTTAAAAGCGGCAACAACAGAAGTTGACCACTTTTGAAAAGATAACGCAAAGATGATGGCGACGACGACCGATGATGATGGTGATGGTGATGATTTCTTGTATCTTTTTTGTGTATAAATGAGGCAAAGTCAGCTTAATCAACCGCATTTGTTGCAATTGTTGCACAAACACATCATGCTTAGCCACATGCCACTATTGCCTCTCTCTCTCTCTCTCTCTTTTTCTACCTTACTCCATGTATCTCAACTTGTTTTGTTCTTTTGGGTGTTGCTCAAACTCTTCGTCATCACCATCACCATCACCAACACCAACATCGTCATCTCCATCGCCCTTAACATCACAACATTTTGTGCTTTGCTGTCAAATGCGCGATTAATCTCAATCAACAAAAAAAAAAAAATATAGAAAAAAAGTCCTGCATCTTCATCTCAACTTGAATTGTGTTAACCAAAGTGAACTGAACTGAACTGAACTGAACTCAACCGAACCGGGCCGGACAGAACTGACCACAGGCAACATTAACAACAAAAGCATGGATTAAGAACAGCAATATGTTACTTCACTTGCAAGACGAATTACTTGACAGGAACTGTCCTGACAGACATCTAAAGTTCTTTTCTCCTTCAGAGTTTTACCCATACCCGATCAAAAGATATATTTGGTTTACCACCAATGATCATCATTATCATTATCATAATCATCATAATCATAACCATCATCATCATGCTTATGCTCCTCACTGTCATCGGTGCTGTTACTCTGGTTGTATTTGAATTATCTGCTCATAATTGAGATATGAACTTGGCCATATTTCATTAACAGCAACGTCCAACATGCAGCCTCACCCATGCCTCACTTTCATTTCAATGTTCAATTGCCTATCACTTCTTGGCTCCTGGTTGCTGCTGCTGCCTCTTATAACTAACTTAATTGTCACTCAATTTTTCAACTCTGTAACTCTTTTTTTTTTTTTTAATTTTTCCTTTGCTGTAATATCAACTCAACATTGACTTTCAATGAAGAAATGCAGCACATTCATGTTACTTATTCTTTGTGTTCATTTTTTTGCATTGAAAAAGGAAAAGGAGTTTTTGGCCAAAGGCCAACAAAACAAAAAAACATTCAATAGCAATAACCATAGCAACAATAAGAACAAAATCAACAACAAAAAACTAAGAAATAAACATAATTCTCAAGTCAAATACAATTTTGAAGATCAAGGAATGGACACCTAATGTATATGCCAAAATAGTTATCTTTTGTATTTGTGATTGTTGCTTATTCATTTACCTTTTTAGCATATCAGAAAGCTAAACACTACAATCAATCAATCAATCAACCGCTCAATCAATTCATAATAGATCACTTATTGAACTTCTTACATCAGTCGAAGCAATAATGATCACAGAAACGGTTGATTCATAAAACCTTACACGATCATAGTCGTCATCAACATCATCATCATCATCACGGTGTTGATGAGTTGCGATTTTTCAATATAATTTGATTGATTGAATGATTGATGAAAACTGAAATGCTTGAGTGCTTCATAGATTGATCAAAGGGTATGATTCCAGGTCACCAATTTCAAATCAGGAGATGCCACAAAGCCCCACAGCAGTCTCAACGTGTTGTCCAACAAACTCTCTATACTCTCAAAGGCAAACAGCAGTATTCAACCGCTAGTTTTGGAAATAACAGAGTGTGGCAACCCGGAATCCTGTTCAAACTCAAAACAATGTTACTTACTATTGAAGCCCTTTCCTCATAAACAAATTATTACGTAAGATATAATGATAAAGAATCAGACATCAAGGCCATTCAAGCTGAAGTACTGCAAGGCAGTGTGCTGGCACCTATACCCTACACACTCTTCACTGCTGGCCTACCTAGGTATTTCAAGTGATAAAAGAATTTTGGTTGCAACATATGCAGATGAAACCAGGGAAAGCCTCAACTATTTTGCAGAATCACTTAAATCTTCTAAAACGTTCGCACAAAAGATGAAACAATATCTGCCCTCCAGCAAAATACATTCGATTAACACTCGATAGAAGCCTTCCCTGAGAGCCCCACATAAAATGGACCTAAATATCCTTAAAACGACGTGGCTTTTAAACTCAAACTGCAGACTGTTAAACCTGCAAAACAATTTATTACTATGTATATAAATTTATACTCAAAGCAGTGTGGCGAGCATATTCAAAGATTGAATCCGCTGCACCACCGACTGGATTTGAAGTATCCCAATTTCAAAAATTTTATGGTGACTAAATTTTTTTTTCATTTTCGGTTGACAGTGAAACATAGAAATATGACACTTTTCGTTTCTATCTCACAAATTTTATTACCAGAAAGCAACCAGGTAAGCAAGAGTCAAAAATAAAATCTGTCTTCTATTGATTTCATTCTGATTATTAATAGAAAAAGCTCCTGAAAATTTATATATTTTTAATAAAATGCCAGCACAAAGAGTTAAGCCCAATTATTGCGGCATAATAATGTGGCTTCTTGTAATTACAATCGCAATAATTGTAATAAAATTTTCGGACTATTTCTATCAAATATACGAGGACATGTATGGTCAAAAAATTTCAGACCCAAAGCCGTGTAAGTTAAAATTGTTTTTCTTATACGTATATATTTTGTTTCTCTTGGCTTATCTAACACAATACTTATATTTCGCATTACAGGGTATTCGTTTGGAATAGGAACACAATGAAGAGGACATGATTTAGTTAAAATTTTTTGTTTCGGTGCTTGTTAGTTATGTTAAATAAAATCATTTCGATCAAACTATCAATCAACCCGTTTTCTTATTAACACACAATGGTTTCATATCAACACTAGACGATATGTTAGGTAATGCAGGCAGGTCGCCGCAAAGATGTGAGTACACTGAGCAGCTTTGCGTCCCATTATGATGCGTGAATTAAGAATAGGCGGGCATTGATTTAGCATAATTGACAGAAAGATACCTCAGAGGTCACCCACAGCCTCTGGAGCCAACTAGAAGAATCAAGGAACAAAGACAGGCCTCCCCAGTGGCAATTCTACTAAATTGCCTACATCGTCAAAGAATGGTTTCCCGAGAAAACGGATTTACCTTTCCATGGAGAGAAGGACATTCACATATGACAGAGAGAGAAGACTTGATATGAAGTGCCCGCCCGTTAGGACTTCCGTCATCATCCAAATCATATATCCTGTCGGAGTTCGGTTGATAGCATGGCCAAAGTGACCGGCTCACTATACACCCTGGTCCATATGCCCACTGTGTACCTACTAGCTGCTTAGTTTTCGGTTCCAGGCCTGAAAGAATGTCTTGTACAGATCTGCACATCCCTTTTTTGTACACTGATCCGAAATCGTACTTGGTGTTGTGGGCCGACAGAGCCTTGACAGCAGCCTGGCTGTCAATATAAATTGATATAATTCTAATGGTCTAGAGGTCTGCTCCTCCTGAAAAGATGTCATCACCAGTACCATCTTCAATCTTGAAACTATCTTTGTAAATAAAAAGCTCGTCTTGTCTAATGGCAGTAGCCTGCTTTCAATCATCCTTCTCCGGAAATCTTGTATTAAAGTTTTTCATTTCTTTTTTCGAACACAGCAGCCGCATTCTCCTCTCTCAGCTTGTAACCCCGTAAATTTTATATATGTTACTATTCTTTATAACTAATAAATAAGATAATTTAGGTATAGTTTAAATTCAAGGCATAGAATGGCCAAATTATGATATGATGATTTATAATATATGTTTGCATATTGATTTTTGGATAGAGAGAGAGTCTTTCTGCTAGAAAACATCGAACATAGCAACTAGATTAGTATAGATGTTGAATTGACGTGGAAGCTTTGTGGCCCATTACGAGACCTGAAAAGGATCAGATATATAAAGCATTTAAATTTGTATCGATTTTAGACTTCGAATATGCAAAAGAAAATCCGTAAATCCTGATTCTTATGACAAGAAAATTCCAAGCCTAGTAATCAGTTATCACTCTTCCTAAGCTGGAGATCATTATGTTAGAGGTTTCAGAAAGAAACTTTGAAATTTAATATACCAAAAAAAAAAAAGAAAATAATAAAAGAGGAAAAAAATATCTCTAATGGCAAAAAATTGAACTTAAAAGGAACGCAATTCATTCTAATAAAATGAAAAGAGGAAAAATTAACGATTGCGTGCAGTAACAATAAGAATAACAACAGCATAGCAACAACAACAACAACAACAACAACAAAAATTTTAGCAATATCGGCCACGAAACACCAAGTCATTGGACAATGACTAGAAATTGACTACTTAAAGCGAATGCCATAAATCCTTTTTAGCCATTTAGCGCATAACCATAAAAAACGCATTGCTAACCAATATATTACCATCATCAACATCATCAGCAATAGTAACAGCAACAGCAACACCAACAACAACAACAAAACATGCACCAACAACATGAAGAAGAACAACAGATACATATGTATATAGATACATTTGTATGTATGATTCCTTGGTTTGGTAAGTTGAAGGAGAAGAACAACCGCTTGCTCCATAAAGTAAAACGAAATTGCTCAATAATTTTGTCCACATTTGATTATGTCTTTTGGCAAAACTACCATCAACAACAACAACAACAACAACAACAACAACAAAAGCAACTGTAACAGCAACAACAATAATAGTAACAACAACAACAACAACTTTAAGTGTAGTGAGTACATCTTTAGCAGTCAGGATAATCGCTTTGTATTGAAGCAAACACAAACATGAAAAGTCAAAGGAGAAAGAATAGAAGAAAAAAAAGATGAGACTTGGATTCCCTTGCTTAGTTGGTTGGTTGTTTGGTTGGTGGGTTTGGGATAAGAAGGCCATGAAAGAGGAGAAAAAAGACGGGGAACATAGAGGTTAAATCAAGCAATGCAACATAAAGACATCAAAAAAAGAAAAGGAATGAACGAACGCATGTAACAATTTGCCTACAACAACAGCAACAGCAACAGCAGCAGCAGCAGCAACAACATGTTTTTTCCTTACCATAAGCAACAACATCAGCGGCGGCAGCAATTGACGAACGAACAAAACGGACAAAGGGACAGAGGGGGGCAACATTTCATTGCAATTCGTTTCGTTTATGTTGCAGGCGTGAGACCGCAACCAAGGAAGGTAACAACAGCAACAAAATCATCATCATCAACAACAACAACAACAACAAAAACAATACTAACACAAAATTAACGCAACTTAAAACTAACATCATAATGAAGTTATAGCACCCGCAACCAAAAATGTTTATTTGCACTGTGAACATGTTCTCCTTACCAATTCTTCTCACTTCTCAGCCTATCCTCTTGCCTATGTCATTGTTGTTGTTGTTGTTGTTGTTGCAACATGAAGTTGTACAACACAACAAATAACAACAATAAGAAATTACAATAAAAATGATGAGAAACATGAAAAAAAAAAAAAACATTGCAGAGAGAAGTCAAAAGTAGTAGAAAAGAAGAGAACTGATTGTTCACGTTTTAGCCATCGGCAAATTTTCATATAATTTCTTCTTGTTTAATTTCTTCTTTTTTTTTTTTGAGTTTTTTTTTGTGAATAAAAAAACTTCATCATTGATATAATTGAAGAAAAAGAATCTCTACCTCAACAATAGTCTATGCTATTAATGAATTTAAAAACGAAATCCAAGAAATAATTTCATTTTATGAAAAGGAATAAAATGCAAAAAATGCCATTAGAGCTTCTTCCTTAAAGAAAAAAGCAAATGGGCCACAAAGCTTCCACGTCAATTCAACATCTATACTAATCTAGTTGCTATGTTCGATGTTTTCTAGCAGAAAGACTCTCTCTCTATCCAAAAATCAATATGCAAACATATATATTAAATACACAACATTTTATAATATGAAAATTTTAACTAATCAAATATTTATAGGTGAGAAGACCAGAGCATTACAAGTTTTGAATGTTAATCGGGCCAAATAAAGTCAATACAAAATATATTCAGTCAGTACTAAACCCACCCAGTAAGTAAAATACTATGCAAAAAGAATGTGGATGACTTTCATTTAGGACAAAATCCTTGCACCAAACTATTAGAGAAACTCTCATCAAAAAACGATGCTAAAAATAAAATCGTCAGATTTTTTTTTCTATTGGTTAGAGTGTTGGGCTGAGCAAACCGATGGCATAGGGTTCGAATCCTGCATTTTGGAAATATGCATGACGTAGAGCAGTATAACAAACGGATCATAAAGACACCTAGACACGGTGCTACATTGCTTGTCCAATATGCGTATAGGTATGTTGTATCAAGCATCTAACTATGTGGGACCAACATTCATTTTCTCATTTTTTCTTTATCATTGAACTGTGCGATTGATGACGGACGACAATTTAATTGCGATTTGCCGTTGGATGCTTGATACAACATACCCATATTGGACAAGAAACGTACCCGTGTCTATTTGCCCTTAAAATAAAGGTGAATGTGTAAGTATGTGTTTGAAACTTTTTGACGTGGGTTCAAAATGAAATGAGCACACCAAGTGACTTTAACATCAATTTTGCTGCAGATGTTGCCGAACCACTCATTCAGTTTTTTAAGGATATACATACTTACATAACATTCAAATGAATACAAGTCGACTTCTTCCCAACAACCAACTCCAAAAGTACAATTGATGTGGTCTTCTCGAGGTTTCTGGATTTTGAAATATAGTACTGAAATTTTGCATCAAACTTCCATTCATTCATTTAGTAATATAGACCGCGACCCCTTTAAGTTTATGGAAATATTTTAGTTTTTGTATTTGTTGCTGATGCCTGGATAGAACTATACATTCTGTCAAGATTTCAACTTTAAAGACATAAATTTTTCAATAAATATAAACCAAAATAAATATTAAAAATTTTGTTTTGAATGGAGCTTTGCTCTAAACGGGTGTCCCACGACACCTCTTCCTTTTTTTTTTGCATTTATCCCGTTTTCTTTTCACCCTTCTTTGCTTGAACGGGCTTTTGAGAATGCAACACAGTGGAGGTACGACGGAGAGCTGATTGGATCAAATCCTTGCGGTACTTGGAATCGATGAGCAAGCTCTGCAACTTCTTCAGAGAGAACGTCTGTGGTCTTTGGCCAGCCTTAAAGGAAACACGAACGGTGCTCTTAGGTGAATGCGTGGAGTATACAATGCCAATAGTCTGCTTGTGTATAAGACCAATGTAGCAGTATAAGCTCGACATTCGTCAATTTACTGGAGGTTACTTGACCTCAAGCTTCTTCAACAATAAACGATCAACGAATTAAAATGTGATAAAGTGGCAATCTCAAGTAGGAGACATTTGTGAGTTGATAATCATATTTGACCTGAATTTGGCTACTGCAAGAATGCAACATCCAATCTCTTTCAAATGCAAATCAAATGGTGTGGCAAACTCGAGTTATCTACAATAGTATTATGAACACTACAATGAAATATAAATGACTATTTTAATTGTAGCAGACCAAATACAACAAGAGATCATCATATAAATACTTCAGAGTTATTTCATTGTCACCTTCCTCTTCACAAAAAAAAAAAAGACTCATCTGTGTTATCTGTTCATATATGAACATGAAAATGAGAGTATAAAAAAAAAAAGTTAACAACCTAGAATGAGGATACTTAAAAAAGAAATGTAATGTGGATGGGGAAAATCTCTTAAGGAAATAAAAGTCATAGCAAAGGTACATAATTGATGACCACAAGGTCGTCCCTTGAAATTTAGGAGGAAGCATGATAACAAAGCAAGGGCATTTGCCATTTGTTCAATCGACGAGTATCAAAAACAACCTCACACAGAAGAAGGAAAGGATTATCTCTTGAGTTCTCTATTAACATGATGGTATAGCAGGAGATAGAAGTTTTAAAAATTAAGTCAAGAATTTATGTAGACATAGAAAATAAATTAATAATGAAATTTTAAAATTAAATTGATTTGTTGCTTAAACTTTTTCTCCTTAATAATAATAATGACAATGATTAGCATGATGATGGTGATGATATATTGTTTAAAGAAAAAAGAAAAGACAGCTAGAAAAATTCGGGGAGTACAACAACATAACAGCTGATTGATTGCTAAGCTGAAAGAATCATTAAGTTCAGGTAAGCAGTATCTATAGTAACAACAACAACAACAACAATAGTCACAGCAACAACAACAACAACAACAACAACAACAACATTAACATCAACAGCAATAACACTCACCAAATCGCGATCTTCATTCATTTATTTGTGGCAATACACAGATACACAGATACACACACACACACTTAGGCATTTATACAATAGAATGTTGTTATTGTTGATGTTGTTGTTGTTGTTGGCATTAGACTGACATATGGCTTTGTGACTTGTGGCGACAAGAGACTGAGAGATCAACGATCAATGATCAGCTGAATGACGACGACAACAACATGGCAACAATAAATGGCAAACGATCTATTAAAATGAAACTTTCGCTTTTGAATTTAATTTTAAATGCTTTTTTTTTTTTCAATATTGTTGTTGTTGCTGTGGTTACTGGTATTGTTGTTGTTGTTGTTGTTTTTAGTGTTGCTTTTGTCGCATTTCAAAGAAAATGTTGCTGTTATTGTTGTTGCTCTTTTGGCGATAGTCAATCAATGGCAATTTATTATCGGTTTATCGTTGCTTGTTGCATGTTGCTTGTTGCACGCTGGTTATCTTTGTCTATTTACCGTTATTGTTGTTGCTACAATTGTTGTTGTTGTTGTTGTTGTTGCTGTTACATTACAATTTAAATTAATTTATATTATAAATATTTAAACTAAATTTAAAAGTAAACTGAAGTGAAATGAAATGGAAGTAAAGTCAAGTCAAGTCAAAGTAACGTAAAGTTTAATCTCAATTTTAAGTGAACGTAAGCTGGCTGTCTAACGGTAATTGCATTAAATTTATAACGGTTTGTAATCAAACACAAACAAAAAACAAAAAAAAAAAAAAAACACAAACAAACAAACAATAAAATGACATGAATTTATATATAAATAAAAAATTGATTTAAATCCAAAGAATGCGATCAATTGACAAAAACAACGGGTGGCAAAAAACACAACGCCAAACTAATGAAAAAATCATAAAGTATAAAAGAAAAACAAAAACAAGAACTAATTCCCATTAACTTTGGTCCAACCAAATCACAAACACATTAGATATTTTTCATTTCCTAACTTTGCAAAAAGAAAATCAATTGAATATTGATTGCTACAACAAAAATATAACAAATATTTCGGAAGCTTCAAAAGGAGTTTACTACACTATATACATATATGTATTTTACAAAATACCTTCCAATTGGTTTAAGGACTAGTTTTAGATAATCCATAGAGGCTTAGTAGATAAATTCCAAAGAGTCTTGCGACCCTCAACGGACCTGACTGAAGAGGACTAAAAGATTCTTAATGCTTAGCAATGTTGCCTTCCAATTGGTTCAAGGACTAGTTTTAGATAATCCAGAGAGGCTTAGTAGATAAATTCCAAAGAGTCTTGTGACCGTCAATGGCCCTGACTGAAGAGGATCAAAAGATTCTGAATGTTTAGCAATGTTGCCTTCCAATTGGTTTAAGGACTAGTTTTAGATAATCCGTAGAGGCATAGTAGATAAATTCCAAAGAGTCTTGTGACCCTCAATGGACTTGGCTGAAGAGGACTAAAAGATTCTTAATGCTTAGCAATGTTGCCTTCCAATTGGTTTAAGGACTAGGTTTAGATAATCCATAGAGGCTTAGTAGGTGAATTCCAAAGAGTCTTGTGACCCTCAATGGACCTGGCTGAAGAGGACTAAAAGATTCTTAATGCTTAGCAATGTTGTGTCAAAAAATTATATAAACGAGGAATAGTATTAAGGAATTAAATTGAAAGTAACAAAGCATTTTCCATCTATTGAGGTCTGTGAAGCAAGTTTATAATTTTGATTCAAGAAAATAAGTAGCTTCCTTTAGAAATAAAACCAAATGTAAAATAAAATATTCGTATAAAAAAAAAAAACCTTTTATTTCCTTCTTGTGTTTTTTTTTTTGGTTTTGTTTTGTTTTGTTTTGTGTGGGTTGCAACCGAACAAGAAACAACAAAAACTTTGTATAATTTTGACATTTTTGCAAGTATTTTGTGGCAACAACATTTGTTCCTATTGCCACTGAGTAGGCTGTCATCATCATCATCATCATCATCATCATCATCATCATCATTGTAGTCATCATCGACATCATGGATGTCGTCCAAGACTAGACAAGTCAAAAGTAAGTTAAGTTAAGCAGCAGGCAATCAATTGAATGAAAAATTACGCTGCATTAGACATTTTGTTGTTGTTTTTTTTATTGTTCCTAAGGAATTGAGTTGCTGCAACAACAGCAGCAACCACATCAACAACAATGACAATAAAGTAAAATAGAGTTAAAAAACAAAAGGAACAAACCCAAATAAAGTCAAACGCTGCTTGAGTTTTGACGTTGCCAACACGTATGAAAATCGAAGCGAATGCTAAACAAAATTGACATATTAAAAAAATGTTGCCGACAACAACAGCAGTAACAACACAACAACAACAACAGCAATTGCTGTCCAAAGGCACAACATGAGTTCGTCACGTTGCCCTCAAACAAAAAAAAAAAATATATAAGGAAAAAATAAGGAAAAACTTCAACTTTACCAAACCAAACTAAGCCAAATCGAAACGATTGACTTTTAACTCACTCCATTGAACGATCGACAGATCGATCGATCGTTCGATCGATTGGTTTTGGTTGGACGGTCATGTGTCTGTTTGTCTGTTTGTCTGACAGGCAGTCAGTCGCTCTATAGATCAGTTGGTCGCTTGCTCATGCAATCACTCACACAGTCAGCTTCCAGCAGCGTTTCTTCTTGTTTTTCTTATTAACAATGAGGAGGTAAAGGCAAGGCAATGGAGGGCGATATATTGTTATACTTGATGACGGCGTGGGTGGGCAGCAGCAGCAGCAACAGCAACATCAACAGCAACATAATACAACAACAACAAGCAAGCAATCGAGCGAGTGTTGCATGCGTTCAATTGCTCGTTCAGTCGTCGTTTTGTTTTGACACAATTGTCGTTTAGACAACACAGAAAAAAAAATATAATACACCACAACAACAACAACAACAACAATAACGACGTCGTCGGTGGAGGTCGATTTGGAACAACAACAACAACAACAACATCAGAGACCACAGTAACAACAGTAACATTTTATTAAACGCAGAAATTGCTGGGGCGCGCACATGTTGCTGCTGCAGGCTGCAGGCTGCTTGCTGAGTTTCTATGCGAGCGATTGGCATGCTAACTAACTAACAACAACAACAACAACAACAGCAATATTCTTATCAGATCAATTTTGGTGCAATATTGTTGCTGTCTTTGTGTATCTGTGTATGTAGCCTGTGTGTGCGTGTGTATTTGTGTGTGTGTGTGTATCTTTTATAGACATTTGTTGTTCACTGTTTTTTTTTTTTTTGTTTTGTTGTTGTTTTTGTTGTTGCTGTCTGCGGTAGAGATCTTTATCAAGAGTTTGGATTCTTTGGTAACAACAACAAGCAGGAAATCATGTAATGAAAATTATGACAAGCGAACGAGTAACAACAATCACAGGAACAGGGACAACAAACAACAAACAAACAAACAAAAAAAAAATAAAGTATCTTATACAAGGCAAATTACAATTCAATGGAAACTCCAGCAACAACAGCAACAACAATAAAAGCGCCCACACACGCACGACATGACACAAAAGCAAGTAAATCTGTTGTTCACAATTGTTGCAATTGTTGTTGTTGTTGTTGTTGCTGTTATTATTTAACTGTGATTAAAAGTGTTTGGGTTGTTGCCGCATTTTTTTCTATTTTTTTTTTTTTCTTTTTTGCAATGCGTGTTTCTGTTGTCATTTTTGTTGTTACTGCTTACATCACAAATCAATTTTCATATGAAAATTTGAACAATTAATTGCAACAGCAACAGCAACAACAACATACAAAAAGAGGAAAAAAGAGAAGAGAAGTAGCAACAAAAAATAAATAAAAAATTATACTACATCGACAAATGTAGCAAATCTTTACTGCGGAGTTGTGTTTATCACGCATCGCTGTCAAAATGTCACTTTAACTTAACATTGTTGTAACGCAAAAAAGATATCATTGCAACAGCAACATAGCAACATAGCAACTGTAACAGTAACAGCAACAGCAACGGGAACAACAAACACAGGAGAGAGAGAAAATAAAAGAAGAAAAGATTTTAAATGGAGAATAAAGTTCGGAAAAAAAATTATTATAGAAAAAAAACTTCTGGGATATTTATATGTATAAAGAAGTTAAAAGTGGAAAATGATAAGAGAAGGAGGAGGACTTTAGAAGAAGAAAACAAGAGATAGAAAGAATGCTTTTTTAGCATATCAGAAAGCTAAACTCTACAATCAATCAATCAATCAACCGCTCAATCAATTCATAATAGATCACTTATTGAAGTTCTTACATCAGTCGAAGCAATCATGATCACATAAAACGGTTGATTCATAAAACTTTACACGATCATAGTCGTCATGAACATCATCATCATCATCATCATCACGGTGTTGATGAGTTGTGATTTTTCAATATAATTTGATTGATAAAAACTGAAATGCTTGAGTACTTCATAGATTGATCCAATCTTCTTATAAATGAAAATAAAATTCCATAGTTCCTTTTATTTGACAATGCTGGACCAAAGATCACCAATTTCAGATCAGGAGATGCCACAAAGCCCCACAGCAGTCTCAACGTGTTGTCCAACAAACTCTCTATACTCTCAAAGGCAAACAGCATCATTCAACCGCTAGTTTTGGATATAGCGTTTAACAGAGTGTGGCACCCCGGAATCTTGTTCAAACGCAAAACAATGTTACTATTGAAGTCCTTTCCTCTTAATACAAATTATTACGTAAGATATAATGATAAAGAATCAGATATCAAGGCCATTCAAGCTGAAGTACTGCAAGGCAGTGTGCTGGCACCTATACTCTACGCACTCTTCACTGCTGACCTATCTAGGTATTTCAAGTGATAAAAGAATTTTGGTTGCAACATATGCAGATGAAACCAGGGAAAGCTTCGACTATTTTGCAGAATCACTTAAATCTTCTAAAACGTTCGCACAAAAGATGAAACAATATCTGCCCTCCAGCAAAATACATTCGATTAACACTCGATAGAAGGCTCACTTGCGAACCCCACATAAAATGGACCTAAATATCCTAAAAACGACGTGGCTTTTAAACTCAAACTGCAGACTGTTAAGCCTGCAAAACAATTTGTTACTATGTATATAAATTTATACTCAAACCAGTGCGGCCAGCATATTCAAAGATTGAATCCGCTGCACCACCGACTGGATTTGAAGTATCCCAATTTCAAAAATTTTATGGTGACTAAATTTATTTTTCATTTTCGGTTGACAGTGAAACATAGAAATATGACACTTTTCGTTTCTATCTCACAAATTTTATTACCAGAAAGCAACCAGGTAAGCAAGAGTCAAAAATAAAATCTGTCTTCTATTTATATTCATTCTAATTATATCTTTTAAGCTCCCGAATATATACATATATTTTTAATAAAATGCCAGAACATAGTCCTAAGCGCAATTTTTGCGGCATATTGCTGTGGATTATTGTCACAATAACAATCGCAATAATTGCAATTGCATTTAAAACTTACTTATGGAAAATATACGATGACATGTTTGGCGAAAAAATAGAGGAGCCAAAGCCGTGTAAGTAACAATTGTTTTTATTATACATATATATTTAATTTTCTTGGCTTTTCTAACACAATACTTATATTTCGCCTTACAGGGTATTCGTTTGGAATAGGAACACAATGAAGAGGACATGATTTAGTTAAAATTTTTTGTTTCGGTGCTTGTTCGATATGTTAAATAAAATCAATAATTTAGATCAAACTAACCCGTTTTCTTATTAACACACAATGGTTTCATATCTACACTAGACGATAGGTTAGGTAATGCAGGCAGGTCGCCGCAAAGGTGTGAGTACACCCAGAAGCCTTGCGTCCCATTATGATGCGTGAATTAAGAAAGCCTCAACTATTTTGCAGAATCACTTAAATAAAGATGGAACAATATCTGCCCTCCAGCAAAATACATTCGATTAACACTCGATAGAAGCCTTCCCTGAGAGCCCCACATAAAATGGACCTAAATATCCTTAAAACGACGTGGCTTTTAAACTCAAACTGCAGACTGTTAAGCCTGCAAAACAATTTATTACTATGTATATAAATTTATACTCAAACCAGTGTGGCCAGCATATTCAAAGATTGAATCCGCTGCACCACCGACTGGATTTGAAGTATCCCAATTTCAAAAATTTTATGGTGACTAAATTTATTTTTCATTTTCGGTTGACAGTGAAACATAGAAATATGACACTTTTCGTTTCTATCTCACAAATTTTATTACCAGAAAGCAACCAGGTAAGCAAGAGTCAGAAATAAAATCTGTCTTCTATTTATATTCATTCTGATTATTAATAGAAAAAGCTCCTGAAAATTTATATATTTTTAATAAAATGCCAGCACAAAGAGTTAAGCCCAATTATTGCGGCATAATAATGTGGCTTATTGTAATAGCAATCGCAATAATTGCAATTAAATTTTCGGACTATTTCTATCAAATATACGAGGACATGTATGGTCAAAAAATTTCAGACCCAAAGCCGTGTAAGTTAAAATTGTTTTTCTTATACGTATATATTTTGTTTCTCTTGGCTTATCTAACACAATACTTATATTTCGCATTACAGGGTTTTCGTTTGGAATAGGAACACAATGAAGAGGACATGATTTAGTTAAAATTTTTTGTTTCGGTGCTTGTTAGTTATGTTAAATAAAATCATTTCGATCAAACTATCAATCAACCCGTTTTCTTATTAACACACAATGGTTTCATATCAACACTAGACGATAGGTTAGGTAATGCAGGCAGGTCGCCGCAAAGATGTGAGTACACTGAGAAGCCTTGCGTCCCATTATGATGCGTGAATTAAGAATAGGCGGGCATTGATTTAGCATAATTGACAGAAAGATACCTCAGAGGTCACCCACAGCCTCTGGAGCCAACTAGAAGAATCAAGGAACAAAGACAGGCCTCCCCAGTGGCAATTCTACTAAATTGCCTAAATAGTCGAAGAATGGTTTCCCGAGAAAACGGATTTACCTTCCAAGAAGAGAAGGACAATACTTGTTGTAGTGTCGGAGTTCGGTTGATAGCATGGCCAAAGTGACCGGCTGACAATGCACCCGGGTCCATATGCCCACTGCGTACCAACTAGCTGCCTAGTTTTCGGTTCCAGTCCTGAAAGAATGTCTTGTACAGATCTGCCTATCCCTTTTTTGCAGACGCCTTTTCTAGATTGGTGTTGTGGGCTGACAGAGCCTTGACAGCAGTCTGGCTATCAATATAAATTGTTATAATTCTAGTGGTCTAGGGGATTTTTATCAATTTTGCTGCTTACCAGACTGCATAGATATTGGCCTGAACAAGTCTGGTAGAAGAAGAAAACAAAAAATAGAAAGAATGAAAACCGAGAATTTTCTCTTTCATCTTTGCATATAATAAAATCGTTGACTTTGTCAGTTTGTTTTTATTTGTCTAAGTATCAATTAAAATGCACTCATTTCATTCAAAATCAAATTACTGAAACACAAGAATCTTTTTATGGAAGCGCAACTTTAGACTTTATTTCATAAAAATTGACCCACAAAAATTTTTTTTTTTTTAAAATGCGTTTTTTTGTTTTTCTAACAAATGTCATAATAAACCATACAAAAATTAAATTTTGTCGCTTCTAATCGATTCTAAGACCAATTCAGACGCCTCGGTGCAGTATATGCCCAGCAATACGTGGGAGATCGCGAATATAATAATGAAAATTGACACTGTAAACTTGAAGACTTGAAAGATAAGAAATTCACTTAGATTTCCTGTTGGGGAAAATATCTACCCTAAATAAATGAAAGGCTAAGGCCAATAAAAAAAAATATAAAAATTCTGGCTAAAAAGTATACGAAAGTCCATGGAGATGAAGGCGAAAACAGGGTCATTTTAATGACGACGACGACAACAACAAAGAGAAAAATGATGATTGCGCATGCGTACAAGAATAATACCCGTGAGGCATGATGCCGCATAGCAGCAATACCAACTATAATATCTCATTGTCGCCACAACAGTAACAGCAACAACAACAACAACAACAACAATGACAAAGCAACCTGGGTGCGCGCAAACGCAAAAGAGCATGCAACTTGTGTTTTGTCACATCATTATCAGTTTGGCAGGCAGCAGCAAACCTGGCAGCATCAGCAAAGGTAACACGACACAATTGCCACTGGCAGATGACAACCAACAACAACAACAACAACACGTACATTATAGAAGCAAATAAAAAGTAACAAAAAAAAAGATAAAGAAAAAAAAAAAATCATATAAAATAAAGACCAAGAAGAAGGTGCAGCAACAAATAAGTTGAAGATGTTTGTGAGACGGCAGGCAGGCAGGCAGGCAGAAAGAAACTTAGCTAGGCAGTCGACATAAAAAAACACAACGGTTATGCACGTTCACATATTTGACATTATTGACATAACAAACACAACAGCAACAGCAGCAGCAACAACAACAATGCCAGCAACAACAATATCAGCAGAAGTAGTAGTAGTAGTAGCAATTGCAAAAGCATCATCACCAGCAGAGGCACAGCAACAATTTCAGAGACATCAGCGACGATTGACAACAACAGCAGCAACAGCAACAGCAACAACAACAACAACAACAAACAGCAACATAAAACAAAAGCTATGCTACTACGCAGGTGGCAATTGCCATTGATATTGATTGCTTGGCTGTTGTGGCTGTGGCTGTGGCTGTTGATGGTTCATGATGGTGTTGCTGCTAACAACAATCGACACAGCAATTCCTTTTAAACAGGTGTGAAATCTCTGGTTGCACCATGATGAAGCGCGCGCCAACAACTTTTCCGATTGACACTAAATCATGTTTGTGTTTTTTGCCACAGGGACCGATGATGTCGATGCCGATGCCAATCAAAAGCCAATGGATGACGATGATGATGACAACACCTTAGGCCTATGAAACACCAAAAGCAAAAAAAACAAAAAAAAACTCAAACCAATAACAACCTGAAGGAGAAAATGAAAACAACAAAAAAAAAAAAAAAAAACAAAGATGCAGGCAGTCAGAAGAAAAGAAACTAAAGGAAAGAAACAAGCAGCAAAAATTTAATGTTGCTTAATGAAGTCATAAGCGCGCAATAATCATCGGTCTTTAGGCCAACTAACCATCGAACCAATCAACTAACCAAGCAACAAAACAACTGACAGACAGACAGACAGACAGACAAACCAACCAACCAACCAACTGACAGACCAAAAGGCAGGCGGCAGTCAACAACTTAGCAGTGGTAAAAATATTTATGAATAATTCATAAATGCAAGAAAAAAAAAATAAGCCCAGCAACAAAAAAAAAAAAAACATATATGAAAAAACTGAACAAAGAAAGAACCAAAGACAATTGAAATGTTCAAAAAACTACTACTACTACTACTACCAACCAAACGCAAGTCAAGAGCAACAGTAAAAAAAAAAAAATAATTCTCAACTGACAAAGGATGAAGCAAAAGCAACAACAACAACAACATCAACATCAACAACAATAAAACTAAAAAAAAAGCAACACAATAGCAACCAACCAACCAACATCATCAGAGCAGCAACACAAAAAAAGTGAAAGCTCATAAGGCAATCAGTCAAAACGTCATCAATAGAATTAAGTAATCATCTCTTGAAAAACTGACCACACACAACAACAGCAACAGCAAAAGCAACAACAACAACATCAACAACAGCAGAAGCAGCAGCAGAAGCAGCAACAACACAGAAGGAGCAGCAAGCATCGATAATAACATTAACAAAAACAACAACAACATCAACAGCAGCAACAACAATGAACAATCAAATAAATGAAGAAGGAAGTAAAGTAACGTAAGCAGTTTAAGAAAAGAGGAAGGTTGAAAGGAAGATTGAAAAGGAAGGAAGGAAGGAAGGAAGGAAAGCAGGCAATGAGGAATTAAAGCGACATCATCAGCAGCAGCAGCAGCAAACAAACAACAATGGATTTTTGATCCCAGAAGGTTGAATATAGGAAGTACTAGGAAAGCAAGTAAGCAGTTAGTTGTTGGTTCAATAAAGAAGATGAAATATGAAGAAAACTTGGTTAAAAAAAAAGTAATATCGGGGAAAGAAGATATGTAGATAGGCAGGCAGGCAGGCAGGCAGGCAAGTATATTCTTGGTTACTAGTTTTTGTTACTGCTAAAGGCAAAAAAAAAAAAAAAACACAGTTGACCGAACCCAAGAAATGAGGTTCGATGGTCGGTTGGTCAATTGGTTAACCCAAAAGAAGTAACAGAAGTTAAAAGACAAAAAAGCACATTAAAAAAAAAAAAACTATAACAAAACAAAAATGCTTAACATGATGAGAATGCAAAGCCAATGCTGAGCTGACTTCAGTCATTGAAAAGAATAAAAGGCCATAAATGTGACAAGCAGGCAGGCAGGCAGGCAGGCAGTCAAGAAGGCCCTCAGTCAGGTCATACAAGCAGCAATAAGGAAGGAGGACCACCAAAGGATCGAACAAACGGATAACAAAAAATTAAATGAAATGAAATGAAAATAATAAAAAAAAAAGAAAACAACGAATGCAGACAAATGTATCTGCAACATCAGCATCGGCATCCAAAAGCAATAGCAGCAAATGTTGCATGTATAAAAAAGAAAAAAAACACACAGGAGAGAAGAAATGAAGTAACACCAATTTATGTAAATATCAACAAGAAAAAAACAAAAAAGAAAAAAAGATGAGAAGAAAACACACAAAAATAAAAAATAAACAGTTGACACTTTCAGCCACAAAAGCGAATTTGGATTTTATTCCACAGTTTTTTCTCTTTTTTATTTTTTTTCAATTTCATAAATTTTTTCATAATTTCCACAGTTTTTTCTTTTTTATTTTATATTTTTTTCAATTTAATAAATTTTTTCATAATTTCTTTATACAATATTTTTATTAAATTTTTTTTTTTTACTATTTTAATTTGCTTAACTTTACTTGATTTTTCATTGAGTTAAATATAAAAATAATAATAAGTTTTTATTGTGGCAAAATCAATCGAAGGCTCTTCTCATTCACAACAATGAAGCATAATTCCCTGATGATGATGATGATGATGATGATGGTTGTGATGATGATTATGATGTTCTTGCATGCATTTAAAAATAAAGCAGCAGCATCAATTCTTGTTATTATTGAGTTGTTGTTGTTGTTGGTCCAGCCAAAATATTTGACTTGTACCTCTTTCTTTCAGTTCTTTGTTTGTTGTGTACAATATTTTAAGGAGTGTCTTTTTGTGGTGGTAAGGGAAGGGAAGGAGGAAGCGCCAAAATAAGACAATCAAGCATTAAGACAAATTTCTTTAAAGATAAAAATCAAAAAACATGTTAATTTTCTTGTTGTTCGATGTGGGATTTCATACTAAGATTTTTTTTGCCCTCTTTGTTTTCTGACTTCAATTTTTGGCTTGGAATATTTTTTGGGCAACCAAATTTTCAGTAGCCTTAAGAATTTGCTTTTGCTTGTGCATTCTCCTTTGCGCTTAGTTCATCTTAAGTAAGTCAGTCAAGCCTCAGACGAGTTGAAAGAAGTTGAAGGTGTGTCAGGGGCTGGAGCTGGGGGACTGTGGCATTCGCGCTTCGCGCCATTCCATTCAATGTTTCACTTAAATGTTGCCGCCAATTTTGTTACTACAGGTGCAACAACCGTTTTTATTTTTTTATTATTTTTTTTTATTTTTTGGCATTCTCAATTCATTTTGAATTCATATTTCTTTATTGTTGCTTTTGAATATGTGTTTCTGTAAAAACCAAAAGAGGCCACAACATTCTTTTTTTTTGTTTTTTTTTGTTGCTCTTGTTGCATGCTAATGTGGCTAATTATCGCGTAGCGCGGTTGAGCGTTTAAAATGAGCTTCAGTTTTTAGTTTTGTTTGGCATGAACCTCAAGTCTCAAGTTGTTGGATAGCCAAACAAGTTATGGCCTTAATAGTTGTTAAGACTTGACATCGTCATAACTAAATTGTATTGAACAAAGCAAATGTTGCATAAATTAAAAAGAAGAGAAGAAGAAGATCTTAAATCTTACATAAAACATGGGTTCAATTACGTACATAGGTAAAACAAATTGCGATTGTATAAACAAAACACAAAAAAAAAAAAAGAAGAAGAGTATATCATAAAACCGAGGGCGTGGGGTTCGAGTCTTGCACTGGGAATATTTATTTTGTTTTTGAAGTGAAACTTTCTTTTTTTTTTTTTTTTAAATCAAAATGATTGGATGGATACACATTAAAGCTAAAGATAATTTCATTATTCAGTTTTTAAACAGATAGCCGTTGAAGTCTAAAGAAGCCAACATATGCCATATTTGCCCTTGTGAAAACGACAATCTCATGAAACAACTTAACATTTCTAAAATGAAATAAAAATAAGATCATTCTAATTGATTACCGAAATATGTAAATGATCTCAAGATGCTTTTCCCTCTGAATTTTATACTTCAAACCGTAATAATTTCTATATTAAAATATATTTTCTGTTTATGCTTTTTTCAAAGAATTTTGTCTCCCTTACTTTTTATTTAAATTTTAAAAATTCACCTAGTTTTCTTTTATTTTCTTATCTTCAATTATTGTAATTAATTTAATTGGAATAAGAAAAAATGCTATAAAATAATGAAAAAAAAGAAAAAAAAAATTGAAAATAATATAATAAGCGTTAATTAAGCAAAAAGAAGTAATTACAAACACGAAAAAATGTCTACAATTGTATCTAGATACACGCGATTAACGGTTAATGAAGTAGCGAACAAGCGAGCAAATACAAGGGTTGGATCAGATATACATAGGTATTACGAGTACATAAAAAGGGGGACATTATACCTAAGGTAGTAGAGTATGGAAATAAGCTTAAAGCATCGTATAAGAATGCGAATTGATAAAAATAATAATGACAGAAAAAAGATAATAAATTAATATCTTAGCAACCTTAAGGAAGATTGGATAAGCAATACAATTTTTTTTTATTGATGAATCCAATATTGCATTTCGGTATCAATAAAGCTAGAGGACTATTGGAATACATTAAATTTTGGTCCAATGGGTTAAATGATCCTTATTCTAGTAAATTAATATTCATATCTTTGCTTAGACCAATTCTTCAATATGCATTCTTATGCATGGGAACCACATTAGTGGTTCAATACGGCTGATCCGACAAATGTACAGCGTCTTGTAAAGTTTCAGCTCTTTAGCTCAAAAACTGAGTTAATCCTTCATGCATACAAAACAGACAGAAATAACTAAATCAATTCGTGTATTAAAGAGAAAATTTATGATAAATTTGTATTTCTTTTTTGGAGTAAATCCAAAAAATATGAAAATGATATGTGACGAAAATGAAAATTTGACAATGTTATTATTATATTGGAGCTTTTTTAGGCAAATTCAATTGAAATGTCTCCGTGGCGTAGTGGTTAGAGAGTAGGACTTGCAAGCCGAGGGCGTGGGGTTCGAGTCTTGCACTGGGAATATTTATTTTGTTTTTGAAGTGAAACTTCTTAAGCGAAGGGGAGTATACATAAATAAAATAGTTTAGTAACGAAGATACTTGTGTTCGATACCCAGTCTAGTTTGGCTTTTAATGACATGGAACAGATTAGAAAATAGAACTGGCATCCCAAATTCAAAGAACCAGCAAAGTAAATGATCAATGAAGTATTAAATTTTAAATGCTTTGATTAAAAATACAATACCAATTTAACTTAAAAAATGATGGATGAAGGTAATAATTGTAAACTCGATATTATTAGGACTATGCATTAATTTTAAAGGTTTTTTACCAAAAATGGGGCTTTATTTCGATTTCAAAATGGATTGATACATCATTCAAAGTACTGTCCGTGCTCAGCCACAACCTTTTCCCATCTTTCTTTCAATTTCCGGATCCGTTTCTCCAAAATTCCGGCTTCTGGGCGGCTATGAATGAATCGATCCATTTTTTGGTCTCTTCATATGAAGAGAAGCGGTGTCCAGCCAGCTTACGCTGCATCTCCCGGAACAAGTGGTAATCCGAAGAAGCAATGTCTGGGCTGTACGGCGGGTGGGGTAGCACTTCCCAGTTGAGCGTTCCAAGGTATGTTTTGACGACCTGTGCAACATGCGGCCGAGCGTTGTCATGCTGCAAAATAACCTTGTCGTGTCTTTCGACTGTTTCCGACCGTTTTTCAAGCAATGCTCGGCTCAAACGCATCAATTGACGTCGGTAGACTTCCCCAGAGATGGTTTCGTTGGGTTGGAGCAGCTCATAGTACACCACACCCTTCTGATCCCACCAAATACAGAGCATGAGCTTCGAACCATGAATATTCGGCTTGGACGTCGATGGCGCCGGTTGGCCGGGCTTGACATATGTTTTTTTTACGCTTTGGGTTATCGTAATGGATCCACTTTTCGTCGCCAGTCGCAATACGATGCAAAAAACCCTTCCGGCCAAGTCGTTCAAGCAGCAATTCGCACGTGAAAAATCGGCGTTCGACGTCTTGCTTCCACTCGTATGGCACCCAATTACCTTGCTTTATCATTCCCATTGCTTTGAGACGTCTGGAATGGTTGCTTGGTCAACGTCCAACGTTTCGGCGAGCTCTTCTTGCGTTTGGCACGGGTCTTGGTCCAGCAATGCCTCCAATTCTGCGTCTTCGAACCTTTTGGGCTGGCCAGTCGGCCTTGTCCTCGGTATCAAAAACACCACTTTTGAAGCGTCGAAACCAGTACTCACAGGTTGAAATCGATGGAGATGGTTCGGGAGGCATCCAACAGCAATTGACGGGCTTGGGTGGTATTTTTCTTCAAATTGAAGCAAAAAAGCAAG
This sequence comes from Amiota minor, assembly GCA_037043295.1. Classification (NCBI taxonomy): domain Eukaryota; kingdom Metazoa; phylum Arthropoda; class Insecta; order Diptera; family Drosophilidae; genus Amiota; species Amiota minor. Next base: position 808,902 of record JBAMAW010002172.1, read on the forward strand.
GCTTCCCGCAAATTGCGTTTTAACGGCACGAAAGTTGACATACTCGGAGCACAAAAAAACTATGTTGTGTACACTTCAGCGAATGACAGATACTGGTAAACAAAGCCTAATGATGAGGCTTTGATATGAATATAGTTACAGTATTGCCAGATGCGATACTGTTGTAAATAACGCCATCTGTGTGCAACCTTTAAAATTAATGCATAGTCCCAATAGTACTCCAATCACCTAAGGAAATATTGCCCATCTCAGTAGGAACCTGGCCCATAACATTCTGGCAATTTACTCTTTTGAAAGAATTACAGAAGTTCAATCTTCGAAATACTTAAATTTTATAGATTAAACCCCAATTGATCTACAATAGAAACCCTTTCTAGTAAATAAAGTAAAATTATAATTTAATGACTGACTAAAATTCGAGCAACGATCAAGTCTGAGAAAGACTATTCTTGATTCAAAAGTGAATGACTTATGATGGGTCAGTTATACTATATGTATAAGTTGATGGATGGATGGAAGAATGAATGTATGACAGAATCGAGGGATCATCGTATTCTCTTTTCTTTTTTTTTTTTTGAGGAACAATAGCAATTTGCATTGTTGGCCTCCAAGTTCAAGTAACATTAAAAGCAACAACAGAAATGCGCAACAAATAAAAATTGGCAACACACAACAAATCTCAAGACGAACATGATTATGTTGAAGATGCTGTTGTTGTTGTTGTTGTTGATGATGATGATGATGATGATGATGTAACATTCTGTTGAGGGTGGGGTTGAAAATGAAGAAAATGAACGAAATGGGATGCGTGATTTGCGTGAGCGTGCGTTGCGCATTTCGTTTAGTTTCATTTTGTTATGTTTGCTGCAAACCAAAACCAAAGTTGATGTTGTTGATGCAACTGCAAACCTTAAGACTTAAACATAAGACTCTGATGGACTGCTGCTAACAAAACGAGCTTACAGATAGTTAGACATCTAGACAGACTTAGAAACAGATAAGTAGAATAGAGTTGAAAACTCTGAAGAAAGAATGACGCGAGACGCATAGAACTCAGTTTAAAAAAGGCATACCACAGAACAGAAATCAAGTCAAAGTTAAGTTTCATCTGAGCTTAGCTTAGCTGAAGTCAAGTCAAGTTCATTCGGGGGAGTATTACGAACAACAACAACAACAACAACAACAGTAAAAAAATGTGCATTTTCATACCTTTCCTTTACTTCCTCGTTCTTCGGTGTATCTATCTTTCGTTTTAGTTTTATTTTATTCTTCTAGCGAAATTATCTACACACAATTGAAATTCCTTTGGCGCAAAAATTGCATTTCACGCTGAAAATGCGTGCTCTGCGTGCAGTAACAACAACAACAACAACAATAACAACAATATCATCAAGAAGAAGATCAGCAGCAACAATAAGAACAGAACAACTGAAATCAGTCGGTCGGTTGGTCTGTCGGATAGATAGATGGATGGATGGATAGATGGGTGGATGATTTGATTTGGTTTCTTCATTGGTTTGTTGGCCTTAAGCGGCACATAGACATTAAATATCTTATTCCCAATAATTTATCGATGAAATTGAATTGTGTGCGAAGCGGTCATAGACTTTCAAAAATATTTGCACTTTAATACTTTCATATGGTTTTCAAAATCTCCTCTTATTTTTTCTTCTTTCTTTCTTTTTTTTTCGCATTGTCAATTAAACATCAATTGATGATTTGATTTTCCACATTATATATTGTACAATCCTCAATTTTATTGCAAGCCGCCTTCCCATATTTGAACAGTAAGGTAAAGCGTCTATAGACTGCTTCCTCTACTACTACTCTGGAAATCTTTCTAAAATCACGAAAACTACAAAGAATTAAAGAACTACGAAGAGTTTCGTCTCTTGCTTTAGGAGGAAATGTAGGTGCACACAATTGCCTTAAAAACGACATAGACAACCACAAAAATATAGCAACATATAGTAGTAACTGATCTAGCTGCATCATGGTCAAGATTTGTGTAACATGAGGCAGCGTTTGGGGCGTGAGTTAAGCATGATAAGAAGAGCTGCGTACAGTGGGCGCTTAAGATGTGTGCCTTTTCAACTTGTAGACATTATAACAATAGCAACAACATAAAGCCAAAAGCGCAACACTTGCCGTACGCCGCTACATGTCTGTGTGTGTGAGAGAGAGAGTATCTATGTTTGAGAGGATCTGTATATGTTTGATGTTGCTTTTTCATAATGCGCTTAGTAAAAAGTCAGTCACGTCTGTCAGAAATGGCAACAACATCTTGATGATCATGATGATGATGATTACCATTATTACAATGATAATGATATTATTGATGATGATGATGATGATGATGATGATGATGATGATGATGATGTATATATGTAATTATGATGTTGAATGCTCCTTTCATTTCCTTCTCTTTCCACTGCTTTAACTTTTGTTCTTCTAACCCAACCTTAAACCAAAATAAAATCATTTTCATCATTTTCATTATGCGATTATTTTTGGTTTATATTTTAATTATATTATTAGTTACCCTAGGTAATGGGGTTAGACTCTTATACTACCCGAATTTCAGTTTTATATTGCAAAAAAAAACAAAGAAAGTTTTTCTGATAAGAACATGAATTTGAAAACGGGTTTGTATGGGAGGTACCCCTTCTAGTCATCATGGGTTCTTGAAATTTATAAGATTGGTGAATGTGGATAAGACACTTATACTACACAAATTTCAGTTTTATATTGCAAAAAAAAAAAAAACAAAGAAAGTTTTTCTGATAAAAACATAAATTTGAAAACAGGTTTGTATGGGAGGTACATTTTCTAGGAATTCTGGGGTCTTGAAATTTACAAGTTTAATCAATATTGGGTCAGACATTTATTTTGTTCACATTTCAGTTTGACAACACAAACAACAAGATAATTTTTCGAATAAGAACATGAATTTGAAAATTGGTTTGTATGGGCGGTATCCCTTCTAGTAATTCTATGGTCTTGAAATTGGTGAATATGGGTAAGACACTTATACTACCCAAATTTCAGTTTTATTTTGCAAAAAAAAAAAAAGAAAGTTTTTCTTATAAGAACATGAATTTGAAAATTGGTTTGTATGGGAGGTACCCCTTCTAGTAGTTTTGGGGTCTTGAAACTTACAAGTTTAATCAATATGAGTCAGACACTTGTTTTATCCAAACTTCAGTTTCATAACACAAAAAAAAGAAAGTTTTTCTAATAAGAACATGAATTTGAAAACTGGTTTGTATGGGAAGTACCCCTTATAGTAATCCTGGTGTCTTGAAACTTACAAGGTTATTGATATGGATCAGACACTTATAGTATCCAAATTTTCATTGAACTCGTTAGTTGTTTCTGAGCAGGTCAAGGTCAATTAATAAAAATCAATAAAGTATGACAATATTTAGTTATCAGATCACCAGATTATGTCAGGAGAGAATAACCTATATAATAGTACTAAAAAAACATCAATTGGATCTTGCAAACTCTTGGTAACTTTGGTTCCAGTTTAAGTGAAAATATGAAGAAATAATTAAATTTAGTTTCATAAGGAAATTGTAGAACTCATCATTAAATCTACGAAATTTCTGATTGTAGGAAAACCTGTTAAACAATGTTATTTTTGTATCCTAACTGACAAAAAAGAAAAATCCCAAATAAGTTGAAGAAGCAAATATATAAAGTTAATCTGTGTAAAAAAAGCACATAATTACAATATAATTTTCTTTTAAGATTTAACATATTTGATGATATTTTATTGATGCAAATGATTCCTAAATACAATAATAATGAATGAAATATATTTCTGTCTAGGTATTTTAATACCTCAACATATTCAGCAAGTAGGGTAGTAGGGTATTTGTGAGAATGAATACTTGACAATGTAAATAATAAAAAAAAATTCTCTTTTTTCTTTATCCATAATTACTTTTTTTTTTTTTGTATCTTTTGCGTGCTGAACGAATTGAATTTTTATGCATTTTTTGTGTTGAATATTTTTCTCTTCTCTTCGTTTCCTTACATACACGTATATTTGTTGGTTTAGCTTGGAATCATCATTTAAATTAAAATAAACATGAATGAATTCAAAAAATATACTTGTATATATTATAAAAATTATTAATAAAAAGAAAACCAACTCACGCTCATTGATGCCCTATAGTTGGTTAAGTAAAAAGAAGTCATCCAGATTCAGCAAATTGTGGAGTTCCAATATAGAATAAAGAAAAGATTCTGTATGTGCTCCCAAAGGAGGCAACAAATGCATAGTAAGGGGAAAGATCAGAGATCAGATCTTATGACAAAGATGCTTGCAGGTGTTTTTTTTTTTTTTTTGGTAAAAAGTGAATTCAATTATCATAAATGAGAGCCAGAGCAATGATGGCACAATTGTGGGTGAGTGGGCACAACACATGCAACTAAATATTATGTAAAGATTGAGTAAGATGATCTTAGATAGAAAAGTTGTAGGTAGAATTATTGCTCAAGGGATATTTTACTTTATATATTTTAATTCCTTAAAATCATGATCTTCATCATTATTATTACTCGTATCAACATCATCATCATCATCATCATAAGGATAAACATAATTATTATTATATTTATTATGATCATGTCAATGGTTACAGCTTACTTTTATACCTTTTAGCTAAGCTTACCCAATTTTACAACTTCGTGTTGCACGTTTCATTGTGAACTCATATACGATGATCTCTCAAATCTCAAGTCTAAATAGATACGATGAGTATGTATGTATGTACTATATGCTATATGTATCTTAGTACAGCACAACATGCCACACAATGTAGTGCATAACATCGACCAGCGGCATCTTCTCTTTTCGTTTTGTTTCTTTTCATGTATTCCATCCTTACTTCTTTCCCTCCTCCATTTCTCCATAACTTCATTTCTTCATTCCTTTTTTTTTTTTATATAGATATTTGCAACAAAAAAAAAACAAAACAAAACAAAACAAAATAAAATTGTATTTTGGAGGCAAATGTCGTGCCGTACATTTTGGCGTTGTCGTGATTTTCCTGAATTAGATCGAAATTTATTCGAGTCTATAATCAAATCTGAATTATTTATGCTGTGATCGTTTGCACGTGTGTAAGCACCAGTACGCTACAGTGCCCTGGTACACTGGGATTCATTTATTATAGGGGAAGGAACAGAAACAAGGTAAGAGGCATATAACCAAGAAGACGTAAGTTTTTTTTTTTTTTTTTGGATGGAAGCTTTCTATGTTTAACATCATGATAAGGTACGAGTAATAACATATACTGAGGAGATGCATTTTAGCATAAGTATAAAATATTTATTACAACAAAATTTACAATTAAAAGTTATTTGTTACATTCTTCAAATTGATTCGATAATAATGATATTTTTAATCTTATAATAGATGTGCGGTATGTGACGAATCTCTTAATGTCCTTAGTATATGAGAATTTAAAAAAAATTTGAATGAATGGATAGAAATAATTTTCATAATTGGAAACATTTCTTAATGGTGTAAAACAGTGATAAAAAACGTGGATACAGTTGATTCAGAGATAAGAATTTTTAAGAGCATTATGTTCCATGAAGACTGTCATATTTGGAAGCGATGGGATACTTGATATGTGAAAAAATTATACAGAATGTAGGGGGAATATTATGATCCCAACAACTTCCACATTCTTCACATAGATCAAGCTGATTTCGTGGACAAACTCCTCCTATATCTATCCTATGATAGCAAAAGTTCAGTTGTTGATGCAAAACTTAACTTTAAGGTAGAGTACACACTTTTAGAAATGGGTAAAAAGTATGGCCAATTATATACTGCAATTATCCACTTTACATAAAGAATTTATTTGGACAAAATACAATTTTTTGATGTGAAACTTCTTTAGCGGCATTGGGCAAAAATGTATACTAATAATTTGAGTGAAAAAATACAAATCGTCACGTTTTGGAATCATCTGTATCTCATAAACCGTACTAGGTAGATACTTCAAATTTTCACAGAATGTGTATTTCTATTGCCATATCCCCAACGAAAATCTACCGGAAAAGTCTCAAAAAAAAGATTGTTAGTTTTGTCTAACGCAAAGTTTACCTGAAAAATCAAATACTCAATTTCGACAAATAGTGAAAGTTGTGAGGATCCAAATTATGTCCCGAAAGATGCATCAAAGTAAATAATATAAAAATAACATAGTTAAATTTTTATTTTCGTCACATTTCATTTTCTAACTTTTGGATTTACCTCCCTTCGATAAAAAAGCTTCACTTCCATTGTGTGCTTGTAAGAGTGAGGCACACTGCATACATTTTTGTTTCAATAGAAAAAGTGACTTACTGTTTATGAAAGAATATAAAAATCGAATTGTTCTATTGATTTTGTCGTTTGTCCTTCTAATATGCAAGCTGAATGTGATACTATTTTGCCATTGTATAGATTGGGAATTGAACTGGAAGTCCGAGTTTGGTAGATGACAGGACTTTCTCTTTTTGGTTGAAGTAAACTGCATTTGTTTTAGGAGCATTAGTGGTTATCTATCTTCCACTCACTACAGTTATTGCCAAAATAATAAATGGCAATGTCATCTGCAAAAATTAAAGTATTGCAGTGATCAAAAGAGGGGGACATCGTAGGTGCTAATATTTATGATATAATTCAATCCAAAATCAAGCAAAAAAAATCTATAGATAAAAATCTGCTTATGATATAGGCAAGGTAGGTAGGGGTACCGTAATATTAATGATTTTATGAATAAGACTTTTGCACCATGCAGTGTCAAAGGGCGCTTGCACTTCCAAGGTAAACAGACCGATGGATATTTTTAAGTTTAATTCACTTTTAACAAATATTTTAAGCTTGTTGAGCGGGTGCACGTAACTATAGTATTACTATAGTATTCTAAATGAATGGAAAATTCATAATGTTTAAGCACTGATTGAAAAGAAAAGCTAAAAATGTAAGTGCATTCCTGGGTAAATATGTAATTTAGGTAAATGTGAATGGTATATTTTGTGGCCCAGGGAACTTTTTAGTATTGAAGAAATCCTATCATTTGCTTGATATTATCATCTGAGACAGGCAACTCATCTGAAGCTACATAATTGTCCATCGTGTTGTTAAAAAGATATTTATAAGTTCAGTTTTAGTTGCATATGAAAGCTATTCAGTCAAATGAAGTTTTTCTTCGAAGATTTTAATTAAAATATTGACTTCTTTCTTCTTCCTTGGTTATTGAAAACAATAAGTCTACTTTTCATTTCATTAGCTATAGTGTTAATTGCTCTATATAAGTGATAAAAAGATGATAAAAATTCTAAAGAAAAGATGAAAAGTAAACCACATCATGAAATCTAAACTTTCTTCAAATGTTCTAAGTGAAGTTATGAAAAGGAATTTGTTAAGGAAATATCATAACAAATAACGAAAAAAAAAAAAACATTGAGATCACATAAAACCCTAAGATTTGATCATAGAATAATCCATTTAACATACTATGTATGTCTATACTCGTAATTATATAACGAAGTGATCGATTTACCATTAAACATAAAAATAAAAAAAGGCAAAAAAAATTCAAATTTTCTTCTAATTTAGTATGACTTACTGTTTTGATATAAAATAAGATCGATCGATCAATCAGTCGTTTGTCATCATTATGTAGGTGATAAATTTTAATAGAAATTATTACAATTTCCCATTATGACGTCATTAATGTGGACTTACCTAAAAGTAAAAAGATAGAAAAAATTGAAAACATGAAAATAAGTTAAAATTGCATATATTTATAAATAAATAATTAATAATAATTATGATTATCATTAAAAGTGAGCAATGATAAATGAAGTTTTTATGTAACAAACTTACACATAAGTATATACATTATATATACTATATACTATTTACTATTTAAAATGAATGGTGTCAAATGGAAAAATACCAAAATGGCGGCTTTCAATTTCAAAATTCAACAGTCGCCATAGTGACGTCGTCGTTATCGTTGATGTTATTAGCACCGACGGACATAACGTGAAAATGTACTCAACCATGCAACTCACACACACACACACACACACACACACACACACACACACACACACATATATATATACACATTGCACACATATACAAATGTAAAGAGGGACTGCACATTATTGCGTGTGTCAACTTTTGCACTTTTTGTGTGGTTAAAGAAAGAAAAAAAAAAAAATATGGAAAAAATATAAGAAAGAAGGAAAAGAAAAATAAAAATTAAAAAAAAAAGAAACATTTTCACACGCCTCGTTGGACGGTGAATGACGTCGTCATCGCCATCATTGTCGTCGTCGCCGTCGTCGTCGCCTTTCCCGTCACCGTCACCGTCACCATTTTCTTCAACGACATCAAGTCGAGTCCACCGCCGCTACTAAAAGACACATAGGCAGACAAACTGACAGACAGACAGACAGTTGGGCAGACATCGACACGATACAACACGAGTGGCGGCTTAAAGTGAGAAAGATACATACCACAGATACAATTGAAAAGGGGGTGGTGGCGCAGGTGGTGTAAGCAAAGAAGAAAATTGCATGCAACTTGGCAAAATTAGTAGTGGGAAAAATACTACAATTTTTTGATGAGAGATTGAGGTTGAGGTTGAGGTAGAGGATCTAGTAAAACTTGTGAACATATAGAAGAACAGAACAGAATAGAAGAATATTGAAAGCAAACGAAGAAATCAACAAAATGAAATTGTTTTGTTTTTTCTATTTGCTTTTCTTTTCTTATACTTAGTACTTATTTAATTTTCTCTTGCTCTATTGGCAAAGCGCAAATTTTGTTTGTATCTTTGTTATGTTTCTTTTGTTTTATATGATTTCTTTTTTTTTTTTTGTTGTTCGTTCCTATTGCTTTAGTTCGCCTTACTTTTATTTGATTGCTTCTTATTTGTTTGAGTTGTTGCAATGATGGCTACTGGAGACAATTCCAAATTATCTTAGCGTTGTTGCACTTGTTTAAAAGGTAATTTTCTATATACATAAATGTGTGTATATTATATTTTCTATATTATGAATCGTATGACCTCCTTCTTCAATTTACATCATTCATGACCATCATCATAATCATCATTGTGATCATGATCATCATGACTTTGGTGATACTAAAGGCACCGCCCACCATCAACCATCAACCATCAACATACATATCCATGATGGAAGGCATATTTAGATATACATATGTATATACAATAGCTAAGAGTTAGCCTACCTAGGCAGGCAGGCAGGCAGAGAGGCACAGTTGGAAAGGCGTCCAACTTGAGTAAATGAAATAATAAAGAAATGTAATTTTTACCTATGCTAGAACAAAATACAAATTGAAAAACAAACGAACAACCCCTGAACCTGAGAAAGAAAACCAACAAAATAAAACAAACAAATAATGAATAGAAAGAGAGACCTCTGAAATGGGAATGGGAAGAAGAGTATGAGAGGTAGAAGGAAGAGCGAAAGTGTATCTTCGCCACTCATGAATAGTAATAATAAAGGACGAGACTATAACAACACAAAATAAAGAAATCATAAGGAAAGAAAAGGAAAGGACAGAGCAACAAAAAGTTGATGACGACGCTTCTTCTGGGTTGTTTGAGAATAAAGAACTCAGGTAAACCTTCTTCAAATGGTAAATTGCAGGGAAGCTGAAACACAAACACACACACACACACACACATACACAAGCAAAGTATCTAAGAAAAAACCAACAGTCAAAATCAAAATCATTCCAAAAGTAAGTTAGTACAATATAAAAACAGAGAGAAAAACCAAAAAGAAGGAAGAAGTCTAAGTAGAAGTAAATGAAGAGAAGCGAATAGAATAGAATAGAAGAAGAAGTGAAAGCAGAAGGACATGGCTATGGAAACAACGCACTTACTACAATATATGTATGTATATGTATGTATGTATGTATGTATGTATATGTATGTATGTATGTATATATGATAAGAAGAGAAACAAAAACAATTGGAAGCAAACGAAACCAAAGTAATCCAACCAACAATGGAGCCTAAACAAAAAAAAAACAAAAAAATACAAAAAAAAAGGTTTCCAAATCAAAAATAATAGAAAAAAAAACAAACCCTTCACACACACACACACACACACTTTTACATAAGTATGTATATCCATAGTTAAAGATCTCGTGTAAGTTTAGCTAGTAAGGAATCCAGTCAGCATAAGAATCATAAAAGGGGCTTAAATATACCACGGGAAAAAAGGGATGATGAAGATGAAAAGACATAAAACAACAAAGAAACAGCAAAACCAAAAAAAAAACAAAAAAAAAATACTAAGGTGGGCACCAAAGAAAAGTAAACGCAAAGACAGGAAAAACAACAACTTAAGGGAAAAGTTATTTGGTTAAAAATGAAGAGAGGGTCGGGTCGCTTGGTTGATAGGTTGGTTGGTTTGTTGGTTGGTTGGTTGGGAATTTCTTTTCAAAAAACCTACAGAAAACGCATTGCATTTGATAGAAAAAGAAGTAAGGGTTGTTCTTTACCCATACACACAGATATAGGTAGTGATGGTGGTATGCTCACATATGTGTGTGTGTAAACATATTTGTAGTCTGTTTAAAATACATAGTTTATAATGGTGGTGATGGTGTTGGTGTTGGTGGTGGGTTAAGAAAGTTAGGAGGGAGGCAAGTTGGCAATGATGGCGATATTTACTACTAAGATGGCAATGGCTCAACGATCGATGGTCGATGGTCGATGGCTCATGAGGTTTCATAGACGTGAGGATGATGATGATGATGATGATGATGATGATGGTACTAGTACTAGTTACAATTTACTTACTTACAATGTATGTGGTTTTGTGACTTTGTTCCTTAAGAGAAACGAAGATAGAATAACAAAGAGTAAGTGAAACATGAGAATGGTTAAGGGAGGGAGAGTGAGTGAGTGAGTGAATGAGTGAGTGAGAGAAAGAGAGAGAGTATATGCGTACATGTGTATTAAAAATGTAATGATGAGTGAGAATGCGCGCAAATGATTGAATGAGTGAATGAAAGCAAAACTATTGGTACTAAAATAATCAAAGGGGAAGAACGAACGCATCTGAATGAATAAACAAACAAACAAATGAATGAATGAATGAACAACACACACACATACACAGACAGCTCTACACACACACACTTATTAACACATGCCTATCTATATAAAAACAAAATACCCAAACAAATAACATAAAAATTGTTATTAGGGGGGCCTACCCTAACAAACAAACGATGATGACGTTAGGGCGATTGGATTGGATTGGATTGGTATGGCTGCAACAGCAACAAAATATTATACAATTATAACAACAACAACAACAACAAAAGGGAAATGCACAAATGAAAAGAAAAGAAAATTTGGAAATGCAGCCATTTATTTTGGCTTGTAATGTATTGATGTTGTTATTTGTCTATTGTTGTTGTTGTTTTTGTTACTGATTGTTGTTGTTGTTTTTGTTACTGATTGTTGTTGTTGTTTTTGTTACTGATTGTTGTTGTTGTTGCTAATATTGTTGTTTCTTTTCTTTTTCCTCAAAATGGCGTACAATTAAGTTTTTGAATTTCTTTTTGTTTATTTTTGCTTTTTTCCGTTTTTTTTGTTGTTTTTTCTGTTGGTTTTTGTGGGCGCCACCAAATAGCTTTTATTGTTGTTATTGTTGTTTTTCTAGTCCCTTTAACCCTTATTTGAGTTTTTGTTGTAATTGTTGTTGTTGTTGTTGTTGCTTTTGTTTTGTTTTTAGGGGAATATAACTTTGTTCATTTACATGTCAAATGAGCTTAGTTGATTTTAACATTTTATTTTCATTCATACATTTTTGTGCATGTCCGCCATATTTACTCACTTACGGCATACGCATACTATGTAGGTATAACGGTATCTAATGCATGTATTATTAACAGTAATTACTAGCAGTACATTGTTATAAATGACAACTGAAAACTGGTTGGTCGAATTGAATAGAATATATTCAGAACTTTATACATTTTTATCTTATGTACAACAGTTGAACCTCGTTTATCCGGACCTCTATTAACCGGAAACATCTGTTTACCGGCTGTTAAAGCACATTGATCTCGAAATGAATTGTAAAATTCTATCCTTACAGTAAAATAAACATCCTTGATTCGGCCTAAGGATCAAGGAGTAATTCGAAGCATTGAATGTCATTACCGTACATTGAACTTTCAAAAAATTATCATATGCATAATATGATGAGATCGTTAAATCTTCGAACATCAAGACAGCTTTGTGGATAGCAGCGGCTTCATGGGTCACTGTATCCCTTAATAGGGACAGTTTCGCCGTTTAAGGAGGATCTGCATCTATGTGGATCTAGCTTTACCACTTGGGGATCCTTAAATTTAGATTTTCGTCACATTTCATTTTCATATTTTTTCGATTTACTCCCCGCTTTCGCTAAAGAAGTTTCACTTCAAAAATAAAATAAAAATAAATAAATAAATTGTTAAAGTTCACGATTGAGAAATGTATCAAGACAGCTTTGTGGAGAACAGCGGCTTCATGGGCAAATGTATCCCCCCATAAGTTTTCAGAAACGTTTAAAATAATTTTCTACAATCTCAAGATTATGAAGATGCTCCAAACAGCCTTGTTCAGTTACAATAAGATATAATAACACCGCTTAAATGTACGACTAATGCTATATCTCAAAGTTTATAAAATGCGATATTTATAACGCATTATTTACTCTTAAATCTAAAGGCGAAATCTTAAACATAGTTCACCAAACCCATGAGAATGAGTTTGGCTCAAATTCTAAGCAATCAGATAAAGATTTGCTCAGGCAATAGGGGATAGTTGTGTTCTGTTAAAGTTCTTAGAAAACTACAATTGCTCAGATACTTTTGAGCTCTGAACAAACTACAAATGTATCGCATACAAACTCATTTACAAAGTTAAAAAGAAGTGATTTTTTAAATAAAAATATATAAAAATTATAAAATTATTTAATGTTGATTATCACAATGAATGAGGATCATGGATAATCGAGGTTAAACTGTAAAATAAAGCCTTCATTATTCATTAAAAAAAAAAATAAAAAAAAAAACAAAAAGAAATAAGGAAAACATTGCCACCATTTTAACTTATTCTACACGCATAAAATGGCATCAAACATAGCAGAGAACATTGATAACAGCCAACTACTAATTGGTCGAATAAGATAGAGTTTTCAGAACCAAGAACCAAGTTTCCATTTGAACTACAAGCTTCTATTCTTCTTCTTTATTATTTCATTTCATTTCCTTTTTGCTTGCTTTCTTTTACATGTTTATTCATCGTTTTATTATCAACAATCACATTGCGCTACAACAGGAAATCATCTCATTAAAAAAAAAAAATATAATAAAGTTGTTTACAATTCATGGAAATCTGTTGAATTAGATTGCATTACAAACAGAACTAAGCTAGAGATACGCGTAAAAGATAAAATGTCGTTCTTTTTTGACCGAGACCGACCGATAAATAATCCAAGAAAGAAAGAAATAGAGTCCTTGAGAATTCATAATAAACAAAAAGCTTGGAAGAAAGAATGAATAAATAATAGAAAAATAACAAGGAAATAAAAGGATGAACAAAAAAAAAAAAAAAAACAGGAATGAGAAGAAAGTAATTGATAACAAGAGAACAAAAAGGAATAAAAATAAAAAAGAAAAGGAAAAAATTAAAGGAATATCAAAGGAACTGAAAACCAGCTAAAAAGAAAGTAGCAGGTGCAAAAAATTGGGACACTCGACGATGAATTGAAAATAAAATTGATAAAATTGTTTATTAAGAAAATAAATTGAAATAATTTACTTATGCTGATTGAATCAATCAATCAGTGAAATAAAGCTAATAATGAAGAATAAAGGAAACAAATAGCAATAAATGAATGAAAGAATGAATGGAAGAAATAATAATTAGATGAATTGAGAGGCTTCAATTGGATGAATTAATTAAACAAAAATATATATAACAATAATAATAATATTCTCCCAATTTGACTGTATAGCTTCTTCAGAGCTAACCTTAGTTGTTTTTTTCCACTCAACAAAACTAAAGGAATTTGTGAGGAATACACTAGACTCAAAGAAATCAATGGGTATGTTGCCTGTAGACGTTCAAGCTGCCTTTGAACCAGACAGGCTAATACAAAAACCCAAACTTTGCACCTAATAACAATCATCAACAGTTTTTTTTTTTTTAACTGATTGATTCTTTTGGAATGACAAGGGCGGTATTAAGTCCAAGAAAAAAAAAAAAAAAATCACAGCCGGCGTTCTTCAAATTTTCGTCTTAGGACCCATATACCCACGGCATTTCTAAGCCTGATGAGACTGCTTTGAATACAACTACAGTAAGATTAAGTATAATCTAGAAAAAGTCATACAGTTCCACAAGTGGAAGGTGCGACCTACTTTACTCAAAAACGAAAGCCCTGTCATTTACCAAACACCAACGTGCATTTTAGCTCTGAATACATAAGATGGGAAAAGAAAATAATACATACACTGGCTCCAACGAATAATCGGACAAGGGTTGTGATTATAATTTTTATAATAAAATGGGTAAATTTCTTATAAAAACGAAATCTATTTTAGTGTATATTTATTGTTCAACATCTGATCTTTAATAACAACAACAAAAACAAAAACAATAAAGCAAGAATAACGGAAAAATTCATGATAATAACAAAAAAGTCATTTCTAAGTGTTCAACGAATAATCGGACAAATGAAGAATGAGAGAAGAAACTACCGTTATTCTGTAGAAATGTACTCTTTGTTGATTTTTGCTGTTTGCTTTTACTTCATATTTGCATTTAATAACAAGAAGTTGCAATTTAGAAGTATTATTTTGAAATGGCTCCAAATGGTAAACCAGCATCGTTGGACATAAGGTAATTGATTGCAAAATTAAATGGTGAAGGGAAAACACTAAGAGAAATTGCTGAAATTGTTGGAAAAAGCAAATCTACTGTCCACGATATCATAAACAGATATCAAAATGAGCAAAGATTGCATTACAAAAGTAGAAAGGGGCACGGTAAAATACTTAGTATAAGAGAGGAGCGATCAATTCTGAGGGAAGTAAAACAAGATCCCTTTAAAACCGCTAAGGATTTGCAAACTTCTGTGAAAAACATGAGTGGAAAAGATGTTTGCTTAAATACTATTCGCAACACATTACACAAAGATGATTATCATGGAAGAGTGACAAAGAAGAAACCATTTATAAGCCAGAAGAACAAAGCATTAAGAGTGAAATTTGCGAAAGAATATTTGTTGAAGCAGGAAGATTTTTGGAATACGGTAAATCATTACTTTTTATGTTAAAAACACTTTTAACTTTTGATTTAAAGGTTCTTTTTACTGATGCAAGCAAATTTAATTTGCATGGATCAGATGGCAAGGTGTATGTTTGGAGGAAGCCTAACGTAGGCTTTTTACCCAAAAACACCAAGACCACTTTTAAACATGGAGGTGGCTCTATAATGGTTTGGGGCTGTATGTCCAGTGCGGGGGTGGGTAATTTCCATTTCATAGATGGTAGAATGGATAAATTTGTCTACCTCAACATTTTAAAACAGAATGTTAAGCAAAGTGCAGAAAAGCTAAACATTCTAAGTAACTTTGCATTTTACCAAGATAATGATCCCAAGCATACTTCGGAATTAGCAAAGCTTCGGTTGATCTATAACTGCCCCAAACTGCTGCAGACACCTGCCCAGAGTCCGGATCTCAATGTTATTGAACATCTGTGGGAAGAACTTGGTAGGCGAGTGCACCGGAAAAAATTCAACTCATTGGCAGACTTAAAAGATGGATTGATGCAGGCATGGCATTCTATTCAGCCTGAATTATGCAAAAAATTGGTAGCATCTATGCCAAGACGATTACAAGCACTCTTGAAAGCTAAAGACTATGCGACAAAATATTAATTTTTAATTTTTATACCGTTTTTTTTAAGTTAAATTTAGTGTCCGATTATTCGTTGCGCACTTAGAAATGACTTTTATGTTATTATCATGAATTTTTCCGTTATTTCTTGCTTTATTGTTTTTGTTTTTGTTGTTGTTATTAAAGATCAGATGTTGAAAAATAAATATACACTAAAAAAGATTTCGTTTTTATAAGAAATTTACCCATTTTATATAAAAATTATAATCACAACCCTTGTCCGATTATTCGTTGGAGCCAGTGTATATATCTTGGATTAAAAAATCACAAAATAACCTTCAGCTAAGATCCATGACTTAACATCCACTTCATGTTCCAGCTTTTCAGAGCGAGTTGCTTCTTCTTTCTTTTAATATGCTCGAGATACTTTGCCTTGAGCTTAATAGGGACAGTTTCGCCGTTTAAGGAGGATCTGCATCTAAGTGGATCTAGCTTTACTACTAAGGGATCCTTAGTTTTAAATTTTCGTCACATTTCATTTTCATATTTTTTGGATAAAGAAGTTTCACATCAAAAATAAAATAAAAATATATAAATAAATTGTTAAAGTTCACGATTGCGAAATGTATAAAGCACCCAAGTGTTGATTCAAATGTCATTACATTATGAAGAAGAAGTAAGCTTGCGCTGTCTATTTTATAACAATAAGTCATGTTATTCCTTCCTTTAATATTTCAATGATATTTGCATATGACTTTAATCCATTAAAACTTTTAATTCTTAAGAGGTTTAGTAAGCGAATTGTTTTTGTTTTTTTTTTTTTGTAATATACAAAACCACCAGATTCGCAAAATTGTCTAATACAGTGAAATTCTATTTTAATACTGAGTATGCTTTGTACCTCTATGATATTAAGGGGTTTTTATTTTACCAATTTGATAACACTTTTTTTTTATTTAAGCACAACAGCGGTGTTGTATCAGATAGTTTGCTTAATAAGCGACGAACTCAAATTGGTTTCTTGAAGTTTATTGGACCACCAATTCAATTCTAATATTATTAAGAAGTAACAAATGATATACACTTCTTGTGCCCAAAGTAATGGGTAAAGGACTCCACATCAACTGCTGTGGATAAAGGCAATGACATATCATCTCATTTCAAGATGTAAACTCAAATGATATAGAAGAAAAAGAAAATGATCTAGCAGTGATAACATTTTTAAATAAGAGAAAACATAAAGATAAATAAATGTATCTATGAATTAAGAATGCTGGTGTAAAAGATTTAACTTAAATGGAGATTATAAGCGAAAAAATTAAACAAGAAATATATGTAGATATAATCTTCAAAATCATGTCTTTTGCAGTTATGTTTTCTTTGTTCCTATCTCCTCTTAATATCAAAAACTATAGCTAATACTATTCTGCCTATACTTTGTAGTATGAAAAATAAGATACAACGACAAAACGCACTGGTATTTGTTACAAAAAAAAAAAATATATATATATATATAAATCAAAAAAGGGAAAAATAAAAAACAAATTAGTTAAGCAAAAACACAATTTCCTGAAAATTACTTTGTCTGGTTGTCTGTCTGTCATTTTTGTCGAAGTCTAAAATTGGTTGGTTGGTTTGGTTTGGTTGACTTGGTTTGGTTCATTGAAAGCCAATTCACAGTCAATGGCATTGGCATCGACATACTCACCGCAAGTGGGCACAAAATGGGTATGTATACACGCAACTAACCGCCCGATCTGATTCAATCTGATTCGATCTGCTCGCTGCTTGGCCTGACTGCTCGCCATTGCTCGCAAGTTGCTTGCTTACTTGCAAAGCCACAAACTTTACGCAGTCAATTTTAAAAGCAGCAATCACTCTGTCAGTCACTCACTCACTCACTCACTCAATCGTTCATTTGTTAAATCATTCAGTCAGTCAATCAGTTAGTCAGGCACTTTGCTATTTAGTCACTCAGTCACCTAGTCACTCAGTCGTTCATGCCGCTGTCTGTCATTGTTGCCTGCTTGTCTTTCATCGTCTCACCACCCGGCCGATCCGATTCGATCCGATTTGTCTGTCTGTTTGTTCCTAATGTTGTTGATATTGCCGTCATATAACTTTGACTGCTGCGGCTGCACACTTGAGCGATTTGCGACTTGGCGCAGAAGCGTGTTAACCTTGAAATGCGTTCGCTTTTTTGCCTCTTTTATTATTATTATTATTATTTTATTTCATTTTATACTTATGTTTATTCTTTTTTTTCCGCTTGGTGTTTCTTTCTTTTTTGTTCAAAAATTATAATGGCAAAACGCGCGCGCCGTTCAACACAAAAAATTCTTTACCGTGTTTAAAAGAGTGTGGAAAGAGAGAGAGAGATAGAGAAAGAGAAAGGGAGAACTTCTAACAAGTTACAGTGGGGCAAGACAAGGAGAATATTGCGCGTGCGCGCATTGAATGCAATCAAAGCGATTAAATATGAAACGGATTGCTTTGCTTTACTACAGAGTAGCGCAGAGTAGAGCGCAGCTTGACGCACATACCTAGAAACACACGCACACAGGCACACAGACACACACTTAGTCACATACATATGCATAAACTTAGCTCGTTTTATATTTCCCTTTCTTAATATTAAAATCTCGGCTTTTTTTTTTTTTGTTTGTTAGATTTTTTTTTTTTTTTTGTTTAGATTTTTTTTTTTATTTATTTTTATTTTGTCTTTGTATTTTTCATTTTTTTTATTTCTATTTATTTTTCGTATTTTGCGAATTTTTGTGGTATTGAGTTCCGTCATAAAACGACACGAAACAAGACAAGATCAGACGAGACCAGAGACCAGACCAAAAATTGCAAATCTTTTGAGATTCAATGTCAGTGTCAAGTTTAGTAATACAACAAACATTAAACCATTAAAAGGCGCAGCGGGTTTTGTAGTTTCTTTATTGAGTTTTTCTGTATTAGTTTCTTTACTGATAGATCTAAACTCTATTATACACTTCCTTAGTTGGTCGATATGACTAATTCCAATACAAATGTACAGCGCCTATTGAAGGAACTTATAGTGTCCAAATTTCAGTTCAATAGGACAAAAAACAAAAAAGTTTTTCTAATAAGAACCTGAATTTTAATGGGGGTTTGTATGGGAGGTACCCTCCATAGTGATCCGATCAAACTGAAATTTTAACAGTATAAGTTTCTGATGTATAGCCATCAACCATGCAAATTTCAAGATCGTGGAATTACTGGATCGTGTAGCTGCCATACAAACCAAAAAGTTTCTTTAAGGGGGACCCCTTTTAGTTTTTGAAAATATTTTAGTTTTAGTATTTGTTGCTAATACCCGGATAGAACTACACATTTTGTGAAATTTTCAACTCTTTAGCTAATACGGTTCATGAGATGTAACCCGTGGACGGACAGACGGACAACGAAATCTCTGCAATAGGGTTCCCTTTGGTATCCTTTGGGTCCGGAACCCTAAAAAAGGATCATCAATCAAATATATGTTTCTTTTAGAATACATTTTTTCATGGAAAAATTTATAGCGATAGAAAATATAAATCTATTCCATTGAATACTTTACCAGACGATTTATAATTTAAGGAACTTTTACTTGGAACTTGGCACTCGTTTAGTGCTCAACTCCCTTATTATCATTTGTATTGAACTTATGCTTATCCTTTTTGGGTGGAATTAGATTTTCTTTGTAATCAATATGACAAATTTTGAGAATTAGGAAAATCTACAATAATTTGAAAACAAAGTAATCATCGAAATTCTCTTTATCTTTCTATAAACTTCTAAATCTAAACACATTTCATCGTCATTTTATTTTTTTATTTTAGTCATTGTAAACTAAACATCCAAATTTCTATTCAAAATTTTATTTAAAAAAACAAAAAAAAAAAAACCAAAATTTGAATATAGCGAAGAAATTTTAAGTGATAAATCTAGATTCGTGGTATTTATGTTAACCCAAGCGTGGTCCTAAAATAAAAGAATAAAATTGTGCGCAAAGTGTGCAATAAAATAATTTGTATATTATTTCCCCAGCGATATGATAAAAAACGATCAGTCCATTAAGCAACTAGTTCAGACATTGGCCTACTACAAGCCAAAGTCGGCGTCTGATATTCAATATTACAATTTCCTGCGGGAATATTGCATTCTGAATAATTGCAGTGTGGAACATGGAATCGAACAGGCGGGCAAAGCTTGGAAGAAAGTTGATGAACGCCAAAAGAAATGCTATGAATCGGTAAGTAAGCCTAGGTTAGAGGAAAGGGTACGATTTCTGTAAAATACGAAATTTTTATTTTTGGTTAGAAAATGTGCGCACTTTTACCTATACCCGTGCCATTGAGTCATGTCTATGATGCATTACGTGATGAAAGTAGTGGCCTTCTTACCTTAGGCAAAATTGAATCGGGCAAAACGATTAAATATGTTGTCAAATCATTCAATCCCAAGATCTATGAACGGAACCGCGCACGCCGTGAAATGGAACGTAAGTACTCAGCATTTTTCGAAAACGCTGCAGACATTCCAATTGATTCTGGATTCTTGGCCTGTGGTCGTCTGCCTAGGAAAGTTCGAAAACGCAAAAACACAAAACTAAAGGAGAATAAGAAGACAGGATCGAAACAGAATAATCGTAAAAAGCCAACTCAGAGTCAAGGAAATATCATTACCAATCCACCGGAATTAGTGCCAGAGAAATTACAAACTAATTCAACTGTGAAACAACCAACTGGTTATGTCACTCCAGTACCTAAACTCAACACTGCGGCAATCTACTACATTGATGATTCTGATTTTGGAGGTGCTGGTGATGCTACTAACAAAACACCAAGGACAAAAAAACTAAAGAAATCTATTACCAAGACAAAATATTCAAGAAAATCGAAAAAACCAATCGATCTCTGATTACAATCAACAGCATTTTGTCGAGTTGAAGCAAATGGATTCATCAAATACAACGAACATCTGCCAAAATCGGAGAAGTTGCCTTTGTATCACGGCTTTGCCTTGACATGGCGTGATGATGTTTTACTTCTTCACTTTTTGGGCATAAAAATTTCACTTTTTTTGGCTTTGATGTTATCTTTTTTCTTTTTTCGTATTTTTGTTTGTTATGGTTTTCCATGAATATTCCACAAACATTTCTTAACACTCTGTATATGACGTACATTTAAACATTTGATTTGACCATGACTGTAAGTCAATGTAAACTACCTTGCCATTGTAATAATATCCTCATCAATACGAAGGATTACAAAATTTTTGTAATAAAAATCAGAAAAAACATTAAGAAATTTTATTTTTGTGTGATTCCTTTAGAACCAGTAATGATGATGATGATGATGCCTTCAGAATGGAAGGCCCAAACAAACTCAATAATTCTAACTGACTCACAAAATAATATTTATGTATATGCAGTTTTAATGAGGTTATAGTATTGTTTTATAGATTCCACTATGTTTTGTGCTCACATGCTCAAGGCAATAGAAAATACTGATATCATCAGAATGAAAATTTTTTTCTAATACAAGAAGTTTCAGGTTGTTTGTGACCTTTTGAAGTGGCTACGGGAGAGTTTTCGTGTGTGAAATAAATGTTCGATAAAGCATAATAATTTCGATAACAAAAAAATCTTCAGTTAACACTTCCAAAAATGACTCCCCACAAGTGTCGTAGATTCAATAAATTTGAAATTGAAATTTGCCTTTTCTAACAAGATGAATCCGCGCTTCAAAGACTCTACAGTGACAGTCTTGACTGTACGACAAATTTCTTCAATTCTCACGGGAAGCAGCTGGTGGCTCCGATTCCTCAGATGAATATGAATTACCATCTCATTCTAAATACAACACAAGATCCATCCTTGTGTAGAAAATCAACATGACCTCGAGATCCTAGAAGAAAAGATAGCATGATGAGTTCGCGGCAGGTAATGTAGATATGGAGGTATTGAGAACGTGCAGGCACATAATTAAAAATCCAATTTTAATGTGGAAAGACACTTTCCGATAAGACTTCAATTTACACGTACTCTACAGAAAATATCATAACCTCGGACAGAAGCCAGATTTTAGGAATCCGTGCCAAATTTCTGCTTTTTCTGGCTTCAATGGAAAAGCAATGGATAAGCAGATGTGGGGATTGTTTGGGATTGGATTTTGGTTTTATAAAATTTTGAACATAACCAACGCAGATTCTATTGAAATAAATTTTTCATTAAAAATTACGTTCATTTAGGAAATGTATCTCTAACATTGAATGGATGTTGTAGAAAAGTTTTCAATTGCAAAAAAAGTGGACTAAATGGAATTTTACAAGTTGCTCATTCAATTGAAATTGAAGTCTTCAAACTTATGTTTATCGAGGATATTCATGAGTTGTTTACAGACAAAGAAGATTTAGATGAAGAATTGTTCCTTGAACTGTTCCTGTGAATAATGGAAATAATTCAAAATCGAATTACAATAGTTTTGAGGCACGCTTTACTCTGAAAAACCATCCCTAACATTTAGCATTGGCCACAAGTCTTGAAGCATTTTCTCCTAAAGGGAAATCGAAATGGATGCACTGCAAATGAAGACTAAAGGTGACGATGACAGGCGCCACTTCATTTCTAACCATTATTCCTTCATTATTATTAATTTAATTGATGGTCTCAGGTCTATTCCAAATGAATAATTTTGATATTTATTTGCCCAAACAATCAATTTCATTACCAGTATTTTCCAAATGCTGTACTTTTGTCTTTAGATTTTTTTAATAGCCTAAAAATTCTTAAGATAGATAATGTATCCCTCAATAAATTATAAATATAATAGTATCTAAATAAAAGAAATTTCTTGATTTACAATATTTTAAAAGATTTGCATACTTTCACTGAAAGAAATTGTGTATTGTGTGGTGTGGTGTGGTGTGTTTTCTTTCAGTTTCAGAAATTTGAAGCAAATAGTAAGTCACACATTTTATACATAATAATGTGGGCAAATGAAATTCAAAGTATCTACAACAAAATAAACTACTATAATTTACCGTTATTTGTATTTAAAAAGAAAAAAAAAAACAAAACAAGTTAAATTAAATGAAAAAATAGAAGAATAAAAAAAAAAATATATAAGCAAAAAACGACAACAATGAAAAATACGCAAAAATTCGCAAAAAAGCACGCAGCATTTTGACCTAATTATAATTTTTTTTTTTCGTATTATGTTTTTTTTCGTAATTTGTGCGTGTTTGCAAAAAAAAAAAAAAGAAAAATTCCAAAAAAACACGAAGCAAAGCATCTAGAAAAAAATAGAATTCTATACTTGTGTATATAAGTTGATATATGTATGTATTGTATTGTATGTATATATGTTATAGAAGTTTCTTTTATCTGGCAATGAGTCCACACAATAATCATAGAAGAAAAAACCTTCAACCTTCGGTTTTGTCATAGTTTAGATACTCTTCGCTAGCAACACATAAGTATGAACAGACATGCAAAATAATAATGAAATAACAAAGAAGATACAACAAAGAAAACATACACACACATATATGTGTACTTTATATATTAAATTTTTTAGCTAATAAATCTAAAAAAAAAAAATACAGAAAAATCTATGAATGTACTGCACAATTGTCTGTTTTTTTTTATTTTTTTTAATGATTTTTGCATTTTATTTTAATTCAATTTTTAAATCCAAACCAAAACGAGAAAAAAGAAGGTTAACTTTGGCTATTCCGAAGCTCTTATACTCTTCACGCACTCCCCTAGAAAACGTTTTTGCCAGCGGTACTACTGTGATTGAGAATACAAAGTAAGTACACATACAACAAAGGTATCACCATTGAGACCGAAATATTTGTATGGGAGCTATACCATCCAGTAATTCTATGCTCTTGAAATTTACATGGTTCGTGAATATGGGTCAGGAAACTTGTACTGCCCAAATTTCAGTTCATAAATTTGAATTTGGGTTTGTATGGGAGCTATACAATCCAGTAATTCTATGTTCTTGAAATTTACATGTTTGGTGAATATGAGTCAGGCATTTGCAGTGTTCAAATTTCAGTTAAATAATACAAAAAACCAAAAATTTTTTCTAATAAGAACATGACTTTGAATTTGGGTTTGTATGGGAGCTATACAATCCAGTAGTTCTAGGTTCTTGAAATTTACATGTTTGGTGAATATGAGTCAGGCATTTGTAGTGTCCAAATTTCTGTTCAATAATACAAAAAACAAAAAAGTTTTCTAATAAGAACATGAATTTCAATTTGGGTTTGTATGGGAGGTACGTATATCTCCAATGGGTGCGATTCAGCTGATTCCTACTTGTAAAAAACTTTTCGAGTTCAGCTTTCTACCTTAAAAACTGATGCACTAGTCTGCATGCATACAGTCGGACATGGTTTAAATAAATCGTCCCGTCGTCCTGATCAATCTCCGATGTCTCATTCTGTCTTGTCCAAACTTCATAATAAACGTAAAATACTATTTACTCTGTGGAGGCATGTGAATGTATTATTTTTAAGTAATACTCTATGAATCAAATATATGAGCGTAAGTTCATACAATTTAAAACATTGGTGAACAAAAACTATTGCAAGACATTGTGCCTAGAATGTGAGAGATTCCCATATAAACGGGAGGATGTATTCACTAAAATCTATGAGAAATCTTGAAAACTCCACGGCAATAAGTTTGTTGTCCCTTCTTTATAAACTTCTGACTATTGATAAACTAAGGATTCTTTACATAGTCATTTTCAGTCTTCGATTCAGTTTTAATCTCAGTTTCAGTTCGATAAGAGCTTTGTTTTTAGATGGAGTCAGTTTTATATGTGTATACTCAGCCATTTTTCCAACGATTACATATAGGAATTATTGAATTCTCGAACATTTCGAACTGAACCTAAACAAAGAGGTTTGGCCATCTGGTCAGTTCTCAGTCTCCTTTACAGTTTTCGCTGTGATTTTCTCTTTGTACAAACCTTGTAAAAGGCCCCTTAAAGATATACAAGTTGAAAAATAGAAGATATAGGTAAATATCTTATTAAGTTGCCAATAAAACGATCTCTTGTTTATAAATGAACAAAAGCTCTGATGTTACTTTCATAAAACTTGTCTAACTATGTCTACTACTTAATTATTCCATGCCCATGTTTCAGTGAATGTGATTTGATTTGGATATGTTACTCTAAGCTCATGGCTTAAAAAGAAGATACTTTTATAATCGCTTATTTGAACCAGATCATTTTATAAACTGATTTTATTACTTTCAATTTAATGACTTTTTGGTCACTTATAAATTTTTAAAAAATTCCTTGTTTTTTTTATTGTCGACTGGTGATGAGAACTTGATCTTTTTGGATCAAATGTTGAATTAGTCTATTTTGGAAATACTATCCATATAGCAACTGAACTCTATAAATAATCTTACAGACTAGCTTGCTTAGAAATCAATCTGTCCGAACCAACAGAGGAAATAGTGTCTTCAGGTATTTTAACAAATAGTTTCTTAGACTTTTCTGAATAAAATATTGTAAATATATTTCCTTGACATATGAAGAACAGAAAATAATTGTTTATGTTGCCCTGGCTTAACATTATTTTGATTTATGATATGGCGAATGTGGTGCAACTGTAGTGCATCTTAGTTTTACCTATCCATTGAGATGATTCCTGGGCGGCATAGGAAAAATCTGTGAAAAGTTGGTGCAAAAAAAAAAAATAATTTTTCTCCCTTTTCTTAATCATAGTCTTCCGTGCGTTAAACGTCAATTTTCTAATTCTAATTTTTTTTCTCCATACAAAATATTACTTCGAACGATGGAAAAATTTTAGATTTTGAAAAAATTCATCATAGTCACTTTCGAATTGTAATCAAATTTAGTTAGTATTCAGTTTTTTTTCGGTTAAGACATCACACAAAACTTCGGAACAAATATTTTATCAATTTTTCTTCTCGCAAAGAAAAATTTTAAGTTTTGAAAAAATTCATCATAGTCACTTTCGAATTGTAATCAAATTCAGTTAGTATTCAGTTTTTTTTCGGTTAAGACATCACACAAAACTTCTGAACAAATATTTTATCAATTTTTCTTCTCGCAAAGAAAAATTTTAAGTTTTGAAAAAATTCATCGTAGTCACTTTCGAATTGTAATCAAATTCAGTTAGTATTCAGTTTTTTTTCGGTTAAGACATCACACAAAACATCGGAACAAATATTTTTTCAATTTATCTGAGACAAAATTAACAGTATCGAGAAGAAATTTCTTTTTTTTTCTTTTTCTAAATCTAATAAGTGTTAGTGTTATCTGCTATGGCTTCTAAGGAAATGGAAACAAAAAATACCGATATTTCAGAGATGCAGGTAAGATTTTATTACTTTTATTAATTTGTTGGCTAAGTGGTAAAGACGACGCTTTTGTTATTTTTGAAAATGGAATTTATGTAGAGTGCATCCCCGAAAAAAGTTTCTACAGAATCCTGTAGCACGACCAATTCAGGAGATCCAACAGTAAAAGTTAGCGGTGCTAAATGGAAACCTGGGCAACTCCAGAAAAATGCAGATCAGTTAAGACGTCACAATCGCGAACAAAACAAGTTAAAAATCTTTGAGAGTGAGCTGGAAAGATTGTCCACGTTGCAAACAAGATTTTTGCAGACTTGTAAAGAACTTAAAGATTTGAATAAGTCTTTGATGACAAAGAAATTCCAACTTGTTGGTGCCGAGTTTAATAACAGTCTCCAATTGGTAGTCGATACGGGAGATATCGAAATAGAACCATTGAACTTACGTAAGGGCAAATTCAAAAATTACATTTGTATATCTTACACTAATAATTTCGTTTATAGCCAATGAAGAGGTAAATGGTCTTAAAGGCAGAATTCAATTGAGTTTTAAGGTTTGCCAATTCGAAATGATGCGTAACTTAAGGTGCATTAAAGATATGCCCAATATATCACACGAACTTATAGATCACATTAATGAAACCTTTACAAAATTTGTAAAAGATCAAATCGAGAAAGTTATGTCAGATGTTGATAGAGTATGTAAAATCCATCCAGAGCATGATATTGAAGAGGACTTGTTCCCAATACTTCAGGTAAGTACAAAAATATGTTCATCAGAAATCATACTAACCAATTTTCTGTTCTTTGAAGCATTCACATAACTATTTTCGTTTACTGAAAAATGCAGTAAATAAAGAAATTGCGTGGTATAGAGAAGACGTCGAGACTATAAGTACCCAATACCATAGTATCTTAGAGGACGTAAGAAAATTATATGAAGATTTAGATAAGGAAGTAAGATTTCTGATTCAAACAAATCGTAGGGATATCAATAATAGTATTTGTTTTATTTCTTTTTCATGTTTTTAGATGAAAGCAGAATACAACGAGGCGAAAGATATCTTAGCACGTAAAGCTATGTTACTAGAAGAAGAGAAAAAATATATTAAAGAAAAGGAGGAAGAAATTAAAAAATTTAACGTTCTCCTTAAACAGAAGTGAAGACAGACATCAGCTCTAGGCTAATTAAATGACCGTCTTCAATTGGTAATCAATAAGGGAGATGTCAGGCGGAAAATCTCTTAGCACGTAAAGTTATGTTACTAGAAAAAGAGAAAAAGTATGTTAAAGCACAAGAACAAGATATAAAAAAAATGTGAGCTTATCATTGAACAGAAGTGAAGACAGACATCAGCTCTAGACTAATTACAATAGATGTAAAAGATTTTAAATTTGGAAATTGTGCGTGTTTGTATCCCGGTCTCATGTGGTTTTTGTGTAAAGAGTTTGTTATGGTAAAAGAAAAGATCTAGATTATACGAGTTTGTCCAGGTATCCTGTGGTTTTTGTGTAAAGAGTTTGTTATGTTAAAAGAAGAGATCCAGATGATGTATATGTTTGTTTATTTAGTATAACCTTGTATTGGTACAGAAATCATAATAAATACAAAAAAAATACAATTCAAATTCTTGTTGTCTTATTTATAATTTATAATAAAAATTACTATTTAATTCTAAGGTTTGGTTTATGTTTTCATCCTTAAATAAAGTGAAACGAATCTAACGAATTGTCTAGACGTAGACGCTAAAAACGAAGCAGACCAGTCGATCTGACCTAACTTAGGTTACGGGTGGTAGCTCTCAAAAATGAGGCCTAAGACACCCAGTAATCCAGACCATTATGCAAGAGACCATTCGAAAATGTTCGATATTGTCCACTGCTTTTTCCCTTCTTATTGTTAAAAATGTACTTAGTGTTTTCTTTTATATTTAAGATATAAGATGTAGGAAAACAATAGGACATATCCAATCGGGGGAAAAAAAATTAAAAAAAAAGTGTATTAAATATTCGTCTATACTCTGGTTTTCTTTTCTTCTTCTTCTTTTTGGCAAATGCTTTTTTTTTACTTTATTAGATTTATGTATATATATATTTTTTTTTTTTTTCATTTTTCTTATATTTGCTTTTTGGTCTTTTCGCAAATTTTGCAAATTTTAATTCCGCATTTGAAGCAACAACAATAACAATAACAACAATAACAACAACAACAACAACAACAACAACAAAATATAAAAGCAACACTCAGAAAAACGCGTTGTGTATACAAAGGCAAAAGTCACTGTCAGCGTCGTTTCAAATGATGTTGGTTTTGTGTTTGTTGTTAGATTTAGTTTTATTGTAGATACTTTTTTCGTATTCTTTTTTTTGTTTGGTTTTTTTTTTTTGTTTTTTTTTGCCTTCTAAATTTATAGCCCGCTTACGCATATACAAACGAGTATCACATCAAACAGCAGGCATAAAAGCAGGCAAACGTTCGAGATACGTTGTAGTTTATATAGAAGAAGACGACAACGAAAAGCAGCAGATATAAAATTTGCAAAAACCACAAAAAAAAAAAAAAAACCTATTAAAGTAGCGAGAGTAGCTTTCACACACACACACACAAACACACACACATATATACTGTGTACATTTATATTCATCTAAAATCAAGTGAACTTTGTTGCTTTCATTTTTTGTTGTTATTTATTTAGTTTATTATTAGATACACTTTACACTTAATTGAAATATGTATATTAAAACACTTTAGTCTTATGTTTGTAACACATCGAAAACCCCATGAAACATTAATATGAATGATCGAGATATGGGAAATCAATATTACAATGATGCGCCCAATAAATTGTGTGCCCGCCATACAAATTTGAGGCATCACTCTCGCTTATGAAGTATAGACTTGCTAAAGCAAGGTTGTATGACGTATCGCGGGAGCTCCATGTTTTTTCGACAACACTATCCTACATACATAGAGATTTGAAGATCCACAACAGTATTTGATGAAATTTCTTTACCCAGCAGCTGTTACAATCAGCTCACATACAAGTTCCGACACAACTCAGACTAAAGATCTTGTCCAAAGAAGTATGTAGGTAAATTTCCTTTATTTTTAAGAAGAACTTTAGTAAATAATCATTAGATTCATTCATTGACCAAACAAATGTTGGAAATGTGCATCGGAGACTCCACAAAATATTGAATATTGATATAAATGATCGGCATTATTAGATATGGAATATCAATATAGATTAGATTAATTCACGTCAATGTGGCCTCGAATGGGCCTATTACAAAAAATGTTCTTCCAAGATTCTGGTATTCATCAGAAAGTCCAACATTTTTATCGGAGATGAATCTGCAATTTCACCTAGTGCGTAAAGAGCCGGCTCGGAAGAGAGAAGAATTAGTGCGGTAGGTTAGGTTAGGTTAGTTTAGGTTATACAGATTGCCCGTGAATACACGCGAGTTTACCCAGTGGCCTTACGGCATCAGGCCTGTTAGGGGAAAAACAAGAGAAAAAAGGGAAGAAGATGATGGGATGGTAAAATTGGAATGGGAATGGGAAATAATTATCTACAAAACAAGCCAGATCCTCCAGTGGGTCTCTTACCATACTACCCAAGGCCTCAAAAAAGAGTCTTCCAAAGAAAGCGGGATCGCCTTCTGTCACACAGGAGGTGCTAAATGCTTTCTTCTTCCTCCTCGTTTTTTCAGCTACGACAGAAATCCTGGTGATTAACGTGCAGCCTCTGAGCCACTAAAACTCCTGTCATTTATCCGAATCATTTTCTTGTTAAAGTGTAAGAGTTTGCATATCTTTTTTGACTGATAGGAAGGCCAGAGCTTATTAGCGATAGAGCACCCTGTTACATCCTTAGTGTCTTCTCCCAATTCCTATAAAATATCTTGCAGGTGTCTGCTTACGTCCTTAACTGCCCGGGGGATGGGCAAAGCCAATCACCTTCTAGCACACTCATCCGCCATTTCATTACCTAAGAAACCATAATGGCCACACACGCAGATTATCTTTATTGAGTGCCGTCTATCTCCGTGTTACAGATGATTTTACCCTTAATACTATGGGCGGATAGAGACTTAATAGGAGCCTGGGTGTCAACATAAATCGCTACATTCCTAGGCTGCTGAACAACTTTGCCGCTTGCCAAATCGCATAGATCTTCGCCTGAAAAACACTGCTCCAATTAAGTAGACGAAAGGAAAATTGGGCTGTCAGCTCCTCCGAAAAGATGCCCGCGCCCGTACCTTCTTCCGTCTTGCAGCCGTCTGTATAGATTGAAAGCCCGTGCCGTACATAATAAAATCAAACAATGTACTATCCATTTCTTTTTCCAATTTGTGTAAAAATTTTTGCAAATAAACTTTTGATTTTGTTCATTTAAACTGACAACTAGAAATCCTAACTCTAATACCTTTAAAATGTAGAACCAAATTAACGAATGACAAAGAGTTCTTCACACAAATTGCACTAAAGAAGTGAACAAATCAAAGTAAAATATGAGCCTTGATTGTGGACAGGCATGTCCACCAAATTAAACTCAAATAAGTATGATTGAATTCATTCAAACTGGTAAATTTTTCATTTAAATTACATTGCGCCATCTATTGGTTCATAGCAAATGAATAATAAAATAGATACGAGATTTTTACGAGTATTTCATGTTTGTTTAAGATTCATTCTAAGTATAATAGTGTTTGTAGTTGTTGATGTTGCGTTACGATTACGCAATGCGTTGTGCGAAAAGTTTAAACGAACAACGTGAATAAGAGAAATAAACGAAAGAAACAACAACAACAACAACAGCAATAATCACAAAATAATAATAATAATAATAATAATAATAAAGAAAAAAAATTCGCTAAAAATTTAGTTTCCGAGTAGCAACAAAAGCGTTGCTAATATGCCGCTGTCGCTGCTCTACGATCGTGGCTGCCGTCGTCATCATCATCATCATCATGATAGTCGTTCAAGCATATACAATGAACTATAGATATTTATATATAATATACTACATAAATACATACATACATATGTACTAAAATAGACAACACATACATATGTATGTTTCTTTCGCAAACTTCCCAATTGGAAACTAAATACAATAC
The DNA here is from genome assembly GCA_037043295.1 of Amiota minor. Classification (NCBI taxonomy): domain Eukaryota; kingdom Metazoa; phylum Arthropoda; class Insecta; order Diptera; family Drosophilidae; genus Amiota; species Amiota minor. The sequence continues at coordinate 840,354 of JBAMAW010002172.1, forward strand.
AGTAGAAGCTTAAGGCTTCCATAAATCTCAATTCCCAAAAAAGAAAAAAAAAAAAAGAAAATACTTCTAATCTTAAATTCCATAAAAATTGAAAATATTTTTACTTTCAATTTGTTTCCTTATGTATTTTTAATATATATTTAGCATTTTTTTTTTCTAATTCCAAAAAGGAAGGAACCCTTCTTTCCAAAACACTTACTTCTATTTTCTTAAAAAATAACAGAATTGCTTTAGAAACAAGTTTTACAAATGTTTTGATTTCGGTTTCAAGAACTAACTTCATAGAGTTTTCTTTTAAGAATTCATATCATTTTGTGGGTTAAACTTATTTTATAGACAAGAATTGTGTTTTAGCCCATTGAAAACAAGTTTCATTTCAAAATACAATAATATTTGCATAATGTTTTATAAGATTTTATACTGTTGTAGTCTAAAGGAAATCAATTTCTGTTTGTGGTAAGACAATGTTTCAGATATTTTTGAACTATTTTTGTTTCTTATGGATAATAAGAATCGGTAAGTGGTCATTTGTTTTCTTTTTTTTTTCTCTAATTCGAATCAAGACTTATTGAGCCCATGTAACAAAATTTCTATAAACTAGAGAATATTACAAAATTGTATTGTCTTGTTTTTTTTTTTTTTTTTTTTTTTTCTGTAATATTTCTAACAAGATTTTCGCCATTTCCCAAAAAATTTTTGTTTTACTATACTTGCACACTTAATAAATTTGATCTAGTTTTGTGTGTTCCAACTGTGCCTGTGCTTGACAATGACACTCAATAAAGCAAAAAAAATCTATCTACGCCACATAAACACATACATACAAGTGGATACGCATACACATAGATACGCATATATAACACACACACACACACACACATACATTGATAGCAGCAAATTAGTTCAGTAGGTTTCGCGTACAAACTTTGCTAACGCACACCGCCGACGCCTGTCATCATCACCACTTCCTCAAAACGCTCGTTCGGTTAGCTCATTCGCTTTGCTTGCGCGTTTCATCACATTCAACAAAACGAACGAAAAAAATAGAAGAACAAATACAAACGAATAAAAGAAACAAAGCAAAGCAACTAAGCAAATGGGCAAATGAATGAATGAAAAAAATGTGAGAGGGAGAGAATGAGATACATTAGTTTTTTAGCGCTTTGCCGAACATGATTAGAAAGAAGAATTCGAATTGGAATTGTGATGGGAGACGTCGACAACGACAACGACGATAGTATTTCATCATAAATACAATAACAATTTTTGCAAAAATGAAATTCGCACATTTTTTTGTCCTTGACATCATAGTTTGCAAAATCATAATCAAAAAAATAAAATACAAAAAGCATACAAAAATAAATACTTAACGCAGTTGCGTGTATTGTGCGTGGGAGATTGGTGGTCGGGTGTTCGGGCGGGCAGTTTGTCGGGTGACAGAGTGTGACGCTTCACTTCACTTTAGGTTGAATTGAATTCTACATTGCGTATAAACGTTAATTATGCGTTGGCAGATAACAAACAAACGAACAAACAAAAAATGAGTATGTACTTATTTGAATTGCGCATTGTATGAAAAGATATGTACAAATATGTATGAACATACATAGATATCGTAGATAGATAGATAGATAAATACAATAGATACAATAATATCTATTAACACACACACACACACTCATGATATACTTGTACATATATACAAATTTATTATACTACAATAGAATACAACAGTAATAGGCGTTTGTTCATGTTGTTTTATCGATTGTTTGGTCGAGCAATTGGTCGTTTGATCAGTCGGTTATAGAGTTAAAAGACTCAATGTGTAGGCGATACAAAATGAACAAATATTGTTTGTAGATACTTTTCTATAATTTTTTTTCCTTTTTTTTTTTTGTTTTGTGTGAAGATTAACTTTAACAAACATTTAACAAATGAACAAATCTACTACAATTCCAAATTCCAAATGAAACCAATGATAATCATCATCATGATGATGATGATGATTATGATGCTTATAATGATAATGATATTGCTGACAACTAAACGTTAACGATAAGATAGATAGACAACGGCAAAAGCAAATGTTTGTCTTGTTTAAAGTTTTTTTTTTGTCAATTTTTTTTTTTAATAATTTTCCTATTTAATTTTTTTTTTTTTTTTCTGATTTTTCATAATCATAAATGTATTTTCCAGATCTTTTCCCAATTTAAATTCTTGCAATTCTTTTTAAAATCTTAATCAAAAAAAGAAATTGAGTTTATGGAAAAAGAAACTCTGAAACAAAAAAAAAAACAGAAACAAAAAAAAAAAGAAGTTCCCTGACGCCTTTATTTCACCCATACATAGTACATCGATTTTTGAGATAAAGATCTGTCATTGCCCTCTTTATTCTTCTATGCTATATTCTTTTAGTTTTAAAAATATTAAGTATACGTATAATGTTTCGATCACTGAATCGAAGCAAAATAGAAATGTATACATAATTTTTCAATTTTCCATTGACTTTTTGAAATAAGGAACTGAAATTTTCATGTTCATGTTCATGTGCAAATCATATATTTTAGAATATACTCTAATAAATTTCGATCATTAAATTGTGTAAAGAAGTTGTGCACAGAATCAATTTACTATTGAATTTCTGAAATAATAATTTCAGATACTAAAATAAATATATTTTGATCATTGATAGGCAAAGTCAAGATTTCCTATATAAACTGAACTTATTTATTAATTTTAAAGTGTGAATTTTAAGTGAAGTTTATGAGATTTTAGGAGGAAACTTTAAATAAACTAACTGATATTTTTCTTTGTTATCAATTTCATGGATTTTTTGTCAAAAATGAATCCAACTCGCATTTAATATCTTCATAAAGCACCAACATGTGTAAAGTGTTTCATTATTAGATTTTGGAAGAAAAAATTTTTTGTAAATCTTCTTAATTTTTTTTTAATTGTATGTGTTTTTTATTAATTACAAATATTAATTTATTATTATTTTATATTTATCATATTTTTTTTTTAAGTTTTTCAAACATTTCAAATCGAATACTTTTTTATAAATCATAATATACGATTTTAAGCTCATGAGATATGTTTGAAGACTTGTATGTTCACCCGTTGTTGTTGTCTACATATAGTGATTAATTTGAAAAGAGATTAAAAATTAAAAAAAAAAAATATTATACTATTAATATATCTCAGTATATACAAAAAAATATCTGCATAGAAACATTAAACATTCATTGTATGTACAAAGCCCTGCAGGAATCACCAATAAATAAATATTAAATTTATCCTCTCTCGCTGAAACGAATCATGTTGCTACACGCAACACTATCAATAGTCACATTGTCTTTCCGAACACTTTCTCATATCAACACGTGTGGTGTTGTGAATCAATGATTTAGTTGAATTCGTTAACAAAGACAGTATGCTACCGAATCATAGCAGAAAACACGAGTTGACACGACAGTATAGAGACAAAATGAGTTGAATGATTCAAAAAACACTGTCTGACGTTTTGCCTTCTTGTGATATTCCTATGCTGAGTGTTATTCAATATGTTTTCAACTGTATTAAGTAATTTGTCTCAGTGAAATCCTCATTCTGTATCAAACAACTTTGCTATCATAAGTCATAAGTCCCTATGTCTCTGTTAATCAGTTTCAGTGTGCTTATTATTTCTATTGAAATGCATGCACTTATTTCCTCAAGCTCGCACTCACATTTACTTTGCTGTTGTATTAACATAACATTGTGGTACTGAGTCTTTGCGAGTCATACCGGAAGAAACGCGACACACGAAGTCACACTGAGTCATTCTCGAAGACACGCGCTACAAGACAGTATATTTTCATGACAGTGTGATACCGAATCATTCGATAAAACACGAGTTCGAGACCATGATTCATCAAAGTAAATAAAACAAAATAAATTGATTGACTCGTTTCAAAAGTACCCATGATTCGGTTTCACACAAGTGTGCACAATGAGATTGCCAACTTTAACATTACAGTAGTGATGACTAGTACAGGGCTCTTATGCTCTTGGTACAATGCATAAATATTTATGATTTTCAATCAATTTGAAATGAATTTCAATGAATGAAATTCAAATAAAAATAAAACATAGACATATTTTAATTCATGAATCACATAATAAATAATTTTCTGCTTTCTTATTTCCGGAGTTTTTTTTTTTTTTTATTTTTCTTTCTTTTTAGTTGTTGCCTTCAAGTCAAACGACGACGAGTGTTAAAAGTGCTTATTTTTTCATAATTTTTCATTGAAGTTATTGCATTGTGTTACTCTCTATATTGTTGTTATTGTTAGTATTGTTGTCATTGTTGTTGTTGTTGTTGTTGTTGTTACTGTTAGTATCTTTCCCTTGCATTTGTTTTAATTTGTTTAACCTTCGACAGACAGCCGCAGCAGAAGCAGACAGAGAACGCGCGCGTGTGCTATAAGCACAAACATGTTCAAGATACAATTTTCTAAACAATTTTTTTTTTTTAAATGTATTTTATTTTATTATTTTCTTTTTTTTTTTTACTTATTATTATTATTATTATTATGTTTTTTTTGCTTGCGTTATATAATTTTTTCTTCTAATGTCACGCAATTGCATTCCATTGGTGCATTTATTTTTCATTACATTTTAAATTGAAGGTAACCAAACAAATGCGTACGTGTCATTATGATTGGTAATGCACATATGCATTATTTTGTCATGGTGAGGGTAGGGGGTTGAGGGAGAAAGAGTGAACTGTTGTTGTCATAGTCCCCATCATATAAAACTTGGAATGTGAAAACTTCTCACATAGGTATATATTTTTTTATTTAACCTTTACAAAATCCCTTACATCACATAGTGAGGTTATTGGATTTATATTCCAATAATCTGGCATATAAATATGTATCAGAAATATAACTTATCTGAAAGGGTTAATATGGCAAAAAATAAAAAAAAATAAAAAACATTACTTCAAGCAAACTAAACCAACATACAATACATAAAACAAAATAATCTCATATAAAATATCTAAAAATACAGTACAAGAGAAATCGGGACTATATATATGACATATGAAGTAGAAAAAAAAAACTATACAAAATTATCAAAATATTGTTTTAAAAACTCGGCAAAATGAAAATCTTGTCTTGTTGTAAGACACACAATGAATGATCGAATTCAAAAGATAATGTAAATTTATTTGTATCTAATTAAAATTAAAATGCCACGTGGAATACGTTAGTCTCAAAATGAAAAAGAAAAGATTATCACTTTCAATTTTTAAAGTAAATTGATCAAACATGTTGAGTAATCAAAAATTTGTAGAAAATCCCAAAAGAAAAATATAGCAAAATATATCATATTGGTCGAAAACGGAATCTCTCAGAAGAATTAAAGCCTTAAATGTACAGTCTTCAACCATCTGCATTATTGCAGCATTCCAGTGCCACAAATATGTGTTTGGCAAGGGGGGGGGCAAGAAGAGGATAACTCTCAAAAAGTACTACAAGATATCATGACTCGTTAAGCGCTGGGACTTGGTAAAGCAACCTTCATTCAAGATTTATAATATTGACATATTGGAAAAAGTATATACAATATATTCTTGATTAGTTTGACGAGACGAGTTGATATAGTCAAGGCCATCAGTATACAAACTAGTCCCTCAACTTTTGAGCTAGAAAGATGATATATTGCACGATAGACACTGCATATTTGTTGAAATCAAGAGAGACCACTAACAGAAGTACATCCCATACAAACCCAGATTTAAATTCATGTTCTTACTATTGTAGAAAAAGTTTTTTCTTTTTAGTTTCATATTGATCACATCAAACTAAAATAAGAAGAAAGAAACTGTAATACCTTCTGACAAAAAAAAAGTACCCAGAATTTGTCATTTAGGTTGTTCGTGTTCAGTATTTTTCATTTTTCTTCTTGTTTTTTTTTTTCTCTGTATGTTGGTAGGACTGTCCTTAATTGCTATGCCAAAATTGAGCGCGATCTGTTAACCAGTTTGTTTACAGCAGCTGGTTTAATCAGTCCACCTTAGTAGTTCTCGGCGAATTTTGTTTGATGGAGTCTATGGAGTCATGCCGGGTTCCCCGAAGCGGCAATTTAAGTTTGGGGAACAGAAAAAAGTCACACGGAGCTAAGTCAGGTGAATAGGGCTGCTGGTCGATGGTATTTATATCATTTTTGGCTTTATAATCGTTGATAGTCGTGGCCCGATGAGATGGCGCATTATCATCATGCAAAATCCACGAATCCACCTATTGTTATCTAAGTGATCTAAGCAGTGATGCAACGCTCCACAAGATACTCTATAAAACACGCACTAAAAACAATCTACTTCTAAGGAGATTAGATGGACAGACTCGACAGCAAGATCCGATGCTCAATCAATGTAGTGTGAGTGTTTTGTAACCCGGTGCCCATGACAGATTCCATGCCAGGGCAATAAGCTTGTTTCATCTACAAAACAATTCCCAGCAAATGGATGGATATACTCGCACGTAGTTGTACAGTATGTACCAAAGGCATGTGGGCAGAACCGGAGCTTGATCAAATCCTTCATGTTGGGCAGCCTAACCCCTTTTTCACCCAAAAACAATAGGGAAAATAATTGATAGATATACGTGTATATGGAGAAGGTAGCTGGAAGCATTGTGGAAAGTGTAACACTTTAAATGTAGTAATAGTATGTAACATTTTGAAAAGTTGGATTGAAATTTGTTTCTTATAATGTGTCAAAAATTTGAACAAAAAATTTGAACAAAAATCAACAAGCCTTGGAAAAAACTTCTATTAGTTCATTAAGTTTTTAAGTTTCAGTGAGTGAATACAAAATTTCTCGAGCAGTAAAAATTTTTTTTTTGAATTTTTATTTTGTATATAAAATTTCGCGTGCGTAAAAGAACAAGAACCGCAATGGCATTAACGGATCGCCAAATAATAATCACAACTACTTTAATGTGCTGCTTTTTACATATCCTAAACTGGAGAATTATACCTTCAGAAAAACCATCTGATGTATCGGCAATGCTGTTTATTTGCTGTGCCATGGCGTCATTTAGGAAGCTGCAACAAAAAATTGGCATGCTCTCAGAAACTTACCGAAGAAAGATAGTTGCAGTGATAATATTCGTAATTTGTAGCGATATTGCAACCTTCGTTTCATGGGAGTTAATACCTAATGAAATTGAAGGAAGAGTGTATTCGATGATGGCAACAATACATGGACAGCGTATACGCGAATTTTCACCCAGTCTATTTTTGTATATTATGCGTGACATGGTGTACATAAGTAAACTTACTATATCAGGTTGCGGAGCATATAAATTATGCGTTGTTACGGAATTCCCACAAGTGGAAGCTATTGTGAGTGGCCTGACAATCGCTAGCGTTAATAGTCTCCGCAATCTCTATGCCAGACTTAGCAACCAGCCACCAATCGAACGGCAGTATTCCATTGAATTAAAGAGGACTTATGGAGAATTGAACTTGTCTGGGAAGAAGACTCCATTCACCATACGTTAGTGTCTACAAATCACAAAAAGCAAAAAAAAAAAAAAAAAAAAAAAGATGTAGAAGGGTTATGAATTCGCGTATCTCACCAAAAGTAAGTTGTGAAGCTAAGACTTTTTAATATTCCCTGTAAGACATTACTACTTTCTGAAAATAGTAAAAAGAAAAAAAAGGACAGAAACAGATGTAGAAATGTATATGATCGCGTATTGTACAAAAAGAAAGTTTTTAAGGTAAGACCTTAAAAATATTCCCTGTCAGATATGACTGCTTTTTGAAAGTAGTAATAACTAATGATCCACATATTTAACTACATAAGTACGATCAACATTACAGGGAGCTTTACAAGGTCAAATGAAGCCTAAAATTGTTGAATGCTTTTTATAGAACTGTGTGTGTGTGTCTCCCCTGGAACCGTGAAGTCCGGACAACCCATTCATGATTATAAGACACTGGCTATCTCTCCACCCTACATATGGTAAGACCCGAATAGATTTGAAATGCGATTTTACTACTTGATGACGTTCATAATTTCAGCGATTACAACACAAACATTCGCAAATCGGAACGAAAAATCAGGAGCAAACGTCCCTTCCCTTGAAAAGAACACGTGCCGAAACCTTCTTTAATTACTGTAAAGGCCTGACCACTATTGCCACATCTTATCAAATTACTAATGGCGCAAGCCGCCTGCTTTCGTGTTTCGAACTCACACTTGGCAAGATTATCAATTATTTTTGGCAAGAGACCAACATCAATGACAGCCTGCACTTGCGACTCATTACCAGCTGTGATATTTGAAAGGACCCTAACAGCCTCTTTACGTATCCTTTCATTGGCATGTGTCAACAGGTCTGGGAAGTAAGAGAGTGCCTTATTGTTTAGCAGCACTTGTGTTTGCTCATCTGATCCAGTTGCAATATTGCCAATGGCACGTAGAGCAATCGCTTGTACTATAACCTCGATGTGGCCAAGAAGTGGAATCAATTTTGGTACGAAACTACTTTCAATTACCATTTCGATGTGATCGTTACCACCTTCGGTCAAATACCCTATAGCCCATACTGTGTCAACAAGTATATTAGTGTCTGTACGATGGATCAGCACGTTAAGTGCGGGAAGGATTTCAACCACTGTTGTAGGTGGTAGTGGTTGATCCTTGCTGCGGCACAAATTAACAATGGCCCATGAGACATTGCGCAATAAAACAATGTTTTATTGCGAACTTTTTAAAAAATCCCTGTAAGATATGACTGCTTTTTGGAAGTAGTAATAACTAATAATCCACATACTTAACTACATAAGTACGATCAACATCACAGGGAGCTTTACAAGGTCAAATGAGACCTAAAATTGTTGAATGCTTTTTGTAGAACTGTGTGTGTGTATCTCCCCTGGAACCGTAAAGTCCGGACAACCAATTCATGATGTTAAGGCACTGCCTATCTCTCCACCCTACATATGGTAAGACCCGAATAGATTTGAAATGCGATTTTACTAATTAATAACGTTCATAATTTCAGCGATTACAACACAAACATTCGCAAATCGGAACGAAAAATCAGGAGCAAACGTCCCTTCCCTTGAAAAGAACACGTACCGAATTTTATCTGGTTTGTCTGAGGATAGACACTGGTATATAATCACAGTCTAATTTGATAATCAACAAACAAAAAAAAAACAGAGGTTTAAAAGATTATGTCGTCGTATTGTATTGTACCAAAACAAAGTTTTATTGCGAACTTTTTAAAAACTCCCTGTAAGATGTGACTGCTTTTTGAAAGTAGTACTAACTAATGATCCAAAAAATAAACTATATAAGTACGGACAACATCAATGGGAGCTTGAAAAGGTTAAACTAAAACAAAAAAATTTGTTGATTGTTTTATATGGATCTATCTGAATTGAAAGCGAACATTACTTGAAAAATAAAGACTTAACTAGTTCATGATGTGAATCCTATGGTAAGACCCGATTCGATTTGAAATGCTAGTTTGCACAGTGGCTTGCACCTGCATAGTGAAGATGCAAATGAAAAACAAAAAATAATCTTGGTTTTCCTGACGAAATTCGATTGGGTCGTTGTAGGATTAAGAAGACTTAATGATAAAATATGCACCTTATTTTGTAGTCAAATATCGATATAAGATTGTTCGAAATCCTATTATATTATATTTTTTAATAAAAACAGAAACATCAACAACAAAAAAAAAAAAAAAAAAAGAAATAAGAGTTTTAACTTAAAATGCGCAATACTTTTGATGGAACGCAGCAAAATGCAATTAAAAAATAAATTATGATAAAAAATCCACATAAACAAAAACAAAACCCTCACCAAGACACTGCAATACACGTGCGTGTCTAAATAACTTTGAGAATATGTAATCATAAAAAACAAAAGCAAATACAATACTATATATGAAGAGAACAAATAAACTACGAGAAATGGCTGATTCCAACAGATGTACAGGGCCTATATCAAAAACTTATAGTGTCTTAATTTCCGTTCGATAAAACAAAAAAGTCTTTCGAATAAGTAACTGAATTTTGATGGGTATTTGTATGGGAGGTGTCCTTGTAACCATCAACCTTCCAAATTTCAAGATCGTGAAATTACTGGATCATATAGCTGTCATACAAACCAAAATGATTCTTGTATGGGGATCCCTTTAAGTTTTTGAAACTATTTTAGTTTTAGTATTTGTTGCTGATGCCCGGATAGAATTACACTTTCTGTAAAAATTTCAATTCCTTAGCTATTACGGTTCATGAGATATGACCCGAGGACGGAGGAACGTACAACGAAGTCTTTGCAATAGGGTTCCCTGTGGTACCCTTTGGGTCCGGAACCCTAAAATAATAAGAGTAACTCTCTTAAAACTTAAACGTTTCATTTTTAACGAATGCGGAAAATTAGACCAAATCCTTTTGGCAAATTTAATAAAGTCAATGAAAAGGAGTTGTATGTAAAGAAAATTAACTTCTTTCATTTCGCTTAAAAGTTCATGAAAATTTATTTAAGGCGAGTATGGTATAATTTTAATGATTCAATTGAAGCAATGTTATGCCAACAAATCTATTTAAATCGATAAATTATAATTACTTGTGTAATTAGATGCCAGGGAAGCTGGGAGAATGCATTTACCCGGCTGAGGTTGAGTGCTGGCTCCTGACAGAATGTTTTTGTCCATTGTGTCCTAGAGGAACTGAGAACTTTTCTGAGAACTTTTGCAAGTCAAGAATTCTTTTTCTAAATGTACCAAAATTCAAGGATTTCTCAATTTATTGGTTTGATATTCAGTTTTATATTTAATTTTATTTTTTTTTTTTTTTTAAGTTTATTAATTAGTTGTTTTTGTACAAGTCATGACATTCATCCCTTAATTTTTCTCCCCTCTTCAAATATTGTTATATTCAATATTCTATACTTCTGTGGCATTCGTGTTTCATTGCGTGTATCTTTAGTAAAAATCTAAACATGAAAGTATGAAAACGAAAAAGAAACAAAATTATACAAGCAACCGCAAGCAAGCGAATGAACAATTAAATTAACAAAAAACAACAAAAAAAAAAATGCTAACACACACTCAGACATAGCGAGGAAGATAAGCTTTGAAGATAAAATAAAATGCATTTTTTCAACGCGTGTACATGTTTCAATGGGAAAGGCAGAGTCAGTCCGTCAGTCAGTCAGTCACTCAGTCAGTCAGTTAGTCAGTAAACAAACGCGTAAATTATATCATATAATATAATGTATTGTATATTCATACTATACAAAAGAATATATTTGATTAATCGAATGAATAATGACAGACTAAACCTTCAAAATACATTATACAAATGTTCATCTGCAAATACACAATAAAACTAGACTAAAGACCTTTAGTAATATACAAATATTATTTAGATACATGAATTTAATAATAATATACATATGTATACGAGTATACAAATTGTTATAATTTGTAGAAATTGTTCAACTTTGTATACAATTTCTATGGCAGATAATATTTCTATAGTTACCATATATAGATTTAATTCTCATAACATATTATGACATGAGTATCTTTGTTATAATTGAAGACATAACTTCTTCTATAAGAAATGTCATATTTAAGTTCCCATTTGGTAGCTACGATGATCATCCCCATGATCTTTTTACGTGGAAAAAAAAAAAAAGAAACAATTAAAGCTCCGCCGCAAATTCTAATTGGTGAAGTTGAAGAATAAAGAAAAGAAGGAGTTCCTCTTTCTACTATATATATATCGTTTCTAAAATTGGTGATAATGATTTCTTTTTTTGTTGTGTATGTTTGACAAATCTACAATATTATTTTCCAAGAGAAAACAGAGAACATCAACCAAAAATAAAAGAATAAGAGCAGAACAAAAAATGTAAGAGATACAAAGCAAGTTTGATGTTTGATTTGTAGACAGACAAATAAACCCGACTATCGTATACTCACCTACCATGTTGTTGTACACATCTATTATATATTATTGTATATGGAAACTTAAATAATTAAAATATTTCAAACAGTCTCTCTAAACAAAAACATAATGAAACAGATATTTCTGCATAAATGAAATACATTGAATCATCGCTATTAGTATGATGATATTCCATACATTTTGCTGAGTTAAACTAGCCTCCCTTCTTCATATACTCGTAGTTAGATATATTTGTATCTGTATAAACATTTTAAATAGGGTTACAGTGTATAAAGATCAAAAAAGAACAGTTATAGTACAACAGAACAGAATTGAAATGAAGGCAAACCGAATTAGTTTCCTGTTTTTGTTTCAATTTTTCATACTCTTCAACTTGACTTTGATTTTGTAATTTTTAGAGAGGTCAAGATTAAGAGAAATTAAGAGATCATCGTATGTATATATGTTTGATTGTATGTTGTTAGTCGAACATAGTTGTGTGCGTGAGTGCGTGCTTACAGTAAAGATCAAAATGAAGAGTACTAAAAAAAAAAAAGAAAAGTTTAAGAGTATAATGGGAGAAACGCCGGTAAATAACAGATAATCAAAGAGGTGTAAAGGGGGAAAATTTAAAGAGAGAGAGGGACAGGGGGAGTGACAAAAGAAAGGGCAAGAAAAAGAAAGCGAAATCAACAATCCTTTACTTTTATCGCTACCAAGTTCTTTCTCGATCACTTTCTCTCTCTCTCTCTCTCTCAAACTTTCTCTCTTCATAAACCATTCTCTATATATTTTTGTTTCTATTCTCTATCTATCTATCTACAATACATCTTTATATTTACATTCTCTGTTTATAGAAACAGTAAGCCTTTCACTGTACCAGGAAATTTCTATGTTCATTTCTTAAAATTAAAATACACAAAATGAAATAATTAAGAGAAAAACATTTTTAAATTTTTTTTTTTTTGTTTTTGTTTTTCCCTCTCTCTCTCTCTCTCTCTTTCTCTCTCTCATCATTTGTGATATTAACTGCACATATGTCTAACTGTTTAGTTTCTCTTGATTTCTACCTCAACACAAAAAAAGAAAGAGATTGGAAGCCGAGTGACATCTTAAAAAATAAAGTGTGTGATATGCCGCTTTTATATAAAATTTAGAGAGCAAAAGTGCGTATGGCATGCGTAAATGAGTGGATCAGTGGGTGAGTGAGTATCTGTGTTTATGATTTACTAGATTAAAAAATTAATTAACAAATTAAGAAAATAAATGAATTACACTTTGTTTGGCCGCGTTGCTCGTGATGAATCTCGTTATAGTAAACTAAAAATTGATTTCGGTTATGATGTGATTCACTTGTTCTTGATATGATTCTAAAATACCAGGATAATTGTAGTTTCTTTTTTTCAGAATTTCAACAGAAAACTAATGAAGTAGTAGCTTCTATTGTCAAAGTCATTTCTTTTGACTGAGTCCTCTGATATTTGACACAACATTTCCAGAACAACTACCTACAAGATTGATCACAAAGTCAGCTACTATTTTATGAACCATACATTCTCAGTCTCACTTGACTATGTCATAACTCTAAAATCCAATCCTTATATTCTTAACTATCTTACTGACAGACTATGCTCACTTGCTCACCGAAGCCAGAAAAGATCGTGAAGTTATTTACTACTTTCTTCCTTTCTTATTATCGCTGTGATGATAAATTCTACATTTCTTTTACATTTTCTAGGCTTCCGGACCTAAAGGGTTCCAAACGGAATCCTTCTTTGTCCGTCCGTCCATCCGTCCGTCTATAGGTCATATCTCTCAAGAACCGCTATAGCTAGAGAGTTGAAATTTTCATAGAATGTGTAGTTCTATCCGGGCATCAGAAACAAATACTAAAACTAAAATATTTTCAAAAACTTAAAGGGGTCAAAAACTCAAATAATGAGATTCTCTAAAATGTTTCAGTTAAAACTACTGCGTAAACTTGTTGGAGCACCTCGGTAAGTGGGAAACTCAATTTTACACACGATCCACGATGCACTAAAAACTCTCCAGGCTAAAGAGTCATGCAAAAGACTTTGCAGTCAACTTACTTGACAACAGCCTGCAATTTCGAAGATTGATTCGGCTGCACCATTGACTGGATTTGCCGTATCCCAATTTCAAGAATTTCATAGTGACTACAATTTTTTTTTTCATTTTCGGTTGACAGTGAAACATAGAAATATGACACTTTTCGTTTCTATCTCACAAATTTTATTATCAGAAAGCAACCAGGTAAGCAAGAGTCAAAAATAAAATCTGTCTTCTATTTATATTCATTCTGATTATTATTAGAAAAAGCTCCTGAAAAAATATATATTTTAATAAAATGCCAGAACGTCGGAATAAGTGCAATTATTGCAGCATATTGCTGTGGATTATTGTCACATTAACAATCGCAATAATTGCAATTGTATTTAAAACTTACTTATGGAAAATATACGATGACATCTATGGCCAAAAAATAGAGGAGCCAAAGCCGTGTAAGTAAAAATTGTTTTTATTATACGTATTGTATATATTTAATTTTTCTTGGCTTTTCTAACACAATATTTATATTTCGCATTACAGGGTATTCGTTTGGAATAGGAACACAATGAAGAGGACATGATTTAGTTAAAATTTTTCGTTTCGGTGCTTGTTGGCTACGTTAAATAAAATCAATAATTTTGATCAAACTAACCCGTTTTCTTATTAACACACAATGGTTTCATATCTACACTAGACGATAGGTTAGGTAATGCAGGCAGCTCGACGCAAAGATGTGAGTACACCTAGAAGCCTTGCGTCCCATTATGATGCGTGAATTAAGAATAGGGGGGCATTGATTTAGGATAATTGACAGTAAGATACCTCAGAGGTCACCCACAGCGTCTGGAGCCAACTAGAAGAATCAACGAACAATGGCAAACCTCCCCAGTGGCAATTCCACTAAATTGCCTAAATCGCCGAAGAAACATACAAGAAACATTTTGGTATTCCCATGACCTTGAAATTTAAATGGTTGGTGGCTATACATCAAAAACGGACACTGTCGATTTCAGTTTGATCGGATTACTAGGAAGGGTACCTCCCATACAAAGCCACTATTAAAATTCTAGTTTCTCTTAGAAACTCATTTTTGCTTTTTTTGTCCTATCGAACTAAAAATTAGACATTTTAAGTTCCTTAAATAGGCGCCGTACATTTGTTGGAATCAACAATATCGGCCTACTAGGAGAGGTACCTCCCATACAAACCCACCATTAAAATTCAGGTTCTTATTCGAAGTTTTTTTTTTTGGTTTTTTCACTATTGAACAGAAATTTAGATACTATAAGTTTCTGATATAGGCGCGGTACATTTGATGGAATCAGTCAAATCGGACCACCTCCCATACAAACCCCAATCTGGTACGGAACTCTCCGTATACCAGTCCAATTCGCACTTGGCCCATTTTTTGTATTATTTATTCTTATTGTAAAATATCTCTCATCTCTGGGTTTTACAGAACATAGCTCAGGGTTATCTCTAGCAAATCTTTCCAAAAACACTAAACATTGCGATTGAAAAATAAGTTCCTTATTGTAAATTTTTTGTAAAGATAAATAGCGGCAAATAAAGGAAATCAATGAATGAATTGCGAATAATAGAGAGAAATTTTCGCTTAGGTGAATAGAATTAGTCAGTTAGTTATGGGGAGGTCTTAATAATCGAGTTTCTACTGTTCCAATTCCAAGTTTAAAAAGTGCGTAAAGCAAAGAAAAGAGAACACAAACAATACTAGAATAATTTGTCTAATTTTTATTGTTGTTCAAATACCATAGAATCGTCTACCATCAATTTGTTGTTATTGTTGTCGCACGCACTTTTCTGTTGCTCTCAAAATTTGCGAATATTTTGCAAAGAGTAAAACTATGTTTCCTTTGTCATCGTCATCATCATCATCAGCACTCAGTCTCACTCAGTCACTCACTAATGTATGTATGTATGTATTTACCCATTCAGTCATTCGGTCAGTCACTTGTTACCTTTTCTATGAAATGTGCGTGAGCATGTGAATCTGTGAGTATGCTTAATTTCAGTATGAGAATGAGTGCGTGAGAGAGTGCGTACGTAGAATTTTGAACTGATTCGTTGTTATCATGCTTTGTTGTTACTGTTTTGTTGTTAGTGTTTCTGTGCGTTGAGTGCGTGTCGTTGATCTTTTGACAACAACACTACTACGAATTATGCGTAAAGCTCGCGACTTCTTCTACTCAATGCTGTTGTTGTTGTAGTTTCTATATCTCTATGCTGCTTCTGCTGCTGCTGCTGCTGCTTCTTCATCAACATTTTTGGGGTTCAATGAACTTTTTCGCGTCAACTTTTTTTTTAGGCTTTCGTTGTGCGAAACTACATATTTTTTGTTTGTTACTAGTGTTGCTATCGTTGTTGTTATTGTTGCTACTACAGTTGTTGTTGTTGTTGTTGTTACTACTGTAGTTTTTGTTGGCTCTTTATTTTATATTTTTTTTTTTTTGCATGCTTCTTCGTTTTAGTTTCTTTTTTTTTTTGTCTTTCTTTCTCTGCTTTTTGCGAAAAGTTCAATAGACTCGCGAATTTTTTTTTTTTTCGTTTTTTCTTTAAATATTTTTTCTAGTTAAACTTTTTTTTTTATGATTAACATTTTGTGCCGAAATTGTTATTGTAGTCTGCCTATTGGCAAAGAAGGCAAATTATGTTGGCTTTTTTTAATGCTTCAATTTCTTCATGAATATTTTAATTGAAAATATTCTAAGTTTTATAAAATTAGTATTAATCCAATTTACATACAAGAAATATTGCATTTTCAAGTCAATTGTTGCTGTTATATTTCCTTTGTGATATTGTAATGTTTAACTAAATTTAATAAAAGTTTTCTATTAATTGACATAATTTACCATTTGATTTGCTTGGAAAGAATCGCAAATGTTGTCTTTATAGACATTCTTTTGAAATTGATATTCACTTATGCATGAATCTATTAAGATTCTATATTGCTTTAGGTCGGAACAAACTACATACTTAACCATTCGATTGCCTGGAATAATACATAAAATGCATTACCAAAAGGCCAAAGATCACATCCACTATTTCAAAAAAAATCTACGATGATACAAATTTAGATGTGTTGTAAGCCAAGTGTATAGTTTAAATGTGAAAAGGCATGGCATACATCATCCGATTCTTCGGGGTAGTTCTATATTTAGGGGTAGTAAATATTTCCCAAATGCGAATGACTTGATCATCCAATGTTGTTTGCTGTAACATTATCCTTAACACAACATCAAAAGGAAGACCTTTTTAAAAATGTCCATTGCTGGAGAAATTTATTATTAAATATAAAACTAACTGTACTGTGATATAATTAAAACACATAAAATTATGTTAATAGCAATATAGTAATTCAGAAGTGCGATCATCAGCATATCCATCAACTTGCGGTTCTTCAAAAATCCAAGCGATTTGATCAAACTTGATCAGTTGGATTCAATGGAAAGCAAAAGAAAACTGTAGACCGATTATGTCACAGTGGCTTCCCGTGCTCAAAGTGTAAAGTTTTTTGTTAATGTTATAACTCTCAAATAAACATTATTTCCTCCCACCTTACACTTAATTTTGTTTTTTTTTTTTTTTTTTTTTTTAAATTAATGAAACAAATAAAAAAAATTTCTAAAAGGGAAAAAAAAAAGTTTTTCTAATAAGAATCTGAATTTGAATGGTGGATTTGTATGGGAGGTGTCCTCCCTAGTGGTCCGTTCAAACTGACATTTCAACAATACCAATTTCTAATGTGTAGCCACCAACCATTTAAATTTCAAGATCATGGGATTACTGGATCGTATAGCTGCCATACAAACCAAAATGTTTCTTGTATGGGGAACCTTTTAAGTTTTTGAAAATATTTTAGTTTTAGTATTTGTTGCTGTTGTCTATGAAAACTTCAACTCTCTAGCTATTACGGTTCATGAGATATGATCCGTGGACGGACGAACAGACGGACAACGAAGTATCTGCCATATAGTTCGCATTGGTACCCTTTGAGTCCGGAACCCTAAAAACAATATTCATTAAGAAACTAAGTTTACATATCTTTAACCTAAGAAAAAGTTTAATATTCATCTTTACTGGTTAACATATTGATCACATCAAACTAAAGTAAGAAAGAAACTGTAATACCTTCTGACAAAAAAAAGTACCCAGAATTTGTCATTGAAGTTGTCCGTGTTCAGTATTTTTTATTTTTCTTCTTTTTTTTTTCTCTGTATGTTGGTAGGACTGTCCTTAATTGCTATGCCAAAAATGAGCGCGATCTGTTAACCAGTTTGTTTACAGCAGCTGGTTTAATCAGTCCACCTTAGTAGTTCTCGGCGAATTTTGTTTGATGAAGTCTATGGAGTCATGCCGGGTTCCCCGAAGCGGCAATTTGAGTTTGGGGAACAGAAAAAAGTCACACGGAGCTAAGTTAGGTGAATAGGGCTGCTGGTCGATGATATTTATCGCGTTTTTGGCTTTATAATCGTTGATAGTCGTGGCCCGATGAGATGGCGCATTATCATCATGCAAAATCCACGAATCCACCTATTGTTATCTAAGTGATCTAAGCAGTGATGCAACGCTCCACAAGATACTCTATAAAACACGCACTAAAAACAATCTACTTCTTAAGAGATTAGATGGACAGACTCGATAGCAAGATCCGATGCTCAATCAATGTAGTGTGTGTGTTTTGTAACCCGGTGCCCATGACAGATTCCATGCCAGGGCAATAATAAGCATAAAGTGGGTCAAAAGCTTGTTTCATCTACAAATCAAAAAACCCTGGAGAAGATGGCATTCCTTCAATTTAATATAACATACTTGTGATTGGTTTTTGCTTGAGATTCTTTGATTCCCAGCAAATGGATGGATATACTCGCACGTAGTTGTACAGTATGTACCAAAGGCATGTGGGCAGAACCGGAGCCTGATCAAATCCTTCATGTTGGACAGCGTAACCCCTTTTTCACCCAAAAACAATAGGGAAAATAATTGATAGATATACGAGTATATGGAGAACGTAGCAGCAGTAGTGTAACATTTTACATGTAGTAATAATATGTAATATTTTTAAAAGTTGGATTGAATTTGTTTCTTATAATGTGTCAAAAATTTGAACAAAAAATTTGAACAAAAATCAACAAGCCTTGGAAAAAACTTCTATTAGTTCATTAAGTTTTTAAGTTTCAGTGAGTGAATACAAAATTTCTCGAGCAGTAAAAATTTTTTTTTTGAATTTTTATTTTGTATATAAAATTTCGCGTGTGTAAAAGAACAAGAACCACAATGGCATTAACGGATCGCCAAATAATAATCACAACTACTTTGACATGTTGCTTTTTACATATCCTAAACTGGAGAATTATTCCTTCAGAGAAGGCATCTGATGTAACGGCAATGCTGTTTATTTGCTGTGCCATAGCGTCATTTAGGAAGCTGCAACAAAAAATTGGCATGCTCTCAGAAACTTACCGAAGAAAGATAGTTGCAGTGATAATATTCGTAATTTGTAGCGATATTGCAACCTTCGTTTCATGGGAATTCATACCAAATGAAATTGAAGGAAGAGTGTATTCGATGATGGCAACAATACATGGACAACGTATACGCGAATTTTCGCCCACTCTATTTTTGTATATTATGCGTGACATGGTGTACATAAGTAAACTTACTATATCAGGTTGCGGAGCATATAAATTATGCGTTGTTACGGAATTCCCACAAGTGGAAGTTATTGTGAGTGAACTGCGAACCACTAGCGTTAATAGTCTCCGCAATCTCTATGCCAGACTTAGCAACCAGCCACCAATAGAACGGCAGTATTCCATTGAATTAAAGAGGACTTATGGAGAATTGAACTTGTCTGGGAAGAAGACTCCATTCACCATACGTTAGTGTCTACAAATCAAATCAAAAAAAGCAACAAAAAAAAAAAAGATGTAGAAGGGTTATGAATTCGCGTATCTCACCAAAAGTAAGTTGTGAAGCTAAGACTTTTTAATATTCCCTGTAAGACATTACTACTTTCTGAAAATAGTAATAAGAAAAAAAAAGGACAGAAACAGATGTAGAAATGTTTATGATCGCGTATTGTACAAAAAGAAAGTTTTGAAGCTAAGACCTTAAAAATATTCCCTGTCAGATATGACTGCTTTTTGAAAGTAGTAATATCTAATGATCCACAAACTGAGCTACATAAGTACGATCAACATTACAGGGAGCTTTACAAGGTCAAATGAAGCCTAAAATTGTTGAATGCTTTTTATAGAACTGTGTGTGTGTGTCTCCCCTGGAACCGTGAAGTCCGGACAACCCATTCATGATTATAAGACACTGGCTATCTCTTCACCCTACATATGGTAAGACCCGAATAGATTTGAAATGCGATTTTACTACTTGATGACGTTCATAATTTCAGCGATTACAACACAAACATTCGCAAATCGGAACGAAAAATCAGGAGCAAACGTCCCTTCCCTTGAAAAGAACACGTGCCGAAACCTTCTTTAATTACTGTAAAGGCCTGACCACTATTGCCACATCTTATCAAATTACTAATGGCGCAAGCCGCCTGCTTTCGTGTTTCGAACTCACACTTGGCAAGATTATCAATTATTTTTGGCAAGAGACCAACATCAATAACAGCCTGCACTTGCGACTCATTACCAGCTGTGATATTTGAAAGGACCCAAACAGCCTCTTTACGTATCCTTTCATTGGCATGTGTTAACAGGTCTGGGAAGTAAGAGAGTGCCTTATTGTTTAGCAGCACTTGTGTTTGCTCATCTGATCCAGTTGCAATATTGCCAATGGCACGTAGAGCAATCGCTTGTACTATAACCTCGATGTGGCCAAGAAGTGGAATCAATTTTGGTACGAAACTACTTTCAATTACCATTTCGATGTGATCGTATAAAACAAAGTTTTATTGCGAACTTTTTAAAAAATCCCTGTAAGATATGACTGCTTTTTGGAAGTAGTAATGACTAATAATCCACATATTTAACTACATAAGTACGATCAACATCACAGGTAGCTTTACAAGGTCAAATGAAACATAAAATTGTTGAATGCTTTTTAAAGAACTGTGTGTGTGTATCTCCCCTGGAACCGTAAAGTCCGGACAACCAATTCATGATGTTAAGGCACTGCCTATCTCTCCACTCTACGTATGGTAAGACGCGAATAGATTTGAAATGCGATTTTACTAATTGATAACGTTCATAATTTCAGCGATAACAACACCAACATTCGCAAATCGGAACGAAAAATCAAGAGCAAACGTCCCTTCCCTTGAAAAGAACACGTGCCGAATTTTATCTGGTTTGTCTGAGGATATTATACAATACACACTGGTATATAATCACAGTCTAATTTGATAATCAACAAAAAGAAAAAAAAAAACAGAGGTTTAAAAGATTATGTCGACGTATTTTTCCAAAACAAAGTTTTATTGCGAACTCTTTAAAAAATCCCTGTAAGATATGATGGCTTTTTGGAAGTAGTAATAACTAATGATCCAAAAATTAAACTATATAAGAACGGACAACATCAATGGGAGCTTTAAAAGGTTAAACTAAAACAAAAACAAAAATGTTGATTGTTTTTTATGGATCTATCTGCATTGGAAGCGAACTTTACTTGAAAAATAAAGACTTAACCAGTTCATGATGTGAATCCTATGGTAAGACCCGATTCGATTTGAAATGCTAGTTTGCAAAGTGGCATACACCTGCATAGTGAAGATGCAAATGAAAAAGAAAAGGACCTTGGTTTTCCTGACGAAATTCGATTGGGTCGTTGTAGGATTAAGAAGACCTAATGATAAAATATGCACCTTATTTTGTAGTCAAATATCGATATAAGATTGTTCGAAATGCTATTATACTATATTTTTTAATAAAAACAGAAACATCAACAACAAAAAAAAAACAAAAAAAAAAAAAATAAGAGTTTTAACTTAAAATGCGCAATACTTTTGATGGAACGCAGCAAAATGCAATTAAAAAATAAATTATGATAAAAAATCCACATAAACAAAAACAAAACCCTCACCAAGACACTGCAATACACGTGCGTGTCTAAATAACTTTGAGAATATGTAATCATAAAAAACAAAAGCAAATACTATATATAAAGAGAACAAATAAACTACGAGTAATGGCTGATTCCAACAGATGTACAGCGCCTATATCAAAAACTTATTGTGTCTTAATTTCCGTTCGGTAAAACAAAAAAATCTTTCGAATAAGTAACTGAATTTTGATGGGTATTTGTATGGGAGGTGTCCTCCCTAGTAATCCAATCAAACTGAAATTTCGACAATATAAGTTTCTTGTAACCATCAACCTTCCAAATTTCAAGATCGTGAAATTACTGGATCATATAGCTGTTATACAATCCAAAATGTTTCTTGTAGGTGGGGGACCCCTTTAAGTTTTAGTATTTGTTGCTGATGCCCGGATAGAATTACACTTAATGTAAAAATTTCAATTCCTTAGCTATTACGGTTCATGAGATATGGCCCGTGGAAGGACTGACGGACGGGCGGAAAGCGTAGCCTTAGTAATAGGGTTTCGTTTGGTACACTGTGGGTCCGGAAACATAAAAAACTATTTGGCAATGCATAAGAAACCTTGAACTTTCAATTAAATGTTATGTTTAAATATATTTAAAACTCAATAAATCATAACATGATAACAAGAAATTCTTAGCAAAGTTCAATTTAATTCGGGCATTAAATGGTTAAGAATATATTGTAGTTGATGTTGAAAAATATTAAATTGCATTCAAATGTCTTGCAAATTTATTATTTTTATTGAAATACACATGTTTTGTTAAGCTTCAATATATGACAATAAAATATTAAAATTATCCTGTAAAACTTCTCGCCTTTTCTTCTTTTTTGTTGACAAGTGAAAAATGAAATGAAGAAATGAAAGTCGATTAATATATGTATATACTGGAACATTGTATATAATGTATTGTTATTTTTGTAAAAATCTAAGCAACCTTTTCATCTCATGATGTTAATTGTCACTTAAAAAAATGAGGAAATTGTAAAGAAATTAAAGCTGAAAATCTCGTTTCCTTTTAACAATAATGTTGCACCATTCAACCATTAATAGGGCAGACAAGGGCTAATCGTTTTTTCTCGTTACAATGATCATTTCCATTTCCAATAGTTTCGTATACAAGGTTACAATATCAATACATATAAAGATTTTCAAGAAATAATAATCCAAGCAAGATTCTTTGAAAAACCAGAGATTGTTGATTCAAGAAGGAGGAGGAATATCATTTACCAACCTTAAGAAGTCGTTAATAATAGCGATTCAGTAAGGTAGAAATTAGAAGTGTATTGTAACAACTTACTTCATGATAGTCAATAATTCAGTGAAGTCGTGCCCGGTAATCAAATCGATAATTAATTTCATAAGTATTTGATTCTTCAGTAGGAAAATGATTAGAAAACTGGATGAGTAATCTCTGTTTTCAGTTTCTGTTGGTGAATGTTACAAATTTATTTATTTCCTTTTGCTTGTTGATACTTAATATTATCATGTCTATATTACTTTATGGGATCTTTCCAATGTCTTCATTATATTAATAATCTCATCATCATTCATCACTACAAGTTAATTGATCTGTTAAATTTATTTTTGTTTCATAATTTCCTAGATTTTGTGGATATGAAAATTGTTATTATTTCAGAAAGAGCAGAATGCAAGTAAATAAATATTTAACTGATTTTATCATCAAATGATGATCAACGAATATTCAAGACGTTGACGATCATTTGCTAAGGTTTGTTCTTCTTTTATTTCATTTTCTTTTCCCTATTCCACTTCTTCTTTTCTGTTATATTTCTTTCTTCGATTTGGTTATTTATGTTAAATTTATGCATTTCCAAATCGATTAGAAAGTTCTTTTTGTCTTTGTCTCTCTATCGAAATACTTTTGTTGGGAAATTTGCAAAATTTGTGTATTTGTGTAACTTTTATGTCTGTCGATGGTTTTGTTGTTTTTTTCTGCAAGCTTTTTTTAGGTGAAATTTTATACGGGTTGATTTTTTTTTTTTTGTTGAGATACTCAAAAGTTGTTGAACCGGCTTAGCTTAATTTGGTAGTTTTAGTCGTCGCTTAATTAAATTACTAACAAAAAAAAAAATCAAAAAAAAACCAACACACACAAATCTTTCGGAAACATAATTTTTATGCTTAAACATCGAAATTTAGCCCAACATAGTTTTTAATAACTTTAAGATTTAAGAGGGAAAGTGAAATAATATGGTGGCATATTTCAGTATTCAGATGATCATCACAAATTCTTATAAATGAAGGGACTATAGAAATTAATTTAGATGACAGCTTCATCATTTTCTGCATATTTGAAGATATTGTTCTTCAATTGACTCATATCACAAACTGAAGATCGAGGACAGCTCAATTTAATTTTTTTTT
Source organism: Amiota minor (assembly GCA_037043295.1). Classification (NCBI taxonomy): domain Eukaryota; kingdom Metazoa; phylum Arthropoda; class Insecta; order Diptera; family Drosophilidae; genus Amiota; species Amiota minor. The sequence goes on from JBAMAW010002172.1 coordinate 864,869, forward strand.
TTTTGTAGTTTAAAGTTTTTTTTAATGAGCATGAAACAACATTAACACAAAATATAAGAACAGAAATTACCCTTTCAAATTGTAAAAAATAAAAAAAAAAACTTAAGATAATCCTAAAGTTAAATCTCGTAATGTTGCCTTGCATAATTTTCTGTAATAAAGTATGAAAAACTAGATGTTGCACCCTGTATTAGAATATATTTGAATGATTTGAAAGAACTAAAAGACAAAAATTGTGCATATGCGTGCAATTAAATTAATATCAGTTAAATGTAATTAATATTAAAAAAAAAATAAATAAATGAATAAAGAAACAAGAAAATAAATTAACCTTGTTTCTAGAAGCGACTTTGGTATTCACTCGCACAAGCAACCTCAAAAAACAATAAACGGAAATGTACACATAGATAGACACACATACAGAGGTAAACGTCGCTCATACATAGCCACGCATATATTATGAGTTTTTGTATTTGTATTATTTGATCTATTGTTGTTTTTTTTCAATGGTGGTCTATTTGGTTGCGACTTCACACTCTTTGCCCATTTGATTTCACTTCTCTCATAAGCCAAAACCATGTACAACAATATTATTATATTGCTGTTTCTTTCTATATTGTTTTTAATGTCAGTTCCACTCTAACACCTACATGTTCTGGGGTCTCACTATCACCACCACCACCAGCACCACATTTTAGTCCTTGGCCATAATTAACACACAATTGCAATGAACCAAACCAATAAAATAAAAAAAAACCTTAAACGAATCGCACGCAATAAACGAAACACACACACACACACATAGATGAAAACACTCATATAATGCAATCGAATGCCATGTGAGAATTCAATTCGTAAATGTATTTTTCGCTTGAGCTGGGCGCGTTCTAATTGAAAATGTCGCTTGCGATAATTTGATGCAATTAAACAAACACAAACAAAAACAAACAAAAACAAAAAAAAACAATTCTCATTAAAAAAAGTTTTAAAGGAAAATACAAATAAGTACAATATAAAATGAAATAAACCTAATAAAACAAAGAATAAATTGAAGACAAGAAGAAAACATTAACTTAGATTCCACCGACTCTTACAAATCTTTCAATAAAATCGGCCAAGTACTAGTCAGACTCGTACACGGAGGGTTCCATACCAGATTGGGGTTGTATGGGAGATAACCACCCTAGTGGTCCGATTTGACTGATTCCAACAAATGTACAGCACCTATATCAAAAACTCATAGTGCCTAAACTTCAGTTCGATAGGACAAAAAACAAAAAAGTCTTTCGAATAAGTAACTGAATTTTAATGGAGGCCTAGTGGTCCGATCAAACTGACATTTCAACAATAACAGTTTCAAGATCATGGGATTACTGGATCGTATAGCTGCCATACAAACCAAAATGTTTCTTGTATGGGGAACCTTTTAAGTTTTTGAAAATATTTTAGTTTTAGTATTTGTTGCTGTTGCCTATGAAAATTTCAACTCTCTAGCTATTACGGTTCATGAGATATGATCCGTGGACGGACGAAGCGGCAATTTGAGTTTGGGGAACAGAAAAAAGTCACACGGAGCTAAGTCAGGTAAATAGGGCTGCGTGTCGATGATATTTATCGCGTTTTTGGCTTTATAATCGTTGATAGTCGTGGCCCGATGAGATGGCGCATTATCATCATGCAAAATCCACGAATCCACCTATTGTTATCTAAGTGATCTAAGCAGTGATGCAACGCTCCACAAGATACTCTATAAAACACGCACTAAAAACAATCTACTTCTTAAGAGATTAGATGGACAGACTCGACAGCAAGATCCGATGCTCAATCAATGTAGTGTGAGTGTTTTGTAACCCGGTGCCCAAGACAGATTCCATGCCAGGGCAATAATAAGCATAAAGTGGGTCAAAAGCTTGTTTCATCTACAAATCAAAAAACCCTGGAGAAGATGGCATTCCTTCAATTTATTATAACATGCTTGTGATTGGTTTTTGCTTGAGATTCTTTGATTCCCAGCAAATGGATGGATATACTCGCACGTAGTTGTACAGTATGTACCAAAGGCATGTGGGCAGAACAGGAGCCTGATCAAATCCTTCATGTT